>CM060202.1:30220306-30820306 GCA_030562195.1 Nipponacmea schrenckii | reverse complement strand
AACAGTAGGATATAAAACTCCATTTAAATTCATTAGTCCAATAAGATACAGAACAGTAGGATATAAAACTCCATTTCATTTCATTAGTCCAATAAGATACAGAACAGTAGGATATAAAACTCTATTTCATTTCATTAGTCCAATAAGATACAGAACAGTAGGATATAAAACTCATTTCATTTCATTAGTCCAATAAGATACAGAACAGTAGGATATAAAACTCATTTCATTTCATTAGTCCAATAAGATACAGAACAGTAGGATATAAAACTCTATTTCATTTCATTAGTCCAATAAGATACAGAACAGTAGGGGATAAAAACTCTACATCTTAGTCACAGCGAGTATAAACTCTATTTATTCATTAGCAATAAGATACAGAACAGTTGATATAAAACTCATTTCATAAGCAAAATATACAGACCGTATTGATTAAAACTCTACATTTCACAGCAAATTCATTAAATGGAAGTAAATATCACATTAGCATGAGATCAAGTGTTAAACCATGTCAGTTCAAGTAATGAGATCAGGACCAATTGTATGGATGATAATTTTCGCCTTGTTTATTTTGACCTTCTACCCTATAATTCTCATAAATTTACCCGTGACAGCGTCTAAACTTGATACATTGTGGGACAAATTAGTGTTTTATATCGTACAGCTAGAGTGATATAGTACAGACGTTGGATCTGAAATTGATTGGTTTAGTTACTGGAAAGCCGGTAATTAGTCGGATTCAGGTCCTGACTGTACGAATCTAGTTTAGACTAGATCAATTTATTTGTTATAGGATGTATTTGAACCCTCTGAAATTTCTATGCGGAGCAGAATTTTTTGAATAATTTTTCCAAATTGTAATATATACGTACTACCCTCTGACGATCATTGTAAATATGTTGTACCAATGATTGTACGTTTGTACCTTAATGTATCTGGTGTTAATAACTATAATACTATAATGAAATGAATAGTCCTTTCCTCGAACCTCGACCCGTGCTTTCTATGACTTGAATTTCACCTAACACAACATATGTGTACTTTTATTGGTCACGTGTTTACATTCAACTTTCTAGATTCATTGATAATTTAGAACCTAAGATTGATGGCGATCACGTAAAATTTACCTCGTTGTGCACTTAATTGCATAATCTAAATGCTTAAACATGTTGCTTAGTATGTTGCTAGTTAAAGGAGAGAAAACCTGCTGATTAGGTAAATCTAGTCTGACCGAGTCTCACCTGTCGCGTGTCGTCCAAATTCCTATAATGTCTGTTTAGTTTGTTTGTTATTTTGTGTCAATTAAAACGACCTAAATATTTCAGTCAGTTCAAATATTCACTTTCTGTTGTACTGGTGATACTTCTTGGTCGTGTACCTCAATGTAGGTAGGAGATTGGCGAACATTAGTTTCTGGAAGCTGTTTAACATATTGTAAAGTGTTTTGCTAAATTTTGTATGCGTATTGGGGATCAATTTACACCATTCTAATTTTTAATCAGATGTCTGTGGTTCCTGTTATTAGTGACGTCATCAAACACTTAGTTTTATTAGAATTGCAGGAGCCACAGAGGTCCGCTTGAAAATGGTTCAAATTGATCAGTATTCCAGATACTCATAACAAATTTAGCTTCATTACCATCTCCCAAAAGGCTTTTTGCAGCAGTCGACATTTGAATATCGGGTTTTTTTTAGCCTTGCCAGTGAACGGTCAGATGAGATCTGTTTTATAACTGTTCTGTCAAATATTAAGACCACAAAAAAACCTTGCCCACGACACCTGTACGTTAACCTAGTTTCTGTCAATTTGTTTGTTTGTTGTGTCACCCAACTGATCCCGTACATACCTGATATACAACATATTTAAAATCGTGGGCGGGGGTGCTGGACAACATTGTCAAATTTCTTTTCATAAAAATTCTTTTAATTTCAACATCAACTTGTCAAATTTTTTCTAGAAATATCTGTTATGAAGGGTTTTCTTTGGTCAATCTTGGAGGAATAAAACTTTGGGAAAGAGAAACTGTCGAAACGTTAGATAAAACCTCGGGAAAGAGGAACCCTCATTCTACAAATTCAAGACCAATTTGTCTAGGAAAGATTGAGAAAAGAAAATGTAAAAGGTTTTTTTATTGAGGAAGGGGTAGGAGGTTAGTGGTTTAGAAGAGTCGTATCATGTTAAGCCAGAACCATACCTTGACATTTCCCCCTGCTAATGGGGAACCAAACTCAAATTATCTGCCCCTGAAGATGGCGCCACCGACTAGGGTCCCGGAAGTCGATATCACGCTTACTATTTACATAGTCGGCCATGATTGCACACAACGCTTTAGGACCGCAATAGTCGCCGCGCCCCCTACATCAAGGAAAGACAACTCGCGAGTTTGGTTCCCCATTATATACTATGTTTTTATTTTAACTACATGTATATACCACCAGTAACGGCGTGTACAAGATGTTTCAGGTTGTTAAACCGGACATATTGATGTGGTATGTTTTAATATTGAGATTAATGGCCCAATAACTTGCCAGAGAACCACTCTTCAATCTAGATTATAGATGTAGATTCTAGTTGGTAGATTTAAGTGTGATGTGCGTGACTGGTTCCAACTTGTCACGACTCCAACCAATCATTATCTGGTTTATTTTCTACATTTAAATCGATCTGGTTTCAGTGCGATCAGATAAGGTCAACTTATAGGTCATCTGGAAGCGATAAACTAGCTCAACGGTCTGATAAACTTGAACAAAACAGTTACAGGAATGATGCCACGATTGCCCGACCCTCCCGCGATTTAGTTACCTTAAAATTCTACTTGTGTTATTTTGGTTTAAACAGACGACAGCTGTTTGTAGTCTGTTGAGAAATTGAGATAAATACGAGTTACCTACCCTACCTAAACTATTGTTTTATTTCAATTCTAATCTACCAATATTTGACCCTTTCATTTTTTGTGTAGGTTTCGACAGTTTGGAAACGATAGGATCCTACTTTTACTCATACAAGTAAGACAAAATCGATAGAATCGCAGGTTTCTCGACAGCTGAAAAAGAGTAAACTTGGCACCACTATCTTGACCAAACTGACCCAACACAAAAACATTATAACAATTAAACAGGGTCGGAGATAAATCACTCGGGTTCTATCTCGTTAGTTAGATCTATATAGTAAAAGAAATGGAATGAATGGAGTTTCACGTCCTACTCTTCTGCAGAGACCTATATAGTTCGAAATAGAACATGCTTACTCTTTTTCAAACACCTGATGGTAGTTCTCATTAGAGGATTCCACTACTATACCACTATTACTCACGATTTTACCATTTTGGTCGTGATTTTGGATTTGACAGAATCGTCTTGCTTGTTCAGCTTTTATTCGTTCATCGAGTACAGTGAATAATGACCGTCAACAGTGGGGAAGGTCAAACAAGTCACTGGACTAACTATATCATCTGTCCAGGTGTGCTGCTATTAAAGGTAGTCTGAAACATTCTTGCTGAACCTTTATTATAACTTCCTGACGATATGACTAATCTGAAACTTACGAACCTGGTTTCATTTCCAGGTAAGAACAATACGTATATAGTTTCGTAAGACGCACCATATCCTGCAGACGGCTTTTGACATTGTCTTGCCAACCTCGAGGCAGTATGACGATTGAGGGCATGATTTGGACACGATGTGTATGACTTCTTTTATGCCGCTGTTCTGTCAAATTTCCCTCATTGCACAGAATGGTGTTATACGTTTTCGTTAGCCCATTAGGTGTAGAAGAGTAGGACGTAAAATTCCATTCATTTCATTTTCATTTTAATTCTGATCATTTTTAACTAATAACAGATCTACAAGTAACCGATATCGAACCAGTAATGATATTATTGGGTACCGACTGCAGTTTGTTACCTAGCATGTCTTGCTTGAAGACTCGGCTACACACTAAGTTCTACTTACGGCCATACGTACATGTTTTTATCGAAACCTATTCATCATCATACAGTAAAAATCCAAGAATATTTCCCAAGGAATATGACTAATTTATGAGTGAGAAAGTTTAGTTTCGGACTACAATATCTACTGGTGTTTATAGATAGATGTTTGTTGTTGTTATATTCATTAAACCGTTCAATATGACAATAAACCGTTTCCATGACAGTCTACTTAATATCTGTATATAAAATATCCATAGCTCTTTATATACATATAATTCATTAAATATCGGTATTAACATACCGTTATCCCAATGAACAATAGACATGTTTATCTTTATTACCATTCCACTACAGTTTACTGTCTTACTCTAAGACGTCTGTAACTGAGGATTTACAACCTAAAAAGTTCATTCAGCTCTTTTGGATATTTTTGCGGATATTCAGATCAGTTCACCGCTTTCAAAACACTTCTTCTCTTACAATAGTGAACACCAGTATACGTTTAAAGACATGCTAGTCTAGCGGTATGATTCTTAAAGTGAAGTATCTTGGTGCACGGATGGCCTTTGGAACTGAAATCATATGAAGAAAGAAACACCTATATTTTACAAGGAAAACAATTCACAGTTAAGGATCCTTTCTACAAGCTGGTCCTTGACCAAACCTCTTGGTATTGATTTTACAAGGATAACATTAGGTTCACAGTTAAGGATCCTTTCTACCAGCTGATCCTTGACCAAACCTATTGGTATTGATTTTACAAGGATAACATTAGCTTTTCCACAGTGTTAAATCAAAAAAAGAAGGTAATTTCTAAAAGCTAGTCCTTGGCCAAACCTCTTGTTTTTTATCTTTCTCGGATTATCCGTACCCATTTACAGATAGGTGGAATGGAATTATGAGTGAAGATGACTTATTCAAGGTTATCGGACTTTCACACGTCGATTAAGATCGGATCGCATAGCCGCCATTTGCACGACTATTTTATGGTATCTTTTATGGTCTTCGAATTCCTGGAAGTTTCTTAGTTTCTGTCAGACAATTCCTCCATGGATTGAAATAAAATGAATGGAGTTTTACGTCCTATTTTTCACTTCCGCCGAATGGTCACGTCTTGTGATTATTGGGAGTATAATTTCACACAAAAGTAAAATGTCCAAAATATGTGAAGTAGAATCGAATAAATAGGAATTAGTCAATCGAGACACGGAGATCTTTATTCAAAAATTACCACCCTTCATTGAAAGATATTCATAGATTCTGTATTTGTTATAATAATAACACTACAGCTATAGAGAGAAGGCTATAGCAGTTATAACAGTTCATATGATTTCCTTTTAACTTTGCTCCATTCAGTCACAAACGAGTAGGTTTACTATTAGTTACAAATTATTGATGTGAGATCGTTTGGATAACTTGTAACTTGTGCTTAGTGAAGTTATAATGGATTCAATTAACAACTATCAACGCGAATAATCAGTTTAAGACGTTGAAGTATATAAGCTTTGTGGTATATTTTGGCTGAATTCGTTGCATGAACACTGCATCAATTTCAATACGCCTATTTATTTTGGGTTTACAATACATATACCTCTATTACGTCACATGACTTTCTCTCTACCTGAGACCCGTTCAACTTGATTTTTCAATCCACCTTTTACCTTCGGGGGTTTTCACTTTCATACAGTTCGTTTCATCTGAATAGATCGGTCAGTCTCGGTGTTCTAATAGACTTACAAGATTTCGTTCGACTTGCCACGTGTTTTCAACTTCCGTCCGCGCCTGGAGGAATGTTAAGTGGTAATAATCACAAGTCAATAAGGCCTCGATTTCAATTAGGACGTCTGCTTGTAAAGTTTTAACGAGTGAATGTAGGTCAGGGAGAAAACAAGATGGTGGCCAAGAAGAGTGAGCATAACACCCACAAATCAAGCTGGTATAATCTACTCGATTCTTTATCCATACACGGTATGTAGAACCTTTTCTCTCGTTCTATATTAGTTATTGATCTCCGACATTTCTTCCCATTGTATACTCAATAATATAAAATGAAAGTAAAGCCACGCCTACTATTTGATTGACAGCAGTTCAATAATTAATATCATTGATTGATTAGTTAACACCATATTGGTGTAAGGATACGGAACGGATTTTAACTTACAGTTATCGATATAAATACTTATATATTAAATACCTTTTCATTGCAATATATTTTACTAATATTCGAAGTCATATTTCAATTCTAAAATTCTATGACTGGGTTTGTCAGTATGGTATCTTGATAGAGAGTCCGTATGGTAAATACTGTATACATGTACATAACTACTAATATTGGATTGATATTTAGATTTGTTAACTTGTAAAGTTTTAAATATATATTTGGAATACACTCACTATATAAATATAAATTAACAGTTGTATATAGATATTCGAATGTTATTATAGTGTATCACAGTTTAATGTCAAAGGTCAAGTTTGGTGTTATGACAAGGTGCATTATAAACCGACTGATTGGGATAACTGCTACATTTTATTCAGTAAATTGACAGATGACAAGATAATTCGTATGTTATACGTCTCTGTAAAGTATATTTATTCTATCAGTTTATCAGGTGTAATATTTGCATCATGTATTTACATTGTTGTTCAGATATGACAATTTTTGTTCGAGTTGATTAAAATATATTTCGTTTTGTGATACAGGTTAATTGTACCAAATTTTCATTCGATTGTTTGTAGTAACCGAAACGAAATGAATGAAAGATTTGGGCGCAAGGTATACATCCTTGATCACTGACGTGATTTATGGAATACTGGTACCTTTATCTTCAGATATGACAAATTAGGTTAAGGATTTGAGTAAAATATATTTCGTTTTATAATGCAACTCAATTGTACGAAATTGTTATTCAACCAGTTAACTGTTTTAGGAAACGAAACGAAATGAATGAAATGTCGGGTACAAAGTATTTTACGGAATACCGGCCCCTTTAACACTTGTCAGGCTTTGCTTTCTCCATCTCTTCTTTCCCCTACATCTCGAGATGATACACACGTCTTAAACTTGGAGAAATTTTCTACTGGCACCGATCGTTGATGAATAAGTTGAGATTTTTCTTCAAATAAAGAACCTCAATTGAATTTCAATCTTCTCATTTATAACGTGTCGAGACTGATTAGAACTAGCGATGTTTTGATTAGATATGGAAGTAATAATAGTAATATTAACCCTATAACCGCCCAATCAACTGCCTGATTATATTTAGAATATGATGTATTGATATTAAATTGACAGATTCTGCTCCTTTTCATATTCCCAGGACAATCGTACCGAGTTAACACTGCAGTTTGTCTTGGTCGTGATTGAAAAACGTCCAGGTTGATACGTTAACGTTTCGTAACTGTTTACATATTTAAAGATAGTTTCATTCCCATTATGACAGACGTAAAATTCGGTACTCTTTAGACTGTTAGTGCTATGTATTTTTTGTCCAGACCCCTTGGCTCCATTTTGCCTTGCCCACTGTAAAAGACATTTAAATAATCTCATTTTGGCCACATCATAGGACCCTTCTAGTACCGTTGTGGTGTGTGGTATTATCCATCCGTTGTATCGTAACATCAGTTTAAGAACCAATGTCCTTATTAGGAGAGAAAGATCTAAATCTACCGAATAGTGTTGACCAGGAAGCTGCAGAACAACTTTTCTTACCATTGAATAACGGGATGTAGGGTCGCCTGAAATGAGATAAAAAACCGGAAGTCCCCACGCCCAAACCGGAAGTGATCAAAAAATTTTGATGATATATTTTTAATTGTGTTGCGTATTTATCTATATCCTGTAAATTTCAGATCGATCCGAACATTAGAGCCCGAAAGTGTAATATAACCGTCCAAAATTGCAAAATAGTCAGATTTCGGTGGGCTATAAAACCGGAAGTTAATATTTGTCATGCAATATCAGCACATCTATAGACAGCTGAGGTCAAGGACATTCTACATCTCAAATGTCAAGGTCATTGAAGGTCAAGGTCACGAGATATAGAGTTTTAAATTTTTGAAAAATTCGAACGGGCATAAAAAAAATTCAAATTCGAAAATCAAAATTCTGTTCCCAACATTTTTTAGATAAAGTATCAAGGTTTTGATAGACACCAAAATCATAAAAATCGGTCAATAATTGGCGGACTTATTAAATTTTTAAGAAAATTTGCCATTTTTGAAAACTGCGCATGCGCAACATTCAATTTAATTTTTCTTCATCTCAGGGGATTAAAATCATTTAGTATAGCTTAAATATACTGTTTTTGTTTAGATTCTTGAATTACATGGGAAGCAGGGTCGCCCGACATGAGACGAAAAAACCGGAAGTCCCCACGCCCAAACCGGAAGTGATCAAAAAATTTTGATGATGTAGTTTTAATTGCGCTGCCTATCTATCTATATCCTGTAAATTTCAGACCGATCCGACTATTAGGGCCCGAGCTAGCTTGAAATCTTATTTGCATATTATGCAATTAGCCACTTTCGGGTTAGCGAAAATATTATGTTAGATATTCATTTTTGATTCCAGCCCATATAAAAACCATTGGTGAAAACAAAAATAGTCTATCTTTTTCCGTTTGGGCTAGCGAGCTTCCCAAAAAAAAAAAAAAAAAAAAAAAAATAATCCGAACGAAAACAAAGCGTGACAAATTTTATTTGCCACGCAAATATTAACCCTATAACCGCCCAATCAACTGCCTGATTATATTTAGAATATGATGTATTGATATTAAATTGACAGATTCTGCTCCTTTTCATATTCCCAGGACAATCGTACCGAGTTAGCACTGCAGTTTGTCTTGGTCGTGATTGAAAAACGTCCAGGTTGATATGATTAACGTTTCGTAACTGTTTACATATTTAAAGATAGTTTCATTCCCATTATGACAGACGTAAAATTCGGTACTCTTTAGACTGTTAGTGCTATGTATTTTTTGTCCAGACCCCTTGGCTCCATTTTGCCTTGCCCACTGTAAAAGCACATTTAAATAATCTCATTTTGGCCACATCATAGGACCCTTCTAGTACCGTTGTGGTGTGTGGTATTATCCATCCGTTGTATCGTAACATCAGTTTAAGAACCAATGTCCTTATTAGGAGAGAAAGATCTAAATCTACCGAATAGTGTTGACCAGGAAGCTGCAGAACAACTTCTTCATTAGCCCATAAGGTGCAGAAGAGTAGGACGTAAACTTCCATTCATTTCATTACACATTTCCCGAGTTATTTTGATCTTGAACGGAAATATCCAACTCCTCTACTGTAAAAATATACCAGATTGCGCCTTTCAAGCACCATATTTGGTCATTAATATCAGAACATATTGTTCAGTTCATGATCGTCTGCTCGACTGATTTGATTATTGGCGGGAAATGTTTTCAAGATGTCGGTGGATAATGAGGCTGTGACTGGTGTTAAATTAAGTCTGTTTACTCTCCTCTCGAGATGATCTGTATTATTAAAGAATGTAGTAGGACAGAGATCGATACTGATCGATTTTAGAGGTGGTCAGTTTGTATTGATGACCAGATAGGATTAGATCAGGGGTCGATAACTCGTGGCTCAACAGTCTGTTAATTAAATCAGGACGATGTTGGCTTGGACTAGTTCTAGAATAGTAAACAATTTATATTGATGTGTCCACCAGATTCATTTCCAAAGACAAAATAGATTTTTAAAAATGTAATCAAAAGAGCAGTCACTGATTCTATTTTTTCTGATAAAATGTCCCTTGTTGAACACTGCAATGCGTTGGTGTTGTCCTAATCCCCTATTAATAAGTAGTTACTTTACTGTGTTATATTTTCGTATTTTTCTTATTGCGCTATGTTTTAACTTGCAGGATTTATATTTGTAAACCCATAACTCTGTTCTTTTACAATATAATAGTATCATCTTGTCGATTTTTCTTCATGTTTTAATTATTATATGGAAGTTATAAACTGGTAGAGCAGGGTATTAAATGTCCAATATGATTGACGTTTCGATAGATTACACCTCGGGGCTATATTAGCTTGTTTTATTAGTTGACTGTTGCTTTCATCTATAATGTTTGTTGTATTTCATAGCTGTAATATGGACCTGTTATAATATAAACAGAATATTTCATCAAACTCATTCTTGTGTATTAACTTCTATTATTTGCTACTGTTTTATAACATATACGATTGTTAAAATTAAAGCATAGTGCAATACGACTCTTCTATACTCAAGAGGGGATGCTACTTCTTTCATCTTCATCATGCCCCCCATTCGTCACTGTTCTCAACCCTCCTTTATCCAAACCAATATGTGTATCGGGGACATTGATAGCATCAATTTGCACCATTCCAATTTTCAATAAGACGTCTATAGTTCTTGAAATTCTACTAAAACTAAGCGTTTTATAAATTTTTAAGAAAACCTCTTAACAATCCCTTTGACTGTATCCCATATTAGCTTAAACAAATTATATTGTTGTAGTCTATTCTGATTATAGATATACCATTGTTTATTGTATAGTCGACAGACTGAAGTTATTTTTATAACATCTGGTTAAAGGGAAAGAATGTACTAATATATTGATCAAGTGACGAAATAAATTGATAATATTGTTGACAACAGCTGGACCAAGGTAGTCGCTTGTCGATATGAAGATTAAACCTTGTGTGTCGATATACTTTTTCATAAATTTACTAAAATAACTGTATGTCTGAAAAGGTTCCACTGTACCCGATGCCGACTTTAGATGCCTACCTGCCAGGTGAGTTTATTGTTCTGTCTCTGATTATTTGGTGGGTGTAGGTAGGGGGATAGAACAATATATGTTATTGTGACTGTTAGACGGATATAAACGGGATATTGTGATCGTTGCTATGTATTATAGGGGACTAACTAAATAGTATGTTAAACACTGTCCCGTTATTATAGCGTCCTCGTATATTCAAACGTACTTCTAGGATGTCACCGATTGTGATAGAGGTAAGCTTGTCAGCAGATAGAATACCCTCACTATAAAATATATTATAGTACTATGATGGAGTTATTCCCCTTTTATTATTGTTTGACATGAGAGCAGTAATCAGATTGCTGTGATGTTCGTCCTGAATGGAATTTTACGTCTTTCTACACTCCATGGGCTTATAAAGACAGGAAACGTTATGCAGGAAAATTTTGCCAGGACAGCGGCATTAGCCTACTCTTTTTTGCGGTTTCAAACTGTCGAGGGCTTTTAACAGATACAGTCTTTTAGCACACGGGGCCCCGGAACATCTAGACACTTTCTTCACCAAATTGATGTTGTTTATATTCAATATACTTAAAACCATATAACGACTTTAGTAACACAACCTAGATATAAACAACTATTCGTGTATAATTGGCCTATTTATCTGTCTCTTGCCCTGTTCCATTATTGTAGATTTAATAGTTATAGTATAGTAAAGTTACTTCAGTTATTGTCTAATATGTAAACGTGTTTCACAGATATATACGTTTCACTGATATTGCCTAATAAAAAAAACGTTATGAATCACTGAATATACTTACATATGACTCCTTCCAGTTAATATTTCTGTATTATAGTCCGATAATTACCTACATTTTAAGAGTGCTTAATCTGGCATTTGGTTTGTACACAATTCAATAAAAGGTAAAGTAGATCATCGAGTGATTCAAGCTGGTTATTATTAATATTCTCTTATGCGGATATAAATATGAATTGATTTTTTGCACTAAAAGGGATATACGGAGACGTCTTAGAAACGATACAGGTGTCTGAAGTAAGCGATATAACACGATAAAATACAAAGTTCAAGCAAATAATTTGTTATTCAAGTATTTATAGAGCTACGTGATTCAAGAATGATCTGATCAAGACAAAATGTCTAATGTTTGACTCAAACCAATATGTATCCAGTTTGATTTAATTTGGCAAGATACAATAGTGTTGATTCGGAAGGAAATGTGTTTGAATCAAACAGTCTTTGTTAATCATCTAAATAAAGTATAAACGGTAAAGACGATCTTAAAGATGAGTGGGGTATAGTTTTAGCCAAGATCCTCTCATTTATAGAATAACGGATCGAGGGAGATAAAAAAATAGGTATTCTCTATGCCATAAATATTTTATTATTGTGCTCTCGTCCTTATATGCAGTGCAACGTTCCATGTCATTCCATGGAAACCGTTATGGACAAAACATTCGAAGTTTAAGTATATTGCAATAGGTACAATACAGTAGAGCGTAAAACTCCATTCATTTAATGCCCCGTGAGTAGGACGTAAAACTTTTAAAATTTATTTCATTTCATTGTATTGGTAGTCGTAATATAATAGTTGATAGATGATTGGTCCGATTTGGATGATTGTGTTTTTTTAGAAGTTGAGATTTGGTGAGATCTGGTCAAGCCGAATGACACGACAATGAAACTGGACCCTGGCTGATGTTCAAGAATGACCCGGTCTATTTCTAATATCTAGTAACCTGATGATGTAACGTGGCCATGGAACTTATTAACCAAGCTAAAAACTTGTCTCATCGGCATGATACTATTTATAGTGGATTACTGGATGACAGAAAAAACAACTAAAATGGAATGGATATTGAACACTTGACAATTAGTCGCGATCATCTAGCTCTTTTATTTAACTATGTTAATAAAACAGCTAAAAGATTGGCTCAATTTGTCAATATATTTGAACAAAATTCGTCGCATGTGTAAAATTTTCTGTTACAATACGTACACTTATCACAAATATTTAAGGCTTTACGAAAAGGGGCTGGTTGATCGAGTTTAGTGTGACAGAATTATTATTCAATAGGAGCCTGGAACTGTCAACAGACTTGGTCCCTGGAACTAAAAATCAATACAAAGTGTGTCGAGATTCCATTAGGCTGTCATTCCACTTTTTGTTTCAATTTATAATTAAATTCCGTTACACAATCTTCGACTTTCTAGGTTATTGGTTGTTACTCTACCTTTAACAGATCAGGGATACCAAATCAAAGACGCATGACTCGCTTCAATCAATCGTATTGGAATTTCTAATATATTACACATTCACTGCCTTTCAAATTTCGTTTGTATATCAATTGTTATAGTCGTCACCAACGTTATGACGTAAGCGTCATGTAATGACACCTTGACGCATTAAGGGACATAATCGAAGACGGAAGACCAGCTCGTTTAAAGTATATTGAACTTTGCATTGACTGATTTATGTTATGAAAAATGTGATAGCGTTAGATAATAATAACATATTACGCAAATTGCAATTTTGCTTGAAATAAGTGAAATAAAAGTCTTCAAAAACCTGTCATTTTCTGGTGCATCAGAGATACTAAAATTACTGATGTTGTATTGCTCCGTCTCTCGTATACACTGTAGTTATACTTAAACCATGTAACAGTGTGGTATAATAACTTGATAATTGTCAATAATTTGTGAATTAAGATATGGAATAGATTGTAACGATTTTGTGTAAACTATAACCAATGGTTCCACATGCAGGCAGCAGCTCGTTCCAGGAACAGAAAGACTCACGCGACTTCGACCTATATTCTACTATCATTGAATTAGCGATATAGAACAAACGTTGGCTTGTTATTTCATTCCTGGTATGATATAAATGATTTAACTGACTTGGCTTATATACAGTAATACAAGATCGATATACAGTTCTTATTGATGATCTAATTTCACAATCTGATGTCACTGACAAATTTATACTAACTTAGAAACGACAGCTGAACGTACACTGTTGGTAATGTTTTGACAAATTATAATGTCTTTATAATGTTTTCTGTAAATTAATCCATCTTTGCTAGGGGTTAATTCTCATTAGCCGTGGCCCAGTCCCGTCGACCCCTCTCTAACAACAGGGCTGGTGGCTAGCACGAGCGGAAATACTTCCGACTCTTAAAACGTAATTGGTATTTCTATGTCAATCTATGACAATACTAAGGAAGTTATTTGTTGTATGATTTTATAGATCATGAAGCAGAGCAATGTTAGTTTGAGTTATCCGGATCTATCTCGTCAAAGACTGGCGTTAATGGCCTGCAAGGTGCCAACAACTAACCAATACTTTACTATAAGTACCAATAAACCTATCATGAAAATAAACATTGTTCGAATCAGTAACTTTTATTAGGGTAATGAAATAAATAAGGTTTTATTTAGTAGAGTCATTACGGTATGTCGTACTGAATTTGTTCGGTCATGACGTCATTTCCTTGGTTACGTAATACTAATGGTCAGGTGTTCTAATCGTGGTCAGCGTGTGACAGTAGTGTGAACTTGAATAAGAAGTTTTCTTTCTGCATTGTATTATAGTCAGCTGTAAAAGTGTACGGTTTTCTTGTAAAAATCCATGCCGATATGTTTGGGTACATACAGCTGGTAAATCATTAGATGCATTGTATGCCTCTGTTTGCCGGGAGTAAAATCCAAAATTATTTAACTCGATTTGTTTATGATAGTCGGAAGTAAAATCACATTTGATTCCCATTAAACACTGTTCATCACTTTTAAAAACACTTGACACAGCGGAAGTTTAAAATGGCGGCATGTCAGACCTGTCCAGATGGCAACCATCATGCTACTGACGTCTGGTGTACATCAGTCGACACGCACGTGTAAAAGATAACGAGTTTATGTCCTGTATATATTTAGTGTCCCAACTGACCGGACGTGTAAATAGCCTCAAATATTATTGACATTGTAAGCAGACGAGAATGGCCGCCATTTTGAATTCTTTTGATATTGTAAACAGATGCAGTTTATACAAGAAAATTTTTACTGGTCGTTTTCAGACTACAGTTCAAACTTTATCTAAACGTAGGAATTCTGTTTATGCAGTTCACTTTGGTAGAATTTAGAATTAGATTGGGCCTAGAGGTGTTTAGCCTATTCTGATCACAGAAAAAAATGAAATGAATAGAGTTTTACGCCCTGCTTTTCTGCATCTAATGAGCTAATAAGGACGGTGGCCATAGAAAGCGGCTTTCAATTGTCATGTTGCAGCTTCATTCTCCACTTGCCCATTCCCACCAAAGTTCATAAGCTAATAGAACAGGAAATGGCGTAATTTTCGGACGGAAGTGAGTTGCATTAAAGGAAGGTTGATGTCGCCATTAAGAGAATGATAAATTCTAAATGGTTAAAATGAAAGATATTAAGTTAGCCAACCCGCATAAAAGTGACCTTTAGCGTTGAGAGGTCAGGCAGATCAAGTTGTTCTGGGATTATTTTAGTTCCAATCCCAACCAATTTCTACAACACCCATATCTTATTCTCATATTCATCATTCCGATAAGAACCTAGAATCATCATTATTTCTCCATTTGGATTGACAATTTTTCTGATTGCGAGTTAAACCTCTGATTTGTCGGGATAAAGGTCCCGAGGTCATTTGTCTATGTAGCTTTATATAGAAACTATATCAACGTCTAAAATCCTTTCGTTTGATATTATGCCCGACTTTCTTCATTGGAATGAAATGGACAAGATCTGTTATATCAAATATTTAAACTAATCCAGGATAGTGACGATACCCACGTGGCTCTAGTACCTTCTTTCATAAAAAATGTATCTGTCCTGTCAGTTTATTTACCCGCCAGCTGGGTTTCTGAGTGGGTAGAGATAGTTGGAATGAGTTTAACGATAGGCTATCATGTATTGCTCTACCCCCGAGAGTTTTCTACACGTACCCCGGGGCAGAGACCGATAACCCAGCCATCAACAGATGGTACTTAAACTGATAACAACTCGCTTTGATGCCGTTTTGAACTTTTGCGCTTCAAGACAATACGTTAAGAAATAAATTCACGCTACCATGAAAGCATGTCGAGACTTCAACGGTGAGTGGAAACTTGTAGGATTTCTTACAGTACGGTTTAGAACTGATGAAAGGCTGGACAACCTCAATGGTATGATACCATGACTACAAACAGCCAATTTCCTGTATCACTGGGGTTTGTAAATGTAGCGATTTGATTGGCTGGTAGTAGCCGCGACAGAACGACGATATACAATCCCTGTGTTTTCGAAGGACTTTAATTGGCTGTTTTCCCTCATGTACCATCCAATCAATCACTGCTCCGTGATACAAGAATAGTAGCTATTGTAGTCAAGGTATAAGACGGAGTTTCGTATTAGTTTGTCAACACGACATTATTCACAGCAGATGGTACCGGGAAGAAACTATACTATTGAACAAATAATCGAATATCAGGAAGATGTTGCATGAGTTGTCGCCCTTGTTTCTTCCCGAGTCTTGTATTACAAAGTATATTATATGACTATATACAGTAATAATACACGACTAGGGTTTAGTGTTAATTTTCTACCACACAGTTTGATTTCATTACGAAACTTTCCTGATTAAATACTGTTTAATTTATTACCATATTTGGTCACGCATTTGAAATTCCAATGAGTTGTTCGCAATAGAAGTTATGAAATATAAGGCCTACGGTATTTTGTGTTTAGGCATATTCAAGCGTTCTAAAGTTTCATTATATCATTCGTTTTTGGACGGATGGATTTACAGTTTTCCGCAACCATTGTATCTCATAAACGAAACACTATAATATACGGCCGTTGTTCTCCAAAACATAGCTTAAAGTTATTGTTTTAAAGTAATTAATTAATCTGATTGGATAACAAAACTAAATTTAAAATCAATTGTAGTGATTGACCAATCAGATGACTGAAGTAAAGTTGTGGATGATAAGGCCCGGTTCACAACTAAACATAGTTTGTATAAATATATATAATTACCTAGTGGTATCAGACCATCAAGCACCTGTCCACTGTATTTATATTAATATATTACCTTGTGGTGAAACGTTGATGTGTTTAACTTTACACAAACCATTCCACATAGTCCAGATGGTGAACAGACAGAAAACTGATTAAACTCTACAACAGTTAGACGTATTAACAATATATACTGTCCAGCTGAACAATTTTCACATGGAATGGAGTTTTACCTTCTCCTTTTTTGTCTCTGCTCGAACATCAGCTAATGACAGCAAGAGCAATTAATATTATAGATTTTTGATTATTTTTATCGTGTTTTTTTCAAACCTGACTATTTCAAGAAAACTTCTTGTCAAACAGTCCGATGGGTGTTATTAGTTGATATTGATTATTGAAACAAAAATGGGGGGAAATTTTGCTATAAAAGCAACATTAGCCTACTCTCTTTGCGACTTCCAACTGTCTAACAGATGGAAAATAGCAAGATTGTCGTAAAATGAAAGTAGCCGGCATGACAGTGAAGCTATTGAAACTGAAAGTAGCCGCCATGATAGTGAAGCCATTGAAACTGAAAGTAGCCGCCATGATGTGGTAATTTGATAACTGTAGTTAAAGGGTTAATGAAGAGTAGAATGGAATAAACCTGGTAATTTAATACACTAATTGATCTGTGAGGTTTAAACTCCTGTTGTATGAAGAATTAAAGGAATTTAGGTCAAACCAGCATTTCTTAACCCTGTGTTAACACACCCTGCTCTTTCCACATCGACTCTATCTTATTGGCCCCGTCTTCAGTAGCCCATAAGGTGCAGAAGAATAGGACGTAAAACTCCATTCATTTCATTTCATTTATTGGCAATATTTTACTCAATTTCTGATCGAAAGGTCTATGATTTTCTCAACGTCGATTGTAACGTTTTTTGGTGTATTGCTTTTAAAACATTTATAGCCACGTTTTGTAATGTGTTCTTGTCACGAAACATTTCTTAAATCTTGAGCCGTCGACTTTATTTTATAAGTGGGCTAACTAGACTTTTAATTAAGTTAGGTTATGCTCGGAAGGGCTTGTTACAAAAGGAATACAAACGAATGGACGTGTTGGATTTGATGTATCATGTGTTATGCGGTTGATAATAAAAAAGTGAAGTGAGGCAGAATCATAAGATAGCTCCATAACTTTGAATTGAATAAGGTTTACCAAATTCTGCCTTTCCAGTTCGCTGAAAATGAACTTTTGCAATCTCCGTGGGCATATCGTATTCAAGGATTAGGAATATTAACAACTTGTCATTCCGTAAGGTGCCTCACCAACCATATCGTGTTCCTACATACATGATAATTAGCAATGGATAGTGGATAGTACCAATCAAGTACTTTTACTTAACATAATGAATGAGCTTTACACTATATTAGTATTCATTACGATAAATACGCCAATGACTAATTGGTCTAACTTGTTTGATTAATGCCGGGCAGGGAATTGTGTTAATATACAGAATATTAGCTGTATTATTATTGACTTTTCTGATAGTACTATACTCAATATTGACTCCAGTACAGCCTTCGTGCACAAATTAACTTATTCAGTACGACGTCGTTTATAACTATCAGACTCCTAGCGGTCGATATTCGGCTCTAAAATTGTCTTATTCTTTACCAAAAACATTTTTATGAATACAATGTTTCTCCCGAGTGGACGTTACTATCGGTAATTTGACAGCTCGTGTTGATCTACGGCATCACGTGACACGGATGTTTACAACGCGGCACGTGGAGAGAGCAGAAGTGGACGAGAAGAGAGCAAACGGCTTCAGTTTACCTCCAGTCTGATGTTAAGTGAGTGAAAAATTGGAGGCTAGCAGCAGACGAGAGTTTTGGAGTAGGTTAGTGGTAGTTGTCGGTCGTGTTGTGAAACGAACTGGAAGTTTTCGGTGTGGATTAAGAATTCTATTTTTTGGCAGCCATCATGGAAGAGCATTATCATCAGGAACATGAACACGTCGTGGCCCCTCCGGCACTTCCCGAGGAGGTGGATTTGCCCGACCCTGAGATAATGTTACCAGTGGAACCGTTACCGGAACCTATTAAGGAGGACGAGGATTTACCCGTAGCCGTAGAAGTCGTTCCCGCTCCGATTGAGGAAACAAAAACGGAAATTACGAAAGAAGGTATAGGCCATGACTTTTCATGCATGTTGAATGTTGTGATACAATATCGAACGATTTCTTCGTTTAAAATCGTAAGATTCTAATCTATGTTATTGGTTTTACTATAGAGTGTAAATAGTAAAAGAATATCGTACGTTCATCCATCACACGATAACTCAGTTGGACTGCTGTCACAGGTCTTGTATCTAAACTCTTGTAGTAGAAAGATTCACAATAAGTTAACAAAAATCAACAGTCTGCACATTTCTAAAGGTTTGAAAATATTGAGCTTTACAAGTCACAAGGAAAACATAATAATAGTGTCTTTAAACTCGAAACTTAGGCTATATTTATCTTTTCATGGAGGAAGAACATAATCATATACATTAGCTCTTTTTATATTATTCTTGTAACCCATATAGTTTAAACTTTCGTAATTATCACATGATTTGTAATAAGCTACGCTTGAAGCAGTCCAGCCTTATGATGAATTGAACGTTTTGCTATAGTACCGGAACATAAGAAAAGAGAATATTCTTGCATTCATTTTTGTGTCTATAAATTTTAATGCATTCAAAGAGACCTACTAACATAGTGGTAACTTAAGGAATTTTGAAAGATATACTACTAGCATCATGTAGTTGAATTATTATATTCTTGTAACGATAATTAATGTTGAAGTATTTATATTAAGTTACATCTAGTTGAATAATATCGGAAATAACGCCTAAAGTCAATTTAAAAGCTATAGTACTATCTTGTAGTGTATCAGTATAAATTTATAATAATAATTTCTCCAGCAATGTTACTATACACTGTTACTATACACTGTTACTATACAATGTTACTATACACTGTTACTATACAATGTTACTATACAATGTTACTATACTATGTTACTATACAACGGTATTATTACGCATTTCTCATGACAAGCAGTAAATTCCATTTATTGATGATTTCTGTTGAATTTGACAGCGACACTAAAATAAGCCTATCTCGCAGTAAGAATATAAAAGCCATCAGTTCTAAAGCTCCGTATTATACCTTCTGTAAAGAGATAGGAGAGAATGTGCGCTGTATTTGACAGCTTCTATATACTCTTGTATTTTGTACCAAGCATAATAAGGTGCAGAAGAGTAGGACGTAAAACTCCATTCATTTTATTTTTTGTAGCAAGCATATTTGTGTAACGATAATTTCTGAAACTCCTTATATCATACCCCTGTGATAAAATAGGAAAGAGTTGCAGTGAAGACTTCGTATTATATTTATGATTTGTGTAAAATTTTGAAAGCTACACTTGTATTTTGTAGCCAGCATGTTCGTGTAACCTTAAGTTTTGAAGCTGCGTATATTATTATTGTGTATCAAAAATATGTAAAAATGGCTTTATATATTTATAATTTGTGTAAAATTTGAATACTTCTCTTGTATTTGAAGCTCCGTATATTATAGGCTACCCTTTGTATCAAGATAGGATAGGCCTATATTGGCAGCGAACACTTGATATATTTATGATCTGTGCTGAAATTTGAAAGCTATACCAGTATAATGTAGCCAGTCTGTAAATGAACAGTTGGTCCTGTCTGTTGTCTTGTACCAGTAGACTAGAACACCCAAGACATTGTGATTAATGACTGAAGTATTGGTTTACAGAATGTCTAGTATTTAAATTATTCTCACATGAAAAGTAGCTTCATTTTTTTCTGAGCCAGAACTTGAGTTCTTTATCTTCGGTTATTTCTTTAGATTTCTTTTTTTAAAGTTTCCAAAGTGGTATTTGGGTGTTTTGTTGGACCATGTTTTGGTTGGTCCCTGTTTGTTTGGACCATCTTTAGTTGGTGCCTGTTTGGTTGGAACCTGTTTGTTTGGACCATCTTTAGTTGGTGCCTGTTTGGTCCCTATGTTTGAATTGTGTTTTCTGTTGATCACCAGAAATTTTAGGTGATTGCTCTGTTGTTCCATAAGAAACGGAATAGTTCCACGTCCCAAACTTCCACTTCATCTTCTCTAAAATAAACGTGTTTATAATTATTGAGTTATTTCCCTAACATGCCAACTGTCGAGGACTATAGTGTTTAGTTAAAATATCGAATTACAAGAACCCCACCATGTTAAATTCAGGTCGATCTTGAAAACCTCTTATCTCTGTACTATAAATATTAAATGGTGAAGTCGACGCCTTGATAACTTTTAGATATTGACTTTATCAAGATCTTGTATCGGTTTTCTCAGATGTTATTTTCATGGAAAAAGTGTCCAGTCGTTTGGATGGGACAATAAATCGAGGCCCCGTGTTCTACAGGCAGTGTGCGTTACTGTTGAAAATCACCAAGAGAGTAGGCTAATGTCGTTGTCCTGCAAATTTTTTCCATCATTCCACCCGTTGCCTGACTTCATTAACCCATTAGGTGCAGAAGAGTAGGACGTAAAACTCCATTCATCTCAGATTTTATTTGAACTTAGAGAATGTTTTGATTTTATCTTGAGTTATATTGGCTTCAGTTTGTCAATAAATCAAAATGGATTCTAAATTTGTTTTATTTGTCGAGTCACGTAAAGTTGACAAGTTCATCATTTGATTTCTTCTAGTTGAATATTATTTGATTTGTGTTACGAGTTGCAGTGTTATGGGTTCGACTGATTGGTCGATGAACAAATTAACACTTTCAGAGTCGTTACAACTGAATGCTTAGTATATGCTTTACTAAGAAAGAACGAAATATATTTTAGAAGGATAACAACTTAGGTTCACAGTTGAGACCCTTTCTACCAGCTGGTCCTTGGTCAAACTGCTTGCCACTGATTTACAAGGATAACAACTTAGGTTCACAGTTAAGATCCTTTCTACCAGCTTGTCCTTGATCAAACCTCTTGGCAATGCACTGCATAATTTATTGTTTAAATCTACTTCAATACCAGTTACAAGATGTTATTGAGTTTTAATCCCTTTTCAACTAGAATCAGGCTGTGACACACTTTCTATTTCTGTTTATGTTAACTACTGCAGTGGCTTGATTACAATGGCATGCTGGCAATAATGGCGTCCCCACTAGGGGAGTGCATGTGCTAAATCTCTGCAATACTCAGTAAGTTCTACCGGTTCCACCTAGCGTTTGCATGTTTTTTTTTGTACGAATTTACCATGCCAGCTCATTGTTCTGTACCAATATGTAAAGGAAAAGGGGGACATACATTTCCAGTCGATTCGATTTAAATAGTTACAGTTTGTGTAGAGCTGTAGTTCCCGACCTGGGGTAAAGGTGTGCAGCCGGGGTGTCGTTGATTGTTCAAATGATTGCTTGAGGGGTGTGAGGACTAGGGTGCCGTTGTCTGTTCAAATGATAGGTAGAGGGGTGTAAGGGACGAAAGCTGACAATATTTACAGTTTATTCAGAGTGAATATCGGTGTCTATGGGTATTGCTACTGGGCTCGAGTCCTGTAAAATAACTGTAGATTATATAGTATAGATGTAATACCGATGAAGATGATAATAACTGTATTTCTATAACGGTAAATGTCAGTGTCCCTACACGAGGTCTTAACTCAATAGTCACCCGCTAGGATAATGGCACTTAAAATAGAATTCCAGGCGACTGATGGTTTGACCTACATTAGGAATGAAGTCTTTGAGCGAGGAATCGTTTAACTTCTGGAGCACCCTAGATTGAATACGTTAATAGTTTATACCCAGTTAGTACGGAATACATGTAAATTGGTTTAGAGAGATACATTAAAGACAAGGAAGATGTTTGGTTGTTAATTGTAATTACATGATGACAACAACCAGGGGCCTTATTCTCAAAAACTTAACTTAAATAAAATATAAAGCAATGTGTGTGTATAAGAAATCGGAATATAAAATTAATTTTACTGATTGATCAGATGACCGGGACGTTAAAATTATCTAAAGTTATGTTTTTAGGAATATAACCTCAGATGACTAAAACACTAAAGGTTTTTCGAGAATATTGGCCCATCTACCTTTATAATAACCTTTCAACCGATGGATGTCTTACTGGAAAAATAGAATTAAGGTCTCGAGTTGACTGACTTATTTCCTGTTATTAGCCCCATTTACACCCGACCGCTATTGAATTGGAATCGTTCTGATAACACACGACTATTACACAAAATTCATCCGTACCGTCCTGAGAAAATTTTGTAGTGTAAACGAGGTTATTTTTACCGTTATGAAGATAAATTGTTAAGACAGCAGCTATACTTAAGCGAATTCCACGCCACGTCTTTGTGAGCCCATTATGGGCATTACATTTCGATTAATTCATTGCTGTTCGGCCCTAACCCTGTCCTGATGAAAGTTGTGTATCTAGAACTGTCAGCGGTTGGTAGCACGGATGGACTTAAATGAATTCACTTAATGCTGAGAAACATTCGTGCTAAAGCTTTTAAAAGAAATCTGGAGAAAAAAAAAATAGAAAAACTATGTAAACACTTGTCTGATTGTCAGAAAAACACTTTCAATATTCTACAGTTGTGATGTTGTTTTACTGATTTGACGTGAATTTTATCATAAATCTGAAGAGCTGAACAAAATCAAATCTTATCTTATTTTCAATATCTTGTCTTAAATCTAATTCGTTTGAGAACAAAATAACGTGGTGGATGTTGCACTACAGTTAAAACAACATACATTTAATATATTAAATTCTCTCTGGTGATATTTAAACCAGTCGTATATTATCAACAAGTCCTAAATTATTCATTGTAGACATTTAGACTGGAAATAACAACTAGAAAACACTGGTATATTGGAAACAATTGATTAAAAACTGGATTTACTCATTCTGAGGGAACATGGTTAAACGATCTCTCGCTGATTATAGGTCTCGTGGATGGTTTTCGGTGGATCACACGGACCAAACAGGGTCCTTTCTATGAATGAAATGAAATGAATAGAGTTTTACGTCCTACCCTTCTGCAATTATTATTGGCAAGTGAAGATGCGAGACCCTGTTGTAACAAGCTGAAATTGTTTCAGACCCTTCTATTGTCACAAAAAAGACGGCTGGCATCGTTTTCACAGTCTTTTTTCTCAAATTGTATAAAGCAATGGTGGTGGGAAGCAGAACGTATGCATATTAACAGCTTTAGAATGATGTTGATAACAGGAAAATATAACACGATAGTCAGGCAGTCAGAAATAACCACGAGGCTCCTGAATGCTGAGTTTCTATCTAGGATCCGATATTGAATATCACCAAATACATTATTCATGAGTAAACTTCTCCGAAACCCGCTCGGTGACTAAATGATTTACTTCATACATCACAAAAAGTCAGTTTATAACTCGGACTAAGAGTTTTATGTTTCTGAAAGTCTAGAATATAAAAACGTAGTCAAGTTATGTTCTGGTAGTCCTGTGAATAGACGTGGTTATTTATGAGTTGAATTTAGCACGTCTTTGGCTCCTATCTTTATTCTTCTATCTTTAGATTTATTCTCGGAATGATACGAGTTATATCGACAACTTGAAATGAAATTTTATCTTTTACATATTCACCAGTGATTTAACTATAAAACTGTATTGAAATGGTTTTTATTAAAAGAATTGAAGTAGATCTGTTTATAGAATGGTTGTAAAACGAATGAACAAATGAATTGTTACAGAAACATTCGAACATTAAGATATCGTAAAAATACTATATAGATCGTTGGTTGGTTAATGTGATTACTTTGTCTGTATTGACCAATCGGAATCCGAGCTTAACATTTTGTAACATCGAAACGTTAACCTATTTTTATCGTAAGCGTAATCGTACAACATTTAAAACTTAGAAAGAATAAATATATGAACGAATTTAAGAAAGAATGAATGAATGAATGAAAAAAAAAAAGAAAATATTGAATGAAGAAGTTTTATGAATAAATGAATATTTTCAACCTGGGTGAAACAAATGAGTGAAAGAAGAAAGACTGATTGAATGATTGAATGAATGAATGAAAAAAAGAGGAAAACAGAATGAAAGAATGAATGAATGATCCCGTGGGAATCCTCCCTATCTAATATTGCCAGCAGCTAGTAGAGTAGCATTCTATAAATAGATGTCTTTTATCTCTGGAAGTACCACTACTTAATTCTACCACTACTGGAAGAATGATAACGTTATTGGTGATAGGAGTTCTAAAAGTCTGAAAGTAGTTCCTGGAAGGGCAAGTTGACCTAAGATCATTTAATTGACTTTTAACCCTGGGGTCACGTTTAAATAAACTATAATTTTGTTCTTGACCTTTTCTCAATTATCTTAAATGTGGTGCAGAGAGTGAGACTCAATGTTCCATTTCTTTCATGGCCTCGACCTCATTTCACGTTAGGATTTATGACAACTATTTGCGATGTATCTTTTTTATCTTTTGTTTGAGTTAAAATCTGCCTTCTTAAACAAATATCTTTGTATGAAATATTTAATTTCGGGGACGGGAGAGATTGATTATCCCAGATTCTAGACCTACGGTGGAACAAATATTTTATCAAGAAATTGGGATAAAGGGTCTGATTCTGCTGTATATATATTTTCTGGTTTGATCTGTAATTAGAAAAAAATGAATCTGCTATACCTTCTTACAACAATATCATTGTTTCAAGTAGTGTCGTATAATTTTGTCCAGTACTTGCTAACTCAAATTCAAAACAAACGCAATAAACGCCAGCTGTCGCAAGCCGTCAACCAACGCAAAATAATAGAGTTTGCAATGATTTGTTATTATTTTTTTTATTGCGTTTGAGTTCGCGTACACATAAAATAACATTTATAAGTTGAAGAGAAGGGAATTGTTTTAGAATTTCTACATTTATCTGAACTTGATGTTTTAAAGTGTAATTGAACACGATTTTAAATCTGAAGAGACCACTTTAAAAACATTGAGTTAAATTGTGATACAAAATCGACAGATAAAGTAAATATTAATGCGATCATTTCTACTCATTCTCTAATTTGGAAACTATTGCACAGCATGGATTATCGAAGTTCTAAATAAAGCAGGAAACATAGGACCAAAGATTTGAGAAATAATGCGGAACTTTGCTTAACACTGAAATAAAATTGAAAGATGTTATACGAACGTCATGACAAAAGTTTAGAGAATTACAGGAACCAAAGATATCTGATTGAACATTAGAATGGTGCCAATTGATGCTAACAGTGTCCCTGATACACATACAAAATATAGAAAACCTCTTTACAATCTCTTTAATAGAACTGTTTAGTTTTAGTAGAATTTCAGGAACAACAGACGTCTGATTGAAAATTAGAATGGTGTAAATTGATGCTAACAGTGTCCCTGATACACATACAAAATATAGAAAACCTCTTTACAATCTCTTTAATAGAACTGTTTAGTTTTAGTAGAATTTCAGGAACCACAGACGTCTGATTGAAAATTAGAATGGTGTCAATTGATGCTATCAGTATCCCTGATACACTTGAAAAGTTTAAAAACCTCTTAAATGTTTCTTTAACATAGATCCAATGAGATAAACAATAAAAATCATTACCTTTCCAAGTATGCTCTGACATTGCTTACTGGATCCTGAACTCTAAGAGTGTCAGTGAAGCAGGGTCTGACATGGAAAAAGCGTTTTGTAGGATAGACTGTGCCTCGACTGTTAAAAGTCGCAAAAAAGGTAGGCTTATTCCGCTTCATTAGCCCAAGATGCAGAATACGCAGGTGATGTAAAACTCCAGTTATACTAGTGTCATTAAATGAAAGTTTCCAAAGACTTCGTTAACTTATTGACAGGCTGTATCTTGGTTTTATTGCTGACCTATTGATTTTCCTGATATTCCATTCTCTCAGACTCTCCAGGAATCAGTTGCAGTTCTATTATATACTCGAGGATGAATAGAATAGCGAGATTGCCATGAAAATTGACTTGGTTTGAGACCTTAATGTCTAAAATTGAAACCGATATGAAGCATGGACTAGATTGAACTGAAAGGTCACTCTGAAAGGAAGACATTCGTCTATTTATCTACTTTACAAGCTCAATTTTAGCTATCTGTAATACGTTTCACATTAACAGTTCGACTTAGGGTTTGTTTGCAAATTAATCAAGACGGATGCTATATATGGAACAAGGCTGCTTCAAACGAAGCATAATGCATGGAATTACTTTTATCACTTTTCCATGCAGTTATCAAATATTTTAATAAAATAACGTCTTTATTCAGTCTAGAAAGCAGTTTAAGATTTGGTGGAGTGTTTGTTTGTAGGTTTGACGTAGGGACGGATTGAAGTGTTTATGTCTAGTTTGGAATGAGGGAGGGGTTGGAGTGTAGATTTTGGAGGACGGGTGCTCAGTCTCCTGATGAGCATGTATTCTTAAAAAAAAAACATGATTTGAATTACATTTGAAGCATAAAGAATTTCATCACATTTACGTTGAAGATTGATTGCATTAACATGTACATCGGAATCGGGGAAATTGTAAAAATACTACTTTATAGTTTCGTTTCCAATTACTATCACCTCCAGAATTAACAAGTATTGTGTTTTATACGGTATCCATATCCGGCGGCCATCCATCATCATCAATCATTCTTTCTGTCTATTTACCTCCTCCAGGTTTGTATCTTGGTGATTCGCTAACAGAAGAGAACATGTCTTGAGGTGTTGATCATATAGAGTTGTTTATTGTCATGGTAATTTGGTATTTCGCATCGTTTAGCTTTTCATTTCGTGAAGATTTTAACTCTAGTATTGTCGGTCACTGCTAGTGATGCCAATCGTACAAGAAGCTGGCAGAAACTTTGAAGGATTTGAATAAATTAGGGTTGGATCATTCTTAATAGTCAACTAAATTGGTAAAATTTATTTTTATAAAATGTAGATCTTTATTGAAATAATTGAAATTGAAATAAACAAAAGACTGATATATCTACTACTGTCCTGTCGTCATACCTTTCAGCTAAATATCTTTTTCAGAAACACTTCAGTAGTATATTACCACAGTTTTTCGTCCTTCTATTCCTGAAGTTAAAACAGCCCAAGATCAGCTGAGTTGTCTGTTTTCCACGACGATCTGCTACTAGCTAGTTATAACTGATGACCTATATCTTACAGGACGCAGTGACATTCTACTAAGATGACTTACATATTTCACCTGAAGGCCAAATGACGATTTATGGATTCTGTGGAAGATAGAATCAATGGCTTGTTGACGGAATTAGACGAGCTAAAGACGCGGTTTTATCCAGTTTAGTTTAAAACAATTAAACTAGACCAAGCGACCTCTCTCATTGATTTTTCTAAACGATTTTCATTGTTTATCTCAGCGGGTTTGTCTGAAGATTCAAAAAAACACAAAGTTCACCTCTATGAATAAGGTCAATACAGACAAACCTGTGGTACTATTGTCTTTCTATTGATTTTGTCTTCTTAAAGATGAAAAAGATTGAAATATGTTTTGTTACTTACTTAGTGAATGTCCCTGGATAGCAATTGGACTCTTTACCTTAAAATATTCAACTTACTTCTGTTGATATGAATCCAGAATTCTGAAACCAAGGAATGATTGGTCAAACGAATGGCGAATATATCTCGCTAGACAGAGCGTTGAAGGCTGGTAGCATCATTTAGCGCTGAGTATTGTCAGTCATGCCACGATACGATATAGCGATACATCGATTAAACGATATATCGTGCCAGCACTAGTGTTAATCCAGCCTCCACCAGTTGATGTATGATATTAATATAGCTCGAGAAGACCTTGACTTTCTTGTACTTCTGCCAACAGATTGATAGATGCGGACACTTGAGCTGTCTGGCCTATTTCTGGAGTTTTTATATTGACCAAACTTCACCTACATTTAGATTCTTAACTCCCGATAATCAAATATCAAATTAGTCGGGGCTAACACAGTTATTAAAAACCTGTTGTAGAGTTCAGTCTTATTCAGCAAACTGATTCCAAACTAGATCATATGGTGCAGAAGGGTAGGACGTAAAACTCCATTCATCTAATTTCCAAACCAGACTCTGTGTTTTCCGATACGGGAAGTTTTGTTAATGTGGTAAAACAGGAGACATGTTTGAAGGACATGTTATGATACACGGTAAAGATGGCTAATTGTGCCAGGATATAAGATGTCAGTCTTTCTATATTGAACTTGGGAAGAAGCCATATTCCCTAGCCTCGGGTAAGTATCAGATCTACTGTGGTAAAATCGACCAGGACATAGATCAGTTCCAATTAAACCCCAGCTATACCTAAATATAGTCTGTCACTATCAGCTTCCTCCATTACCAAACTATTTTAATTGAAACCGACTACCATTTTATTGGATTACATTATATTTCCTAGAGATCTTGTCCTAATGGAATTCTATAGACTTCAGTTCGTGTAGTATCTCTTATGACAGTAAGGAATCTGTCTTGTTGAGTTTAAAATTTAAAAAAGAGAAAGAACTGAAGGGAACTCTACTGTCTGAAAGTCTTATGGCACTGTCTTGCCTTCTTCTCTCTATTGCACACTGTATGGCCTTGTCCGTCTTCATTACTTCAATCCGAAGTACAAAATATAGACGACAAGTTCTACATTTTTACATATACAACATCTAATTAGATTATATTTCTTCAAGTTACATTAGAATAGAACCATCTTCGTTAACCCATTAGGTACAGAAGACTAGGATGTAAAACTCCAATCATTTTATTTGCACCTAGTTAGGCCTGTCTTCATTGAACCATTAGGTACAGAAGACTAGGAGGTAAAACTCCATTCATTTCATTTTATTTGTACCTAGTTAGGACCATCTTCATTAAACCATTAGGTAAAGAAGACTAGGACGTAAAACTCCATTCATTTCATTTTATTTTACCTTTAGGCCCCATAAGGTAAGAAACTAGGACGTAAAATCCATCATTTATTTTACCTAGTTGGGCCCGTCTTTATAAGCCCATAAGGTACTAAAGAGTAGGACGTAAAACTCTATTTGTTTTATTTTATTTGAATAGAAAAATATCATTTATAAAGTTTCTTCATTCTAAAAATGTCTAGTAAATAATTCTTTAGGGGATTATTTTAGATATTTAGTCTATAGTATGGTGTAATGTCCTAGATTTTCTCGTTGTAAAATATCTTGACAAGCCCAACCAGGAAATTGTGACTTGATATAGAAGAAACTGTAGAATAGCCGAGTTTTTATTAGACAGTTGTGTTGTATGTAGAACCTGAAGGAAATAATTTATCTTAGATTTTAAAACTCCCGATACCAGATGCCAGTGTTTTCTGTTGGTTATCTTCTATCATAACATGGATGTTTATCATTTAGATTGTAGCCGGCTTCTTCAGATATTATATTGTATATTAATATCTTGTATGCTTGTATATATTATAAGGACGTAAAACTCCGATCATTTCATTTTATGTATTGACCGTTTCCACTCGTTATCTAAGGCTATGTAGACAGAGGGGTTAAATGGAAAGAGCGTCCTGTCTTTTAGAAAAGGCCCCGTGTTATATTTAGGCTGCGTATGCTCGTTTACAGTTTGACGTCTATAAATATTAAAGTAATCAATGCTAATTGGTGCAACAGTTTGTAGAAAATTGTCGTTATTAACACTACAAGGCGTTGCCTGGATTCATGACCCTACAAAACGTAGAATAGTCGGGCGTAGCACACTATTTCAGTTCTGATAACGTACAGAAAGACCCCCGGGTTGAGATATTATGGATGATAAACATGTTTTATGACGTAGTTTAACAGTAAATCACAAGAGTGGTGAATAGTTTAGTTCTCAAGTCTGCTGTTAAAACAATATTTCTAGTTTATAAAGGAACGGTAGATTCTGTAACCTCGAGCGATTTTATAAACCCCGATACCCCTCGTTGTTTATAACCAGACCCCTTATAGTTTCCATTGCGTTACCTAGGTTATCCTTGAGTTAAGTTAACCCCTGTCTTCCTGCTGCATTTAGTTGAGGAGTTAGAATCAAGGGTTGTATCTTGTGTCCAGGGCCAAAACTTGATGTATAGTATACATGCCATCTATATGACACCCCTTAACGTTGTATTGAACTCGTCCGCACACGCATTCTCTCTATCAATATGATACTATATATGTATGATTGAAAGGGTTTTGACGTATTTCAAATTGTCCAGCCTTAGTCCATTTTACATCGATACGACAGACCACAATATGCTTTGTAACTATGGTTAAGTCGTCGTGGGTTTTTGAACAATGTCTTGTATAACTGATAACAAATTCTAACAATATCGTACTGCCTTTATTAGCCCATAAGGTACAGAAGAGCAGGACGCCCAATTCCATTCATTTCATTTGTACCTATAGTTAGGCCAGTCTTCATTAACCCATAAGGTACAGAAGAGTAGGGCGTAAAACTCCATTCATTTTATTTATACCTAGTTAGGCCAGTCTTCATACGCCCATAAAGTGCAGAAGAGCAGGACGCCCAATTCCATTCATTTCATTTGTACCTAGTTAGGCCAGTCTTCATTAGCCCAGTCCAGTATATGCAGAAGAGTAGGGCGTAAAACTCCATTCATTACATTGTCTAATAATACCGTGATATACAAGAATTAAAACTAGTTAAACAACGGTAATATAACTACTGTAATATTCACTGATATAGATTATAACATCTCGTGATCGTTTTCTCTCATCAATCTTCCCAGTTCTCCCCCCCCTCTCGTATTTTAATATAGTAATTTAAACCTGGTTTATTGAGGTTTACTAGTTTTAAACTCTCCTAACTTATATTTACATCATTCTTATTCAAAATTAACTTATAATTCATAAAAACTTGATTAGATTAAGCCATTAATATTATCAACATTATTTCTTGTCAAGTGGTTGAAATATCCGTTTTAGGGTGGCTATGTGAGTTAGACGCTTACTTTTGCCCGTCTTCATTAGCCCATAGGTGCAGAAGAGTAGGACGTAAAACTCCATTCATTTCATTTCATTTTGAAATATCAGTGACTTTTACTGTATTATGAATGTATATAAGAATTAGTAAAAAGTTTCGTAAACAAGCCGAAGTCATGCTTGTCCGCCACGTATTTCCACTCAGCGATTTGGTCAGTGGGTTGAACAGAGGAGTAGAGCCCCGTGGTCTGTATTTTGCTCGTCCGCATTGTAGGTTATAAATAATTGTTAAAAGAATATTAAAGTGAAGCTGAATGTTATTTCACTCATTCATAATATTACTGGTTGTTCAATTTGATTAAAAATATAGTTTGTAAGTGAAGCAATTATCCATTTTCTCTGCTGGGTGTGGGGACACTCTTAGGGGTTGGGCCGTGGGGCCCTGACTCTGTGATTGATGATCCACTGGAATGGTTTAACTAACAATTTAATGCTCATAGAACTACCAAAGTATCAAGTAATAACAATGTGTAACTTAGTTGTCGACTAATCACTAGTATTGGTAATAGTGTTCGATTGATCAATGACCAGTGGCTAGTTGGACACGATGATCGAGTATATAATGTCCATATCGGTTTCTGTCCCGTGTAGATATAATGAGCAGTATAGTTAATTAACCTAAGCGTAACTCATTATCTCCAGTCGATATTGGTAGAGGAACGTCAGGAATCAGTAATGAACCGTGATCTATAAACACTATAGAATGTTGATTCCGTGTCTTACACCGGTTGAAATCTCTTAAATTTGTAGATTGAATGAATCGTTCAGCCTCTTTTATGTATAAGAGATACTCTCTTATAGAAACAGTGGATGTGGTCACAAATAGAGACTATGCTATGAATTTCAGTATACATGTACATCATTTTGATAAGAAATCATCCACTTCTAGAGAGATTTACAAGATGATGAAAAATGATCAAAAAATGCAAAGCTTTAACTTTAGAAAGATAATGAAAGTGGATCTAATCTACCATGTTCAAGAATATTACTCAGATTTTTAAGAACCTCGTGTTTTTCTTCAGTTAGCGAACCTCCTTACCAGTCTGGATTGTATTAAGTTAAACAACTCTATTTTACAAGGATAACAACTTAGTTACAAGTCCACCGTGACAAGGATTCTGTCTACCAGTGGTTCTTGATTAAAACTTAGGTTTACAAGTCCACCGTGACAGGAATCCTGTCTACCAGCTGGTCCTTGGCCAAACCTCTTGACATTGATCTTTCCCGGATTATCCGTACCATTTACAGCTGGATGGACTGGAATTATGAGTGAAGATGACTTATTTAAGGTCATCGGACTTTCACACGCCGATCGAAATTAAAACTCACGTCTGACATTTTCCACGTAGGCAAAACAGATAAACATTTTGTCGGGGTTGAGCATTTCAGCATCCATCTCTATTCAGAGAAGTCGACTAAACTACGGAAGTTTTTCTTTTTTTTTCTTGTCAAAGTTTGTATTTCTTGTCAAATATCGAGAAAGTTGACTGAAAATAACCAGTAGCAGATACTGCCACAATTGAAATAGTTAAGTCCTCCTTCATTGATTTGTCAACTTTTCTTAGTTTTTCTCAAGTGATAAAACTGTTTTGTTCCGTTTCCATGGCGATAGATATTTTTATCTGTAACAATTCTATATTTTCGTTTGAGAGGTTTATTTGGTAATAATTTAGGATACAGTTATTCAACTCAAACTGTAATTGTCAAACAAAAATGGTGTAATTAAGCTACTTCTGGCTATGATAGGTTCAGAAATTTTTCAAGTCAAATACGTATTACATTAATATCTTATTACATTAATCTCTTATTACATTAATCTCTTATTACATTAATATCTTATTACATTAATCCTTTTTGCGACATTTAGGGGAAGAGATCACATTTATTAATGGGCCTTAATTTTATTTCACACACAACGTTTCAAAAATTTACAATTTTCATGCGATGATGACAATGTAAATTGTTGAAACGTTGTCTGTAATAAAACTAAGGAGTAGTATACCATAAAATTTTTGTTCCATTTTTTAATGTAATACATTGTAAAACAATCAGATGCGATCATAAAACATTTCAACGCTAAAGGTATTTCTCTTAAAAAAAAAGAAATTCTAGTAGTAAACAAGAAGTAGGTCAAGATATATTAGAGTTAAAAGTTTGAGAGATTCCGATCACGGTGCTTCTGGTAAATAATTTAGAAATTTACCGGCACTATTATCTATATCATATTACAGCCAGGTCGGGTTTAAAGAGACGGTGTAGTAGATAGAGATGAGTTCTTAGTTTAGTTCTTTGTCCTTTTTAAACAACCTCTTTCAATAGGTAACCAACTATAAGCTTTTCTGGGATTGTTTTCTCAAGACAAGACTATCTATAGTAAAGCGTATCTTGAACAGTCTTAAAGTTGCATTATCCTTTATGATCTTGTATTAAATAAATCATAAGAAGTTAATTGAGGGAGCGATCGTGTCATCAGGACGAGAGTATCTTGTTATTTTGTGTAGGGCCTGCGGATCCCAGACAACTATGCTAGGAAATCCAAAATCTAACTGGTATAATCCCTTTAAAGAACTACACTATTGCCAGATATTACCATTTCATTACTTTATAATTGAACCGTATCTTTAAAGAAATAAAATGTTATAAAAATTTGAAAAACAGATGGTACAACTCGTCGAGGTATGTATCTGGAGTTTTTAAAAACTTGATTATGTTATTATTGGTACGTTTAATGATATAATAAGCCATGTGGAGGTGTTTAAAAATCCTATAAAATCAGTTGTATACAATTACATAATATACATGTTGCAGTTTGGTTTAAAAAAAAAAGAATCAGTTGTATAGGCCTACTTTGATATAATATACATTCTTGCTGTTTGGTTTTTAAAAAGAATTCTGCATGTTTAACCTTTTTAAAGCCTTTATGATCATCTTACTGTATAACTCACAGCTGTGATATTCAGAGAAATCGGAAACCTTCGTTTTAATGATCTCTATGTTACCTATTTACAGATTGCTTTTAAATTCGGTAATTACGTTATAAACCTAAGTTTTCGAACATACGTCAAGTGAGGTTCTATTGTTTCTTTACCTGACGTCATTTGCTTGGTTACGTTGAGATAATGGTGGCTGTGGGTTCCGATCTCGATCAACAGTGAAAGTTCGATGACCTTGAATAAGTCATCTTCACTCATAATTCCAGTCCACCCAGCTGTAAATGGTTATAGATAATCTAGGAAAAATCAATACTAAGAGGTTTGGCCAAGGATCAACTGGTAGAAAGGATCCTTGGTTGTTATTCTTGTAAAATATAGTTCTTTCTTTCTTTTCTTTCTGATCAGTTTGATTTGGTTGTAAGCTTTCCTTGTATATCTTTGTTATTGAAGAGGGATTAAATAAAGTTTTGTTTTTTAGTTTTTGGTTTCTGTTTGAATGTGAAGGAATGACTAAACATATTTAACTCTCTAAATTTTGGTTTGTGTTTGAATGTGGGGGAATGACAGTAACATAATCATTTCTAAAAACTACCGTTATTTTATCTTGTATAACATAAACAATGAGTTCGTCTGTCTGACTTTACTGCCAACTTTCTAGTTCATCTGGCGACTCGAGTGCAATATTAATTAGTAAAATTCTTTTATAGAAATATTAGACATTAGCTGGCATAATAGGTAGCCTATAGGTTCCTGTTAATTATTGACCTTTCTACCTTGCTACCTGGAGACCGGAGTTTCTGAGAGCATCTGTATTTAGGGCGACAGCTAGGGGCTTGTAGCATGCCCAAGAATCAATATATCAATCAGTAGGACCAACAATTAATACCATGTAGCTTGAAATCTTTTAGTTAGAAATTAAATCCTTTCGTGTACCCTCACAGACGTGATCTGTAACCAAGGGTGGTTGGTCGATGCCCTCTCCCTTTCCTATCATCAAAGGCCCAAGAATTCTTTCTTTTTATTGTTTCACCATACATGTAGATCTACAGTTGATCTAGTTACAAAACTTGGGTTTATTTCTCGTTAAGATTGTTCAGTTGATATTAACATATAATGAGATGCCTTGTTTTAGTCGACCTGACCCCCGTTTTAACGTTGACGTGAGACCGTATTTAAAAGTATGAAGGCGACTCCCCCAGGGTCAGTTGCAGTAAAATTCAATATTCAACTTTGATCTTATCTGTTAAACAAACAGAGGCCATGAGATTCATCTTCAACGTGTTACACTAATAAGACGAACGAAGCAGTAGAAAAAGACCATTATTAAGATCGAAGGGATACAATCGTCTAAATATTGGAATACAAATGGGTTTCGTATACTTGTAGTTATGGTTGATCCAAAAAAAGTTAATCTCGAAGCTAGGTTTTGAAAGAAATAATCCTCGAAATATTAGCCTAAAACTTGACTGTCCGCCGTTTATCAATAATTACCGTGTAGTGTAAATGTAAACGAATTATGTACTTCTCTCCTGTACCTAATGGGCCAATGAAGAGGGTACGGTATAGTGTAGTCTATGAAAGTGTTTATAGAGTGATACAGTTGCATAATACATAGTCTTCTAACAGCCGAGTCTTCTATCTAGCAGGATCTTCATTCGATCAGCTGTATCCCCTATTGATACTGAACTTGTCATGTGTTACTTTAGATGGCTGCATACAGTCCCTTTGGACCAGGGCAATCTGAAAGATATGAGAGCATCTGAGATTTTGTAGAACTTAGCTTACATTTAATTGCAGTCGAACCTTACGTCAGGTTCATATTGAAAGGTGTTCATCAAAACTCATATCTGAATTCAATATATATTATTGTATACGAACCCCATCTTGAATATGAATCTAAATGAGAAGTGTATACGACATAAAGCTCTATACCAGATCTCAAAATTTAAGTACCATATAACTTTAAGAACTGACCAGATGTATAAGATGTCAAGGCTTCAATCTAATTTCGCGATCTTCGACACTCTAGACTTCCAGGAGCCAATATGAGTCCAAGACTTCCAGGTCGAATCTTTCTAATAGCCGTTTGGTTCCTTCATATAAACCAACTGGATATCAAGAAATCTTGGAGATAAAAAATTCACAAGTTCAACTCTATAAATCTATACTTGTAACACTCTAAACCGGTGTTCACCTAGATAACACATACATAAAAAGATCCGTCTGTAATATTCCGTGATATAAGCACCAAATTGATAACTTGTTATTTATATAAATTATCAAATTATCACTTAATAATTACCAACATTAGGTTAAAGTTGGCTTGTACTTAACCCACTTATCATATTATACTTCTTCTTACGTTAGACTTAAAACTATTCGAGATACATAATATTAGCTATAATGTCTCTCCGACAGGGACGCAACAACGTGTTTTAGATTCTGTTAAAATATTTCTATATCGCTCAACTATTGATATATTGAGTACTATTTAAACAGTGAAAATTAGTTGTTGTTGTACTAATATAAGTCAATATTACTTCATTTCAAATATTAGGTATAATCAATATTAGCTATGATGTTTCTGTAAAAGTACTGTTGAGTTGATATGCCGAGTCGTAGAGTGATATCAAGTGTTCCGTGACATTCTTTGACTTATCTCGACTTGAATAAGTCATCTTCACTCATAATTCCAGTCCACCCAGCTGTAAATGGGTACGGATAATCTTACCAAAATTTTAAAGGGTCCTTTACTGTGAACCTAAGTTGTTATCATTGTAAAATATAGTTATTTCTTTCTTGCCTTAATGGTAATGTCCACCTTCCAGCGATTGATAAAATCTTTCCAGATGCCGAAATTGCTGTTGTTGAAAATCCACTTGCTGTCAGATTCTATGACTCGCTAGGTTGAGCCAAGTCTCTATTTAGAACTAGTTTATTATGCTAACAAACAGCTGTGTATTAAAAAGCTTCCTCCGGTAACCTAATAATTTATGTTAGAAACAAATACAAGCCATGTCTGGTCGGTAAACATGAAAACATACCCAGGATAACTGACGGTGGAACAAAACATAACTGATTATGATAGGAATCTTCCATCCGCTTCGACTACTCTCAGGTATTTTGAGTCAGGTCTTTTTTTATCGAGGAGGTTAATCTACTTGCATTTTCTTGTAGTTGTAGAATACGTTTGAAGGCGCAAGTTGGTTGTTTGGAGTAGCAGAAGATCTGTACTACGTGCAAATGGTCTTATTGTTCAAACCCTGAAATGGGACATGGTCATTGGGTTTATTGTATACACGTGGTATCTCAAAATAATAAATCTGGGAAAAGAGACACGTCTTTTTAACGTTTAAACGCTGAAAGCCGTAAATACTATAACGGACTAGCTTAGCTGAGCAGCTCCGGTTTCTGAGACAAATTGACATATCTGTCTCTATAATGTGGACTGAATAATGTCGAGTTGACAAACCATGTAAATTACTTTCGCGTTGCGGAGTTACATGGATATTGCGAAAAAGATGACGTTGACTAAGGTGTTATCCTTGAAGATTTTTTAATCACATATTAAACCTTGGTGTTAAAGTATAGGTGTTATTCTGAAATTAATTACATAAATGTGTTACCATAACACTTCAATCTATTGTAAATCGTATTTAAATAAGAAATACCAGTTTAAGAAGGTGACATCACATTTGGTTGTGTTTGGAATGAAATTATTTTTCTTAAAAGATGAATCAAGTCCACCTGTACTTTTCGATGATAGAGAAAGAAAGAAACAACCTTTTTGTTGACCAGGATAACAACATGAATTCTCTACCAATCGGGTTCTTCACCAAACCTTATTCTCAAATCTGTATTAATTTACAATTGGGATGAAATTCTGCATCAAGAAATTATAAAAATCATTCAATCTTCGCCATGATTAAACCAAAACTAAGTCAGTCTTACATTTCTCAGTGAGTGAAAATTATTCTGTTTCCAAACCTGACTTTTATTTCTTTACTGAGGACGTAAATTTGGTCAGAATCGACATTTCCCGCCATTATTGATCAGACGTCAATTTTTCTAACAAATTACGGAACGAAAATATCTACTCTTCGTTGCTTGAGGCTTCAATTGAAAGTAAAAGAATGGCTTGGAACGGATTTCGTGTTTTTAAAACGATTTTCTCTTTCGATTTCAGTCAGTCGTAAAACGTTGTTAGAAAGTCGTCTGGAAAACGTATAAAAAGTTAATTATTTGATCATAATTTTAATTTTTGTATAATTTTTGTCTTGGATCAAAGCCAAACATTTTAATTGTGTTTTTAAAGTTTGTTTCTAAGCTGTTTGTAGGTCAATTCGATGCCGATATTAAATTCAGGATAGTTTGTTTATACCTAGAACTAGATTAAATAAGTTAAGCTTATTCTTCAGTTTAATATAGATTCGTTTGTACATCATCGGCCTGTATTATTTAAGACAGATTTACATAATTCTAAAAGAAATTTGCATAAATACATATAGCCTATTCACGTGTCTATTGTATCTTGCCAAGGGGTAAATATAAAATGAAATGAAGGTTTAACGTCAAGAATAATCGACAGAATTGCTCCGAATGAAATTTATAAAACCGTGCTATTGAACTATCGAGTCAAACCAACCTATTCGTACTCTTATTAATATTCAAATTGTATCTCATTTGCATATTCACACCCAATTTGCATAATACAATAATTTTACCAGTATTCATAATGAGAATAAATACGACGAATATTGTAATGTTAGCACTATAGGCTGGTGAATTAACGGGATAAATAGCCGACTGCTGCGTTGATTACCCGCCCTGAACCTAACTGTAGGGTATTTGTGTATAATTATAAATGTGTGCATTAAAAATATCATTAGGTTAATGAGTTAATTAAGGTTAATTATCAAAATATGTAGACATTTAACATGCTGTAATTTAATAATATAGTAGTACAGAATTACATGTAAACTAGTTATTACTTCCTTCAGTATTGTTCTCACAAATCAGAATAGGAGGACGTAAAACTCCATTTCATTTCACTTGTCCAATACCGTACAAAACAGTTGGATATTTAAACTCTATTTCATTTCATTAGCTCGGTAAGGTACATAACAGTAGGATATAAAACTCTATTTCATTTCATTAGTCCAATAAGATACAGAACAGTAGGATATAAAACTCTATTTCATTTCATTAGTCCAATAAGGTACATAACAGTAGGATATAAAACTCTATTTCATTTCATTAGCTCAGTAAGGTACATAACAGTAGGATATAAAACTCTATTTCATTTCATTAGCTCAGTAAGGTACATAACAGTAGGATATAAAACTACATTTCGTTTCATTAGTCCAATAAGATACAGAACAGTAGGATATAAAACTCTATTTCATTCCATTAGTCCAATAAGATACAGAACAGTAGAATATAAAACTCAATTTCGTTTCATTAGTCCAATACAGATACAGAACAGTAAGATATTTATTTTTCGCAAAAAACCATCAGAAAGACGTAAAACTCTACAAAAGGACTTGTACTACTGTCTCGATAAAGATGGTTGAATTAGATCTTATTGACCGTCAGGATATCTAAACCGCCAGTAGAACAGGAATAATGACTTTTTACATAATGCTGAAAGTAAAAACCAACATCTCCTGGTCTAATTGGTCTGTACACCTCAATATCAACTGGTGTATTCAGTAGTGTAAAGATGTGGAATAAATTCTGACAGTTCTGATAGACATAATGTTTATTATTCTGTGGTTCTGGTAGAGACTGTGGAACTATAGAGATAAATTACCCACATTAAACCCTGATTTACGAGGCTATTATTGTTATTTTATACCCGTATTATAATAATTATCCTCTACCAACTACAACTGGTGATATTCTAGGTTCTATTCTACCTCCGAGGAGGTCCGGTACGGATTGTTACGACAGGGTGGTTCAATATTCCACAATATTTAATTCGTATTTTCACTGAATCATTTGTTTATATTACCAGGTTTATTCTTTAATCAGTTCATACGTCTGTTTCTTTCAGATCTAGATTCAAGGACATTTCTCCATCACGTATCCTTGCAGTTCTTGGTTCTGTGAATTTGCTATTTAAGCTTCTTAGGATGCTTTGACTTATGTGCAATGTCATTATTGTCTAACTAGGGCATCGCTTCGTAAAGAACTGTTTAAGGTATGACTGCTTACCCCGGAGGAAACTCGTGCCAAAGTGTAAGCATATTCATAATGCCAAGCTATTACGATTTTTTAGCTTGATATTGTAAAGATGAAGTGTAAGGTACCAAAGAAGTTATGAACGGAGAATTTTAATTTTTGAAAATAGTCTGCGATATAGGCTATAGCTGAAGTGTACATGTAGTTTTAACCAACTGACCACCATCAAGGCGTCATCGTAGCACGGTATCATGGCGTCACGGTATCAAGGCGTCACGCTATCACATCGTCACGGTCAATATATACAATAGACACCAGTCCAGTTGAGCCGTTCAGAAAGTAGTATTATTAGTTATTAGTCTTTCCTCTACATGATAGAAGAGAATTAACTACTATATTAGTCTTGTCGATGTCGATATTAGACCAATTGACTTTCAAACTGTCCTGAAATCACGTTTCAGTTAGAATTGATCAATAACATCGAGTTTTTATCTCGGATTCCACAGTTAATTTACAATACCCCGATAATACTCGATATCAAGAATACAAACTTGTATTTACTGATGGTGAAACGACTAGCTCGATTTATTCATTTATCAATTGAAACCTGGATCACTGTGTATTCATGGACTTATAGGCTGTACAGAAAGCCTAGTGGACCTTAACTTCCGTTGCCAATCACTTACTGTTTGAACGTGGTTCAGTGGGTTAGATCCTTGCTCTCTAACCTAGGGGTTTAGGGTTTATCCCGTTTCCCCTTGTCAGCGATGTAGGTCAGAGGGGCCAACATGGACAAGCGTCTGGTCGTAGAAAAATCGCTGAAAAAGTATGCTTATGCTTCTGTCATTGATAAATTTAGCTCATTGCACAAATGGTGTTGTCTGTCTTCATTAGCTCAGAGGGTGCAGAAGAGTAGGACGTAAAACTCCATTTATTTAATTGACACTTACTATTAGAATCATAGAACAATTAAATATTCAAGATAGATAGTTAACTTGATTCAGAAGACGTTTATCTAATACTTGAATGTGATTCTAGAACACACACGCCTCTACTTACACTGATCTTAACTCCAGTCCGTCTTTTATAATCTCTTGTGTTCCATTACACCTAGTATAGCTAAGGTTTACGATATTCTGCGAACCTAACTGATAGGCTACATGTATGTTAACACCGGAGACACCAGTGTTGAATTGCTATAAACATAGAAGAGTAGGACGTAAAACTCCATTTAAATTCAATTCATTGCTATAAACAGAGATATGGAGGGTTTAAATTTCGGATATTTAGATAACAGTTCATTTCTTTCTAAAAACCATAGTATTAAATCTTAGAAATGTTATTTATGTTGGCAGTCTTACAACAAGTTTTCATTCCTCTTCTTTCAAAATCAACTCAAATTGTATTGGGGCGATATGACCCGGGTGGATTATTTACTAACTCGACGTTTTATACACTAATTGGCCCCAAACTCTTACCGAAATATGAACATATGTACCGTTATATTGTATTATTATATAGCCCTTCACAACAACTGTATAGCTTTACCCTCTCAACAGCGACACTATAAACATTTTGATTACGAGTATAATCGAGGGCTATAATAGGCTGTATTCTCCAGTGTACTATCCAATCAAATCATTACATCTTCAAACTTTTCTTGATACAAGAAAGATGGTTATTGTAGTCAAGGTATAAGCTGAAGTTCGTAACTGTGAAGTATGAACAAGTATCGACATACATGTAGTTATATTTATAAATCTTCTTTTCTCTTTTCAGCACAAAGCCCTAATTGCTGCGACAAGTTCCTGAAATGTCTGTCTCACGTGCCTTGTGCATCTTTAATCGCCTGGATCATTTTGTTGCTAGGCATTGGTGGTTTGACTGGAAGTCTTTTGATTGGCGCCAACAAAACACGTGATCTACTCCACAACCAATCATTGTAAGTTATTTTCTCATTTTGGCGCCCAAATTTAAATCATTTTGGATATCGTTGATTTTTTAAGTGGCAATATTACAGATTTTTAAGCACTAGGATTTGTAAATATGAGAAACATAGGCTTAGAGAGGGAACTGTGGAGTTTTTCTCCTGCAGATCCGAGGAACTGAAAAAGCATCTAGTCGTTTAGATGGTAAAATTATCGAGGTGCCTTCTACGACAGACTGTGCACGTTTAAATTCACCCCACAGTTGGAAATTACAAAAAGAGTAGGCTAATGCCGTTTTCCAGGTAAAATTTGCCTGGCTGCACACTGCATGATATTATTTTCATTAGCCTATTGGGTACAGAGAGTGGTTGTAAAACTCAATCAATTTTATTTTCATTTTGAGAACTGTTCTTATCATATTCTTTTAATATACAACTACACCCCCCCCCTCTTTAAAACTTAAATAGATAGCTTCTGTCTGAGGGAAGAGTTTGAGTAAGTAACTGTCCCTGTAATATTCTCTAATATCTGAGGGATAGGTTTGAATATGGGCTGTATTCTACAGGCTATGGTTTATGGACTATACTATTATTGGAGTAATTGTGTCGATGTTTGTCCTGGGGACTATCTTCCTGATTATTGGTCACATCTCCTCGGAACCAACCAGTCGTAGAGTCTTCAGCTCCTCCAGTAAAAATAGATGTGCCCGGGGATTGAACATGGGGGTAAGTAAAGCGCATGTTTTATATATAAACCTTAAGAGCATCAGGTAGGGTTAACGTGGGGTTAAATTATTTGGAAATTGAACTACCATGAAAGGTATTTGAATATAATAGATCTGTCAAGGTTGAAGGAAGTAAGGTATATAAAGGAGGGTAACTCGACTTGTTCCATCTGTATCGTAGTGGTGAAGAAATAAATGCTTTGATAAATTTCTTGCCCCTCCAGATGTATTACTTGTCCCTCCAGATAAATTACATGTACTTGCTCCTCCAGGTATATTACTTGTCCCTCCAGATAAATTACTTGCCCCTCCAGATAAATTACTTGCCCCTCCAGATGTAGTACTTGTCCCTCCAGATATATTACTTGCCCCTCCAGATGAAGTACTTGTCCCTCCAGATATATTACTTGCCCCTCCAGATACATTACATGTACTTGCTCCTCCAGATATATTACTTGCCCCTCCAGATATATTACTTGCCCCTCCAGATATATTACTTGCCCCTCCAGATAAATTACTTGCCCCTCCAGATGTAGTACTTTCCCCTCCAGATATATTACTTGCCCCTCCAGATACATTACATGTACTTGCTCCTCCAGATATATTACTTGCCCCTCCAGATATATTACTTGCCCCTCGAGATAAATTACTTGCCCAATTCTTTCCCCTCCAGATATATTACTTGCCCCTCCAAACATTACTGTTAGACTACGGGACCATCATCTGATCAGAACTAGGTCACAGGAATCTTCATGCCAACTGAGGTTAGCAATGTAACCAATCTTCACGCAATTCTGAAATTCCCACTAGACTAGAGCTATCCTTCATACCGACACTATGTCCCTAAGTCATAAGTGCGTGTATTATATGCTTAAACTAGAATTGGATGCTTGTCTAGGTTTGTCTAGGTTTGTCTAGGTTTGCCCACAAAGTAATCCTAGTAATTGTTTTCACTAAAATTGTACTATTTTCTATTACAGTTTCTATCATTTGTGTATATTCTGACTCTATGTTGGATATTCGCTACAGCTGTATTATTCGTACCCCTGGTATTTCTGGGTTTACTCTATTATATCACAGACTACGAGGGGCTGACCTCCATTGATCTGAAATACTACGGTAAGAATATTATATTTAGGGTGGGGTGAGAGGAAGAGGCTAGGGGTGGGGATGGGCTAAAGGTTGTAACTTGGTATTTATGACAAAAGTACAGGCACAGGAGAATTAAGTTATGAGTTCTAGTTGAAGAAAACAAAATATGTGTTCATAATCAAAGATGGTAAATCAGGGTTTTAATAATTATTTATGGGGGGTGGGGATATTTTTGTGATCCAAGAAGCCCCAATTTTTCATATACCATTTTAGATTAGATTTTAAAAGATAGTTGTGGACTTAGCTAATGTTAAACTTGTATGTATTTTGTAGGTTTTGCAGCAAGAGAGTTATCTGGGGAGGCTTTAACCACCTTTGTCACTGAGGTAAGTTAGAACTCGAGTCTCTCACTCTTCTGAAAAACCTAATTTCTCTCCAAGGTTAGGTTTGTCAAGACTTCATGAACTTGACATCCCTCTCAGAGAGTTCACATATTACCCAATAAGGTGCAGAAGAGTGGGACATAAAACTCTATTTATATATTCATTCAATGGATTTTGTGTTGAGTTTTTGCGGATAGTTGGTACTTGGTTTAAATATTGAGTTTCTAGAACTAAAGAATGAAATATATTTGTATATTATTTCTAGGCGAAGGATGTGTTGATATGTTATGGATGTGCTTATATTTCATCTGTTCTAGTTGCTATTAGCTTGGTGAGTATATATTCTTCAAATCTCTCAATCTTCCACGATGTTTCAAAATAAAACACGAAGTTATTGTTAACAAGTCACAGTATCTGAGGTACATTTTAGGACATAACAATCTCTATAATAGAACTGACATTTAGTTTTAGTAGAATTACAGGAACCACAAACATCTGATTGTAAATTGATGCTATCAGTGTCCCTGATACACATACAAAATATAGAAAACCTCTTTACAATCTCTTTAATAGAACTGTTTAGTTTTAGTAGAATTACAGGAACTCAAAGGACTGATTGAAAATTAGAATGGTGTATATTGATGTTATCAGTGTCCCTGATACACATACAAAGTATAGAAAACCTCTTTACAATCTCTTTAATAAAAATGTTTAGTTTTAGTAGAATTACAGGAACCACAGACATCTGATTGTAAATTGATGCTACCAGTGTTCCTGGTACACATAAAATATTAAGAAAATTTCTTTTAATTGTTTATATCATTAATTTCAGATACATTTCCTAATCTCCATGACAGCCAATATTACCCATCTTACTGATAACAGATTTGCAGCGCTCAACGCCTACGAGCCCCCCGGAGAGGAGATGCGTAATTCCAAACATTCAAACCTGGATACGAATATGTAATAACTGAAATCGACTGATATCGTGAGTGCAATATTCAGTGGTATTTATAAAAATTTGAAAAAAAGAAACCACAAAAAGAACAAAAGTTGCCAGTGTATATAAAAATAACAACAAGACCAAATTTTCATGCATGCGCCATTTTTTCATCCAGCATCAAAATAATGGAATTTAGCAGAAATGGATCAATATTTTTAAGGAGTATCATTTTACTATCGTTTCCATGGATACTTATATATACACAGGATTTATTAATATCATATACAGAACTAAGTGTACAAGTTTTGTTTTTTTTAATTCGCGAAAAAAAAAACTTTTTTAGATGTTTTGCTTCAAGAAAACTTTTTTTTCCAGTTTTAAAATTTTTAAATTATTCGTGCTTTGTGCCTAGTGTCAGGAGGCTTATTGCTGTAGTGTTTTTGTGACGAATGACCAGTGACGGGCAGCAGAAGATGTTGTATTTTGAATTGTCATGTGACTTGTGTGTCTGATGCACCACATTATATAAATCTCCGATGCACCAAGTGACAAATATTTTAAATTCGCGCCACTCAATTTTCAACTACTCTTGTTGTATTGCTCAAATGTAATGGATGGTGGTATAGCTCGGACCCTAGAACCTTGATCTTCAAACTTCACTTTGAGGTCGAGGTGTGGCCATTTTGGATTACTTTCTTGGATTTTTGAAACGTTTCTGAAATCAAATATTATGAAAGATGATAAAGCACAGAATTAAAACTTTGCTCTTCAAACACCAAATTATGGAGATTGCTGATCGGCCATTTTGGATTATGTTTGGATGGTTTATGAATATTCATTGACCAATCACTGACCATGGTTGAACGAAAATTTGATTCCAGAAATAATTGAATGGTGTTCCCCTTAAAATTAGGTAGCGGCATCTTATGCTACCAACACATGTTCTGGATATCAAACACTCATCAGGAACTTAGTTTGGAAGTCTAAGAGCAGAGCAAGTTGGTTTGGTTTTTAGTGAAAGTGTGTTTTAACATAAATAGTTTCAAAAATATGGTGGATGCTCTTTTTTTTTACTTTTTTTTTTGAAGAGTAAGGTAAATTAATGCAATAAAGTTTCAAAAGTTAAAAAAAAAAATCCTATAATAATTGTAGGATAAATAGTTTATGAATTATTCAATAGATATAATTGTTACACAGTACTTGAAAATAATACTCCATAATTTTATTATTTCTACTTTCGCTTTCACCTAGTTTTCAATGAATAGAGGTTACGAAAGATATCATTTACTGAGACTATAGCTAGATTATTTTAAGGTATCGAGGCTTGTTATCCTGGGGCTTATTCTTGAAATCTTTACTTGAATAAAATCAAGGTTTTACAGTATTCTGATTGGTCTATACAGCTGATTTAAAACCAATTTAGTAATTGACCATTCAGATGCCGAGAATGCTAGAAATAAGCGTAAGTAAAGTTTTTTCTGAATAGCGTTGAAGTTATTCACTGTCGATTTATATACAGTATAATTGCGAATATTGTGCGCAGGTATCTTTAACGCGCATCCCATTCTTACCCTCCAGTTAACTTTTTAGAAAAACTCGATTATATAAGATTGATTCTTCGATGGATAGAATATTAAAATTATTTGAAGTAAAGTTTTTTTCAATAATGACCCCCAGTTATTGAAATTATTTCTTAGAAAAAACTATTTTTTTATTAGATTGACTTTTGATTTTAATTTGTATTATTCTGTTGGTATCAATGCCCCTATACTCTTTTAGAATTAACGGCTCAAAAGTATTATATATATTATATTATTCTTTGCATGGTAGAAATAGCAAATATTTAGCTTTTGCATAATTATTATAGTTGCTCAAAAGATTTCAAATAAAATTAGATAAAGTAGCAATAATATTAAAGGGAAGTATACTTATTTATTTAATTATTTTTATCAGCTGATAAAACTCTGGGGCCTTCTTCTCCAAACTTAAGAAAGATAATATCCAGATTTTTAGAAATACATTTATCTGATTGGATAATAAAACTAAATTTAAAATTGATTTTATTGGTTGACCAATCAGACGACTGGACACATAAATTATCATAAGTTAAGTTTTCGAGAATGAGGGCCTATATTTTATTTATTGACATTCTTTTTGAAAAGAGATTATAGAAAAATCTAACTGTGTGTTCTATCAGCTGGTAAAATAAATTATTAGACTTCTTTTTATAAAAATTTAAGCATTTTTACGTTGCGCATGTCTACAATAGGAATTTATGAACGAGCAAAGTTTTATATTGAGTTAGACGAAAATTATTTTCGCATCTTTTTTCATTTTGTAAATTATGTTCATTCTGTATAGTTCATTTCATTTTTTCATTTTTCTAGTCCAGTTTGTTCAGTTCATACTATATTTATCTGTATAGTGATTATAAGGGAGAATTGAGGAGTTGTTTCTATATATTTAATGATGGTACAGTCCGGACGCACCTAGGCTTTTGTTTATATACAAAATTTATTCACGTTGGTAATTCACGACGAATTGGGGAACAGAATGCTTTTATAGCCTTACACTATTCATCTTGAAATTTCTTATGAAAAGCGTCATAATTCCATGTTACTAAGAACTTTATGACGTCACATTTTCGATAATTTTAGGTTTCCATGGCAACAAAAAAAATCAAGAATTTTGATAATCTTAAGATTTATTCAAAATTTCAATTATATTAATTTCAAATCTAACTTATTGACTTATTTTAAACTTTATTATTATTATTATTATTATTATTATTATCTTGCCAGGGTTAACGGCTGTATTTATTTTGAAAGGGATACATTTATCTAAATTAGCTTTTTTTTTACAAATGAAACATATTTACCAGTTAAAATTTTCAAATAGAAAATGAGGTAAACATTTACTGAAATTTGTTCAGTTACATTATGATTTTTCAGTTATTGTGTTTTAAAGTAGAAAGTTTAGACATCTGTATCCCTTGGAGACAGATTTTTCTGGGATACTATTTTTCTGGAAGCACCTGATACCATTCTGTAATTGAGTTGATCATCTCAGCTTCTATCACTGAGTTTGTTTTTGTCGGGTTAATAAACTCCACTTGGGCACCTCACGGAATAAAATGCACACGTTTTTGATCAGTACACATGCACCAAATTTGATAAAAAAAAAACAACTTCATTTTCGATATAAAAATGGCAAATATTTTATAATGAGATTTAAAGCCTTAAAATCTAGAAAAAAAGAAATATATTTTTTTGAAAGTTGAAATTTCAAATAGTTAAATCATTAGTGACGAACATTTCATGTAAAAATAAATCATGCCATGGTAACTTGAACACGTACATCGTAAATAAAAATTGAATGGAGTTTTACGTCCAACTGTTCTACACCTAATGGGCTAATGAAGACTGGTAGTAAACCATAGTTAATCAAAAAAGCCAGTGTAGCTACTCAAAAACAGGTAACATGTTTAGCAAAACAGTAATAGCATAGCTGAATAGCATGGCTAAACAGTAGAAAAGCAAATCTAATGTTACGTGCATAGCCTAACACGTGCCATAAACAAAGAGAGCTTCGATGAAAACTTACATTTTTGACTATTTTGAAAATTCCAAACTGAGTTTTTTTTTAACAATCCATCTGTGATTGTATTCTAAAATAACTGAGAATAAAAGTTTGTATGTGTTTGAGTTACCATGGAAATCGACCATGTTGAATATTATCATTGAAATTTGAATACGAAGTTAGAACATGTAAATAATTTAGATACAGTATATTAAATAAGGCGATAAAACATCATTTTGTACGATATTGGACCATCCTTGTAAATAACCTTCTTCAGAAGTTGTTTATTTTGAAGATTTTTGATTAGATTTTATCTTTGTTTGTATCAAATTTTATTAGAATTTAAAAAATTGGGATGTTTTTGTTACTTACCTTTGTGTGAGGTATCCACAAGCAAGGCTCATTTTTAGGATACAAAATTCTAATCTTTGTCAAACAAGTCGATCCATTATGATACCGGAATCGCCATACAAAATTCATGGAAATAACACAAAAAAATCACCCAATTTCAAAACTTGCAAAAACTATTTGGTCTGAACAAATGCCAACAAAGAAAGATCCAAAAATCATCAAAATATTCAACAACGAGGAAATCTTGTTTTTTCTAATAATTATTATTATTATTATATTATTAATCTTGTTATTGTTTATAATATTAGAGTCTAGCTGTAGTCGTTTTGGGATGAGTTTGAATTTGAGTGGTTTTCATCATCAAGTCAAAATGCTAGAAGATATTCAACCGTTATTGACCTGGTATTCGGTTATACTTGTATAAGCGTTCAATCATGGTAATATATAGCTGGATATTATGAATTAGCTCAAAATTAGCATTAAGACAGAAATCTCCTCAAATGTGAACTGATCCGTAGGCCTATATTTCAGATCCTGCCATAGTTTGAAATGACAGACTCAGAAATATTGAGGCAGATTTAGTCGTGTTTTGTGTACAGCTTGTTTTCTTGTTACTGTTTCTGTCAACTTGTATATATTTTTAAATAATGATGATGATTGATACCTGTTCATTAGAAGCATCATTAGGTATCACTTTCTTTTTTTCATCTTTGCTATAACTGATCCTCGGGATACGTTAACATGTGAGTTGTTTTAGTCTCACAGATTAGTCAGGATTATCAACCTTTCGGGACAACGTAATCTTTATAATTCTACAATTCGTATTGGCTAAAACACTTCACTAATATCAAATTTGTATGAGATAATCGAACGTAATTTAAAGATTGAAAACGGGTGCGCATTAGCCACTGCGTCTTATATTCGGATATATACGGTATTAGAATAACTCTGCAAAAATCGCCTATAACGAGACGTAGATTCTCAAACGTAGTTTTTATCGGAAACAAAGAGAGCATGTTCAGTAAAAACTTTAATGTTGATCAAGCAGCAATTTGTATTATCGATTCAAGGGAAACAACTCCATTTTGTGACTATCAGGTGAAAGATGAAAAGAATAAAGAAGTATTTTAGATTTAAAGGTAATAACATAATATTGTGAAATTAATTTTCTAATTTCCTATCATTTTCTATATCATTGTATGTCTGATAGTGTATGCTTGCCCTTTTTTATGCACTTCAATTTTCTGGGAACGCACGAAAGCATCTCGGTAACGTCAAGCTTCATGCAAACGACTATAGTCTTACACTGGACTATAACTAACTTATAATTGGCCCATTGTAGGTCTAGTTTATACACATTGGGGATCATGGCCAGGTTTTAAAAGTGACAGCTACCGTAAACTTTGAGCCAGTTGTCTGTGCTATTTTTAAACATCAGAATAGTCTCCACAGGGATTAGATTTGATATTTTCAACTGATTTAAGCAGCTTGACTGTCCTCGTGTATATTCATGAATAGAATTAAATTTTTATTATATCATATACGCCACCTTAAAGATAAAGACGTGTTAAAAGAACAATGTTTATGACATAACTCGAGACTTATTCAACAGTCCGATGAGAACTTTACAAGTTTGGGACGTGTTGCATAGAAAGCGATACTTTAAACGTCTTATTGGACAGCTTTAGTCAAATCACGAAAACTACAATATTTACCATTTAGCTTGCCTTATAAACGCTTTTGATATACTCGTAGTAAATCTATTATAATATTTCAACTATCGTTTTCTACAGAATTACTATTTTTTCAGATTTTAGAGTAAATCGAGTCATTTTTCAGGGAATCCATGTCACATTGTTACATAGCATTGTCAAAAAAAAAACTCTTCCGAAAACACATTTTTTGAAATATTTTGGTTTGTTGTGTATGTGTTTAATTTTATAAATACAATTTTTGATTGATTAATGCAAATATTTCATACAAAGAACAAAATTAGAGACCTAGGTAATTTTTACGATAGAAAACGAAGATTTAAAAAACACAATTGAGTAACGAGTAATTTAATGGGTTGTTAAAAAATAATTAATGTTCGGGTTTTATTATCGACTCATTCGACATTAAAATAATGTGTTTGTAAAGGCTCCAGTTTTTCTAGGAAATAAAATATAATCTATAATCTGTTTATAAATTATATATCTGTTTTATCTTTAGATATTTTGTCATTTTAAATGTGCAAGTTGAAATAAATGTTTTCTAAAAGTTCTACTGTAGTTTGTATATTTATAAACCCTAAAGTCTTCAAGTGATACTGTGTCTTAGAATGGACATAAAATTTAAGTTTTCAAGAATGGTCAATATGAGTATATATTCATCAGTGAACTTACCTGGTGTCATAATGTAACAGAATCCCTGGAGAGTTCACAAAACTATGTAATTAGACATAATTAATTAATTAATTCATTCTAAGACGCAGTATTCCTTTAAGGATTCCGTTCTTTTAAAACCCTGAACAGTTAAACTCTAGGATGATATCAGGCTCTGGGTTGGAGTTGTGTACTAGACAGTTACAGGGCAATATCATCAAGATCACGAGACAATATATTACCACTCTAATCTCCAGTCTAATCTCGTCAACAGGCCAGGCAATCTCACTATCAGTGCTAGGATGTTCTTGGATCTTAACTGCCAAAACTGATTCTATGATGTTTTGGAACGAACATCTTGAGAATACGTGGCCACTATAAATACTTGAAGTGATCTTTCAGACAAGTCAGCCGATATGTTATATTTCATGGGCAACTGCAAGAATTAAGCAAAGACCTCTAATGCATTAACTTCCTAGGCAAAGGCATATAATATATGTATGAACCCCTTAAGTATATATGCTCAATCCAGCATCACCCCAAGAAAAGAGCCCACACTAAATGAGAGTGAACCCCATTAAAAAAACAACATTTTAGTTTTATTTTGTTTATTTAATCGCTTTCCACAGTGATGGATTCTTTACCTGGAAAAACAAAAATACTTCAATTATAGCAAATACTAGAATTAATATTTCTACAAACCATCTTCTTAAAATCTTTATTAGCCTAGATAGGCATTGCCTTGCTGAGTGCAATGATGGAAATTTTGTCAGGACAGCAGCATTAGCCTCTCTCTCAGCCAGTTTTTGCCTGTAGCACACCGTGTTTATTATCCCATCTGACTAGAAGTTTTTTTAATGTCATACCCTCTGACCTTTAGGGGAAACCAGGTTTAGAGTTCAATCTCAGAGACAAGGTAATTCAGATAAGCGAAGTGTATTTACCCGAGAAATCTGTACAGGGTACGTAACTAACGAGAGTATAAAGTCTGTGGATAGAATCTTCATCTTCGTTACGTTTTCTCGCTAATCGTACTCGCAGACGGAATGGTACACTCCTGAAACATAAAATTATTTTGGTAAATTTATTTCTGAGGGTAGAGCTCCACTATCTCTTCTATTAATCGTCCATCTATTAGGTACTGCTTTGCCCACTCTATTTTTCCATTAATTGCTGGTCTGATTTATTAGGTACCAGGGATCATGATTTGCCCATATACACCGGACATGACCGACATTCTTGGCAAAATGACAGACGCCAATTTTCCTCTGTTGACAATCAAGTTTAGGTTAAAAAAAAAAGATTTGGTTTGGGCAGTTACTTGTAAACCCCAGTTCAAGATTAGATATTTGACTAATTAACAAGAATGATATGGAATCTCTTGGATACAGCCTACCAACATAAATAACTATTTAGCCATCTTGAAAGAGCCACCACTATAAGGTAAAAGTGTTATATTCAACTCTAGATTGTTCATCTAATCTTTTTTTTCTAGAATAAATTCTGTTAAAATATCTTGAAAATACCAACTCAGACAAGGCTGAAACTTTAAGTGTGAAAATTTCATAGAAAAATCTCAAATAATCTCATCATCATCATTGGTATAAACAGAATTTAACAATTATAACTAGAGAGTGGGAAAGATTATTTTTAATTTTCATTAATATTTTTCAAGAATAAGGCCCCAGGATGGGCTTTAAAACACAGTGAGGGTCTCATGTCTAGCTCAAATCTCTTTCCTCCAAGACACACACCCAGGGATGTCAATATTTCTTTCAGTAGGAGGCTGAAACAGCATTATCAGCAGGGTGAACCTGCTTGCGACTGACACGAAGCTCACATTCTATTGTATTGGTGTGGACTGTTCTTGAACGTCAATTTTTATTGACAGATTGACATTTCAAACCTCTCGATGGAAAAAGTACAGAACAAAAAGAAAATAGTAGAGGCCCCAATCTATGTTACTAGCACCAGCTTATCCAGTCTGGATAATCAAATAAAAAATCAAACGGTAATGACACAATTTCTGAGAAAACCCCCCAAAAAAAGAAGGCAGTGGCAATAATTCTCTCAGACGTTTTTTCAGGCTACTTTGGACACCACTGCACACATACAGGGCAATCATAGGGAGACCAGAAGTTAAGGCGAAATATTTAACTTTTAAATTGTCACAATAATATTACTCGAGATGAAAATACCAACTCAGACAAGGCTGAAACTTTAAGTGTGAAAATTTCATAGAAAATATCTCAAATATTCTCATCATCATCATTGGTAAAAAACATTTCATCAATAAATAACAGATTAGTAGATTTTATTAACATACCCTAGAGTGGAGGCAGGGGGAGACGTCTGTAACAGTTAAAGGGAGATAATCAATGACGTTCACTGAGAATAAATTATAACAAGAACCAACTAAATAAATGTTTGGATTTGAAGAAAAAAAAATTTAACTGAACATATCAATTTCAAACTGCTCAATGTCAATGAAGAAATTTCTTATGAAAAGAGCTCAAGAGATTTTGAGTTGTACTTATTACTTTTCTGTTAAGTTTGCACATGAAAATTTGGGGCTGTCAAAATATATTTTTAAACACAAGGGGTAAATTTATCATATCTAACACAACCAAGACTCTTTCAACCTGCTTCACTGTCACAGAATATTCAATTGTAAAAACTCTAACCAAAGGAATATAGAAAAGAAAATACCAACTCAGACAAGGCTGAAACTTAAAGTGTGAAAATCTCATAGAAATTTCTCAAATATTCTCATCATCATTATTGGTATTTTATAGAAATATCAGCTACAATCGACTTGACAACATAATCCTTAAACGAGATTTAGAAGTATCACTGCTCATTATTTATATCCATATAAATTATTGTCTTAACTTGGCAACAGTATGATATATCTCTAAATGGCATTTAGTAAAGGTGCTTGATAAAGACAAGTGAACGCTGGTTGAAACATTATTTAAATATAGTTAGTAAATATATTCCATAAGAATTGGTTTATTTTCGTTGCTACAGACTTTTCTTTAGATATTTCTGGTTTAAATTAGCTGGTGTATAAATAACTAGAAATTTAACAAACTCTTTACATTTGTCAAAAAATCTAACTTGATTCCAATGTGGAATCATCTCTTGATCTCTAGAAGCTATCAATTAATTTTATTTTTTAATGAGAAAAGATATTTTGATAGAAAACAAATGATCAAAATTACATCCTGAACAATTGACTTCAGGGAAGGGAGGGATCTATTGTCTGAAATGTTTTGGCCTAGGGTGGAACAAATACACAGTTAGACATCACTAGCAAACATCACAAAAACTTTCTAAATCTCAAACAAGTAGAAACAACTATCATAAACCTCAATTCTAAACTTAACAATTTCACTGCAGTTGGTTCTTTTTGTTAAAATATAATATCTTCTGTTTCCACTCACCTGACTCCCTTGCTCCAGATATATTTATTCAATCTGGTATCGATTCTTACGTCTGGCGTTTTCATCATCTTTAATGCAAACTTTCTGATTTCCTTGATGGCACGAGGGGCTTTTCGCTTACATGATCTGAAATAAAAACAAGAAAAATAGAGAAATTGCTAGCGAACCTATGACTAACTTGAACTGCGATTGCTTCATGGACTGAAAAACTTTCCAAAACATCTAATACTGGGTAAATCATGTAATTTCAAATGACAATGTTCTAGAATACATGGATAGCACTTGATAAAGAAGTGAATGGATTTTAATGTCCTACTCTTCTACACCAAATGGCTAATGAAGGCCGCCAATGCCATGCAGTGTGCAATGAGGGAAATTTTGCCAGGACAGGAGCATAAACTTACTTTTTTGACTACAGAAGAAAAAGTATAACACTGCCTTTGGGGTCTTGGACAAGTTTAGTTTTAGGGTTTGGAACAGTTCCTTACTGTAGATGACTTTGTCTACCCAAACAACATGACAGTGCCCTAGCTCTAAATGACTGAATGTTAAGATTTGTCTAAATACTTACACACTATGAATATATTTATGAATGTGGATGGTAACTTCACGAGTAATAACCTCGTTAGCAACCGTCTTCTTCTTATCCCTCTTGTTTCGTGGAGCCATGACTGAAATTACATCATAGAAATATCATCAAAATGTTCTTTCACTTTTCAAAGGAAATTACAATACTGGTATCATTAGTAGGGCAGTAGGCTACTCAACATCAGTCTAAAATTATGAAACTTTAATAGCATTTTCAATGTATCACTGGTGTTCTTATTATCATTCAAGATCAACATGATAATTGAAATTGCAAACACTCCTAGGACTGAAAGATTTGCTTTTGCTATGCATAGCCTTGGCCTATTAGAATGGAGACGTAACCCTGTTGCTCGGGTTGGAAAATTTTTTAATTCTATCTTCTCCTCCAATAATCAGTGAGGCCTTCTGAGAAAAAGTAGGCAACGTACACTATTGTTAAGCTTGACAATGGATAAGAGAACTAGCAAATTAGAACACAGCAAGATTCAATACGAGCATTTACCAACATGAAGTGCATGCTGAATTAGTCCATACTAACATCGTGATGTAAACAAACGCCATTCATGGCATCTTCTCAGGTCGTGAATCTTGTCATAGGGGGTATTTTGGGTTTCATTCCCCCTTAAATTCAAAGATGGACATTTCAATCAGAGACAAATGCATCTAATATGTATTTTAATTTCATATGGGTTCATGATTGGATCGGATTAGGCATGTGCCGTCTACACTACTTACTCGCTACTATGGCCGAATCTAAAAAGGAAGTAGAAAGGTGCTTGGGATGGAAGGTAAGGGGAGATAATCAATAGTCTACCAGACCACAAATAGATATCTCCAGTATGATTTGATTCTATTAATATCAGCTGTTCTGGTAAATCTATATTAAATAAATCGTGTTGGCGGCTACTACTGTAGGCTTCGATTTCTATTCAGTATGAATCTGAAAAAAGGAATCAAGCTACTTGTTAGCTTGCTGCAGATGGCTTACTGGCAGTGTTAGTTTCACAAATCCATCTTCATAGTGTATGAGTCTCCTAGGCTCCTTTGCCAACCAATTAGGATAAAGCCCTGGGATAGCGGATTGAAAAACCTTTTGCATTTCTGTTCATTATATATTATCTGAAACTATAATATGACACTGAACTGCTTCCAACAATGGCCTGTAACTACCAAGATCAGACCTATACTCTTGACAGTTCGGAGCATTGCCCCACAAACCCTTCCCCACTCCTCTCCCCCCCCCCCCATTGTAGCTACGTGCGTGATGCGGAGAAAATAATCTTCAGAATATCCTCCTCCCCTGATTTATATCAATTTATATTTCCACTATCTTTTAGTGAAAAGAAAGATAACTCCAGGAAGGTATAAATTGCATTTATTAGGATTTATTCGATTATTATAAATTTGGAAAAAAGACACAAGACAAAGGAACGTTGGAAATATTTGGTGAGTTAAATACCAAAAGCTTTGAGACAATATTAAACATGCAAAATAACAAATATATTAACACTGAGGAGAATAATAACATATATTAAAATTTTCTGAAATAATATAAAGCTTTACTAGCCTACTCCTGCAGAGTGTCAAGTTGGAAAAGGATCCTGAACATTTGAAGACTAGAGCTGAAGATTATATGACTATATAAATTGTGCAGTGAGGAAAATTTTGTACAGTAAAAGACCCTACTATCAAAATGTTTTGAAGTATTATTTTTAGACTAGAGCACTAGTGTAGATGACTATAAAAATTGTGCCATGAGGGAAGTTTTGTACCTACAGCAATCTACTATTTAAATGTTTTAAGCCGTCATAGATTCACAGACTAGATCACAAGACTAGATCATACATGTGTATTCTACCAATGTTGTCAGGTTTCTACTGCTTTTGCATGCTGTCTCCCAATCTACCGACGGAAGACCATAGTTTTCACTGGACCTGCCGCTAGATGACTAGACATTCCTCTTTCCCTCCCACCCACAATATTAGTATCAAATCAATAATAAATGTTATTATATTCCACTTGGCTTGTATAAAGATTATGAAAATTAAATATATTATGACTCCAAAACAACATCAATAACAAACAATAGATCAACCTTGTATAGAAATACATTGTATTCTCAGTTTATATTTCACCTTAATAATAGGCTAAGTTTTTTGCGGAAGAAGTTCTCTGTGTTTTAACGAGAATACATGTCTAGTAAGTCTCGTAGAGACAATATATTTCATATTGACTAGATTTCTTAATCTCAATCATTCTAACTTTATCACTCCAAATAAATAACTTTCTCAATTTATCACTGACTAATATACGATAAATATTAGTAGGTGTCTAGAATACGGGGTTGATAGTAATACACAACCAGTTCAGGTTCAAAACATCAATACAAACAGCGCAGGAAACTATTGCACCGTTCTGCTGTCTTAAGAATAACAGACTAATTGGATTCCATTACATTATAACGCCAGACTTAATCAGTCGAATGATGTAAAGAGTCATGATATTTTCCGCACTGTTTGTTTTAAAAAGATAATAGATCTTAGAATGAACATAAACTTTGAAAATTTAAAATTTGGCCAGTAAGAGCTCTATTTATCAGTGAATATACCTGCTGCCATAAATAACATAAAAAAATAAATAAATATCCAAAAAATAAGTAATTATCCATAAAGATGTATTTGATTATTGAAAAACGCTTAATAATTTGATTAAACATTTTTCAAAAATGACTTAGTTTTGTGAGTTTTCAAGATTTTAAGTGATTCTGTTACTTTATGACATCAGGTAAGTTCACTGATGAATATATACTCATATTGACCATTCTTGAGAACTAAAATTTTTATGTTCATCCTAAGACCTAATATCCCTTTAAGTTTTGAATCATTCCTGGATAAGCATTAAAATCTTTGACATTCTCAATATGGATTGTAAAGAAGTTTTATTAATTAATTTCTGCACACCAGAGGTGGATATAGAGCTAAACAGCAACTTAAAAAAATAGAATTAAACAGGCAAACCTCAAAACAATCTCCGAACCTAGGATAAAAATAAATAATCTAAACACATCTCATTATCAAGACTAGAAACTACACAAATGCTTCATAAATACACACGAAATAATCAGTTTGTAAAAAAATTTCATCTTTTTCCCCACATTTACTCATAAATTAGATAGAGTGCCTATAATATAAGAGTTGACTTATCTACACTGGTCCACAGAGAGTTACAAACTTATATTTATTTAAATTAATTATTAATTAGACTAATTACATTGTAGTGAAACTTCTTAATTTCACATTTCTTAACAGAAAAATTAAAATTTTATATTTTTTGTTTAATAATAATTTCAAAATCAAAATTAAGTTTTGAAAAAAAAACAAGGCCTGAGCTTTTAACCAGATATAGATACTATACTTAGATATTTAGTTCATGTACAATTCAATACGGGAGCCTTCAATTACAAAGTTTATTAAGGTGTCTATCAAATACAAATCACACACACAAAACTTTAACCACACACTTAAATACATAGTATAAATAATACAAAACACACAGACAGGGTTTACAAATTCCTCATTACTTTTGACCAATCTTTGTATTTTTCAGTCTCTTTCTTTCAGATAATCTGAGTTGACGGTTTATTTACAGGAAGAGCAATATTATGAAGATAGAATCCTGTTGAACTCGGTTGGCCAAACCTCATTTCATAAAAAAACTTGACAGTAAAATATATTGAGAAATGGTTTAGGACTTTGTCATCTCCCATAGAAATTGTAAAAAGTAATACGAAATTTGTTAAATTGTCTTAGAATATAAAATAAAAAAACATCAAGATATGAAAGGGGGGAGGGAGGGGGTGTTGAGGAACAGGGGTGATTGGATATACATGAGTGGGTGTATTATTGCTGGCTAGTGTTAAATGCTTCCAGTGACTTTGGTCCCCATGACAACCTGACAAAAAGTCTTAAAGCTAAGCATACACAGGCTCTGAAAGTAATAATGTGTCTGATTCCATCTCATTCATACAATTATTTTCAAGAAAATTGTTTTGTTTTGAAAAATTAAATTGATATAAAAACTGTACTATTAATCAATATTAGGATTTTAATTAAAAATCTTAATTATTTTAATCTTAATAGTTTACTAACTAGTTTTAAGGATTTATTGGATTAAAGAAGGATTCCGTCATATAGTTTTGACAAAAGGTAAGCCCAACTCATTTTCAGTTTAAAAATTCAATTTGTTGGTCATCCTTAAGGGTAGTATTCCTTTTATTAACAAGTATTGAATATTATATACCGAAAAAATACACGAGATAACCAAAATGTTGTTTTAATCAATTTAAGAGAATAAATATTATGAGCTGTATATATTAGAGTCAATAACGTAATAAATTATAATAAAAATAAATAATTTAAAGAGAATTTCGGTGACTTTGACTAGTTCATATGGACCACACCCATCAACTTAATTACACAACAAATATCAGATATAGTTATATAACACTGATAGCTAACAGTATTAAATATCATACTGAAGCCATCCATATATTGCAAGGATTGTAAACGAATGATGCCATTCCTAAATCATATCTCATAATAGTCATGAAAAATTCAAATTTTTAAGTTAAGTCCCAATATATCAATATTAAAGACAAGTTGTACTGGTGAAGGTTTTATATCTGGAACACTGGAGTAAAAGTTTTAACTTTGTACTAATGACTGAGTTTTAGTGTGTTATACCTATAGAAACACTAGCCTAGGTCAGGAGTAGTAAAAGATGAAATTATGTATAAAATATTTAGGAATGGCATCTCCTTTTTATTGCTCCAAGAGTTTGGAATTCATGGTTGCTTTGGTTTTAAAAGAGAAACTAACTCCGGTTTGGGTTTCGGTACTTGTACCTTAAATGTCGGAAGCTTAACGTCAACTTCCGGGGGTTTTAAAGCCTCGGGGGAAAGCTTGCCAGCAGCCACGGCTCTCTCGTGAATTCCCATATGACGCTTGAGATGATTTGAGCGGGTAAAGGAATGGTTGCATATGTGACAAGTAAAGGGACGTAACCCAGAATGAGTTTTCATATGACACTTTAAGCGACTGAGTTCCGTGAAACCCTTGCCACACTGTGAGCAATTAATCAAACTATCCCTATAATGAATCTTTTTATGCCGATTCAAGCGCTTTTTGGCCCCAAACGTTTTGCCACATTCGCAGACAAACGGACGATCGCCTTGATGCTGTAGCGTATGAATATCTAAATAATTCTGACGATCAAAGATCTTGCCACATTGCTCGCAACTGAATTTCTTTTTAACATTATGGGATAGAAGGTGGCGTTTATAGTGACCTGGGTGACTGAACCCCTTATCGCAATACTGACAGTGGAAGGTTTTAATTTCGATGTGATTCTCAACATCATCCATTTCAAGGACGTGATTTTTTAATGCCAAATTTGTCGAGAATTTTATCTCGCATTTACAAATGAAGAAATTTGCATTTTCGTGTAATTTTTGATGTTCTGCGAATTTAGTGTAATTATTGAAAGATTCTCCGCAGTCGATACATTCGTAAGTTCCACTTATCTGGGTCCCGTCTCCCATTGGTTGATAGCAGGAACCGAGATGCTCCTCGTATTCATCACTGTTACAGAACGACTGAAGACAAAAATCACAGTGATGTGTTTTTCGAGAGCGGTGGGATTTCAAATGATCTGTATATTCTACTTTATCAATAAATTCCTCCCCGCATTGAAAACACATTGTAAAGAATTCTGGGATACCAATGTGAGCATTATCGGCAAAGAGATTCTCCCCAGAATGCATTTCAACGTGTGCCTCGTATTGACTTATATACATAAAATCTTCCCCACAATGGAAGCACAAGTACAGAAATTTACCAGAGCAATGAGGAAGGTGGGCATGCAAGACCGTCTGATCCAAAAACTTGGCTTTACAAGTAATACATTTAAATATTCTCTGGTCTTGATGCAAGACTAAAATATGTTCTTCTAGATTCTCGATAAAGCTGAATTGATCATCACATTCCATACAGATGAACACATCATCTTTTTTATTGCCGGGCAAGGTACTGGGCAGACTAGATAGCGAATCTTCTACTGATTCTCTCCCCTTGATAGGCGAGATCGTTGAACTAGTAAGACTCGATTTTTCACGACCACAAATCAATCCTTCGAGAATTGGGGAGGATTTCTTCAAAGATTCTAGGTCATTGTCTTTGATGGGGGTTTCTGATAATTTCTGAGTTTCACCATTTGTTTCTTCAATCAGTTCAACGTCCATCTTGGTTTCCAAAATGTCAATCTTCATCTCCAACGAAGAAAATCTGAATTTTTGGTGAATTTTCTGACAGATCTAAGATCCAGCCATACATTTAATGCTGCAATCAAAAAATATATTTATAAAAATGAATTTCCGTAATTCATTGTCGATCCGTAATAATCATTTTATAAACAAACCTCACATTTCTACGCGAAATACGTTTATTTTCGAATGCAAGTTAATGAAATTAGTTTTAATAATCATTAATGCAAATAATTAATTCAAGTTCAGCATCCATTCTAATTATAATCTTTGATTTTGACCCTTTTAAAATTTGGGGGCATGCACCGTGCCCGGCGGGGCACCGCATAATTTTCCTTTCTCATCGGTCATCACTTCCAACAAAGGAAGGTGAAGTTTTGCCCTAAATCTAGCTCTGAATCGAAATCTCCCTCCCTAACCACGTCCACAAGTTAATATTTTCCAACAATCAAACCATTCTTACCCGAAATTGTCCAAAATAATGCATTTTTGTCAAGTTTTTCTTGGTTTCTTGACGCTGTTTTTTGTTATCGAAATTCCCACAGCCTCGTTCTGATGGTGTGGCTGTATTTAGAACGGATTGATTTAGAAATATTGACTGTGATAATAATTTCCTATTGATTCTGTACTGTCATTAATTATTCATTGTACAAGTGTCAAAGGTCACATCATTCCCTTACAGGGATACAGTTGTGTAGATAAAACTAGCCAGTTATAAAAATCCAATTAAAAGGACAGGTTCCTTTTTTAGGGTGCTGATTTTATTTGTCAAGTCTTCAGAAGAGCTAGAAATGCACGGAAATAATTTAATTCGTTCCAATATTGTTTTGGCCTTGGTTGGTAGATTACAAGTTAAACTGATATTGCTGACTAAGAAGGACCTAGGACCTTCACATATTTCTTGAGTGCCAGTATCTTTCTTTTCATCAGGACATTTCTTCAATATTATTTTTACTCTTGTTGTGTTTCTTTTAAATTTCACAAATAATGGAAATTCAAATTTATTCATATTTTGTTTTTATTTTTAATATTAATGATAAAACAATAATACAGTAACAATGAAGATCATACATTTAAAAATGCAATTTTTTGATCAAAAAGTTAACAATGAAAAGGCTTAAAACAAGTAACTAAACTACTACCCCTTGTTCTAAAAGTTTTTGTGCCGAAACTGCCTGTCCCTGAGGTTATTTTCCACCAAAAAGCATCATGCTGATATGTACTATATCTGGATCTCGCTAGAAAAGAAGGGAACGCCCATTCTATCAAACACCTCATACTACTCTGTGACTGTGTTGATCAACTTTTCTATACTGGAAAATATCATGACCCTTTACATCATTCAACTGATTTAGTCTGGTGTTGTAATTTAATGGACTCCAATGAGGTTTGGTTCTGTTATTTCTATGACGTAAGAACGATGCGATAGTTGCAAATGGGAAAATATCATGACCCTTTCCATCATTTGACTGATTTAGTCTGGTGTTGTAAGTTAATGGACTCCAATGAGGTTTGGTTCTGTAAATTCTAAGATGTAAGAAAGATCTGATAGTTTCAGATGCAAGTTTTGAAGAATATCTATTTGATATAGAAAATAATCCAACATCACTAATATCCTAAAAGCTAACTTCTGGCCTACATCACAAAGATTTTCTTAATTTTTCACTCGATATTTTCGCAGCGTCTAACCACAGGAGTAGTTCCTTGGGTGGCTCTGGGCAGACGAGTCCGGGTTCTAATTTAGACACGAGATCAGCAGGAGTTGCTCCTAAAACAACCTGTTTTATCAAGGCTATTGAACATATAAATTGATCCTGAGTTCGGACTATTTTCTGCTCCATGTAAAATGCCTTTTCATCCCAGTATATTACCTGAAATATAGAATTGTGTCCAGGATGAAATTCAGATTTCGGGGTTGTGACCAAATAAATTCTTAAATTAAAAAAATTGTTTCAGCAAATAAAGTCTACAATCTGAATTTTTTTTTTTTTTTCTGTACCCAATTCATTAAAATAAAAAAATAAAAAAATTACAAGTGAAGATGACTTATGATTGTACCCTTTAATTTGCTGGGAAATACAACTTTTAACAAGGATCCAGTCCACTAAACTGGGGTTCTTTGGGAATTGTTCCTTCTTGGATTATTTTGTACCCAATTACAGCTGGGTGACTGGAATTACGAGTGAAGATGACTTATTCAGTACCCATTTACAGCTGGGTTGACTGGAATTATGATATTTTCATGAAAGACCGAGTTCTGATATTTTCTCACCTTTGTGTGAATATTATATCTATCTAAGAAAACCAGTGATTTTCTATAACGGATATTATTGCCTCCATTGGTCAGAGAGCCTCCAACTTTCTGTATTTCCTGCCAATATCTACTTTGAACCCAAAAATCATAACGACCAAAATCTCCTTCTCTCAAATATCGCCCATTATTCATATGAAGATTGAAATCTAGATCTGTAGTTAAACATATCCCTGAAAAAAACAAAATTATAAAAGAGTTAGATTGGAAGTAGCCTATAATCTGGGAAAGATCAATGACGAGACTTTGATCAAGGACCAACTGGTAGAAAGGATTCCTGTCACTGCGGACTTGTGAACCTAAGTTGTTATCCTTGTAAAATATAGTTGTTTCTTTCTTTTCTTTTTCTTTCATATATATCCAAATATATTGTGCTTGGAATATTTTATACGCCAATATGATACTGTGATAGGCTACTTTAGGTATATAATCTTAATTTTGTCACGAATACCCTTCCATATAAATTCTTCGACTGAACTAAAACTACAGATTAAATAGGCTAAAAACTGACCTGAGACTACGCTTTCTTCTAAAAGACTGATTCTGGGTTTAAACCTGGCATAGGCAGACACAATTAAACCACGGAGAAAATAATACACATCGAAAAATAGAAAGAGAATGAAGATTAAGTAAAAATACAGCGACATAGTGTTGTGTAGTGACGGAGTTCACCCGCCATTATATGATATTTAGACTCCGCCCCTTCCTACAGTAGTCTCGATCTTCATGTCATTATTTTACAAATAAACAGTGAAGTAGGGACTACGAACGTCTCTGATGTAAGGGACTACTGACGTGTCTGACTTGTTTAGTGACGTAAGAAACTACTGACGTGTCTGACTTGTTAGTGACGAAGGGGACCACTGACGTGTCTGACTTGTTTAGTGACGTTTGGTACTACTGACATGTTGAGTGACGTTTGGGACTATTGACGTGTTTAGTGACGTTTGGGACTATTGACGTGTTTAGTGATGTTTGGACTACTGACGTGTTTAGTGAAGTTTGGGACTACTGACGTGTTAAGTGAAGTTTAGGACTACTGACGTGTTTAGTGGTGTATATAGTGATGTTTGGTACTACTGACATGTTTAGTGATGTTTGGGACTACTGACGTGTTTAGTGATGTTTGGGACTACTAAGGTTTAGTGATGTTTGGTACTACTGACGTGTTTAGTGAAGTTTGGGACTACTGACGTGTTTAGTGATGTTTGGGACTACTGACATGTTTAGTGATGTTTGGACTCTGACGTGTTTAGTGATGTTTGGACTACTGACTGTTTAGTGATGTTTGGACTACTGATGTTAGTAAAGTTGGACTACTGACGTGTTTAGTGATGTTTGGGACTACTGACATGTTTAGTGATGTTTAGGACTTCTGACATGTTTAGTGATGTATGAGACTAATGACGAATTGGACTACTGACGTGTTAAGTGATGTTTGGTCCCTTACATCAGACACGCTCGTACTCCCATACGTCACTGACGTTTCTGACATGCTTAGTGACATATGAGACTACTGATGTTTCTGACGTGCTGAGTGACAGATGAGACTACTGATGTTTCTGACATGCTTAGTGACGTATGAGACTACTGACGTTTCTGACATGCTTAGTGACATATGAGACTACTGACGTTTCTGACATGCTTAGTGACATATGAGACTACTGACGTTTCTGACATGCTTAGTGACGTATGAGACTACTGACGTTTCTGATGTGCTGAGTGATGTATGTGACTATGAAAAGTGTGAGAAATATAAAAGAAATGCCTTATTTATACCAAATTTTTTTATTTCATATATCAGTGTATCCCATATAATCATTCATAAACAAAACATTAAATAATCAAATAAATTGGTAAACGGTTAAGAAATAATACTTAAAGATTTAATATAAATAATATATTGCAATTCTGAACATGTAATACAATGTTGGTAATGTTGTTGATCAAATGAAAACACAAAAATATTAGTAGGCCTTATCATGATGCCTACTTTTATTAAATTATTTAAATTGGTCCAGAATCAATAGGTTTACTTGTTATATTTGTGTATCAGGAATAACAATATTTATCTTACAGACGTGATTTTTATCCTAAGCAGCTTTACACTCTTGGATAAATCGGTTTACTGAGGTGGGAGCACCAGTCTCTCAAGATTAGGGGTACAAAAAAAGGGGGGGGGGGAGAAATTTAAAATTACAACTCTGGAGGTGTCATAGTTACATGCTTCTCATTTACAAAGAAAATTTTTGAGGCAAAAATGTCGGAATTCGTCAAAAACATGGTGGGGGTAAAATTGTGCCCGCAACAATTATTTTGCTAGGGGTGGCATTTGGTTGACTAAGAACAGTGATCTTCCAAATGTCTCTACAGGAAACAAAAACAAACATTTTCTATCAAAAAATAATTGCAATTAATACAATAAAATTACCCACTCTCAAAGTGTTAAAAATATACACTGTAATAAATATTATTACAATTTACAATAACCTTTAACCTCCTATTTTACAACTCTTTTTTCAAAAATTTCCATAAACATAACAATCTGATATTCGTTGTTTTAGAGAGATTTAATCAATTAATTATTTAACCAACTCCTTACATACTTTAGAAAACTATACCTAAGGATATAACGTAACGTTATTGGAATTTGGTGAATATGAAGTCACATAACATTAAAATGAAATGAATGGAGTTTTACTTCCTAATCTTCTGCACTGAATAGCATAACATTAAAAGGGCAGATTCGCCATATATTTTGACCAATCATGCCTTAGCCTCAGAACAAGAAATTTTTAACTAAGCTTAACAGATCACGATTCATATGAACCTTCAAATCCATATACATATACATTGTACTTGTATGTCTACAATTATCTGTTTTTGAAATTAAAAATGTCAACTTGTCTTTCCTTTTGACTGTACAATATAAATATTCTAGATACCTGTATCTACAGAAATTAGAAGTTCTAGTACATCTGAAGACTGTTTACCCATATTCAAGATAAAAATTGACACCTGAAAATAGCTTAAACCTAGTGCCGCTAAACCTAATGCTGCTAAAACCTAGTGCCGCTAAACCTAGTGCCGCTAAAACCTAGTGACACTAAAACCTAGTGCCACTTAAACTTAGTGCCAAAGCTGAAATGAGGACCCGGAAGTAATAATGATCATATCTCTTTAATAAAAAGTTATATCAAATTTCATCTATATATTAAGATGTATGAAATAAAAATATAAAGTTTATTATTATATACAATTTTACTTTATATATTAAACAACCGAATTTTATTTAGCAAAATACCATACACATAGCATACAAACTCTCAAAATACTGAATATATTATTTGAAGTTAGCATTCAGTTTTATTTCAATAATGGATTTCTTTTTTCACATTCACTCTTAAAACGACTGGTATATGAAACTATATCAACAACCCTGTTTCTAATGATTCTGTTTGTTTAAAATGCCCTACCGTCGACTTTAACGCATGATTTTTATGATGGAAATATTGTAGCTATAATGAAATGACACGTGGGCAATAATAATTAATATATCTTCATGAATTCCTAATATTAAATTCCTAATATTAACTCTCGAATTTCATATTTCTACAAACATAAAACTCAGAAATGTTGTAATCAAAGAATATTACAAGAAAGGCCCTATACACTTACATTATCTTATGTTCCGATTTAAAACTTGCCCCAGAAGAGGGTGGGGAGGGGCACAAATGAAGTCATGAAGAAAATGGATGGAATAAAAATTAAATTGCATAGTTTAAATTAATGTTTGATCTAATTCTGCCTTTCGCTTCACGTACACTTGACTTTTTTTGGGTATCTTATGTTTTTATAAATGAAATGAAATGAAATGGAGTTTTACGTCCTTCTCTTCTGCACCGTGTTATGTTGTTATAAAGCGAAGTGTTTTCCCTTATAAAGACCAGAAACCAGCCAACCCAATAGCAAACAGCAGAATTAGACAAAGCCTTATAAAAATCAACGACAGACTCATTGCGTACTGGGGGCAATTGGTCTGTGTACTGGTTTCCGTGTCAACCGTTTTCCTATTGTCTCTACGTGGAATCCAATTTCCATCAATGCTTCATGGTCCAAGATAATTCTTCCATCAAAAATAAAGGCTGGTTTTGACATATTGGAATAGATTCGTTTATAATCTAATGTCTGAAAATAGAAATTAAAAAAAATAAGAACTGAACCTAAATAGATAAATAATAATTAGGGGTGTGCACTATATATGGGTAAATGAATTTTCCCCAATTTCGCGGAGGCAAGGAAGGGGTGTGAATTATACATGCTTCTGCACTATATTCGGATTTATATGGTAATATCCCTACTTTGACCACCTTATGAGTTCATTAAGAAGGGAGGGGCAAATGAAATGAATGGAGTTTTACGTCCTTCTTTTCTGCACCTTATGGGCTAATGAAGACAAAAGGGAGGGGCATTGTTATTCAAGGAGGCTTTACTACTACTGGCATATCAAGTGGACAGTACGTTTTGAATATAATATTCTTAACAGATAAAAGTGGAAAGTGATTGAAAGTTTAACAAGATAAATACCAGCAGCGAACTGACCTTGAATTCGTCCCATTCTGTACAAATAACCAGGGCATGACTACCTTTCGCTGCTTCGTAAACATCTTTATAAATACTCACAAGTTTGGAAACTGAAATTAAAACAGTGAAGTTTGAAAAGGCAGAAACATTCGGGCTTTACCTGATTTATCAATGACGTTCTTAAGAATTTTGTGTTGTTGCTAAATTCCAGATTTACTTTGTCCTCATGGTTTTTGTCAGCCATTTTTGATAATCAGTTTAAATATTATAGTGTGAAAATTTGTCAATTTGTATATTTGAAATTTAACTGACTATCTTATTACTTAAACAAAATTGTCTTGTTGTCTGTCCAAAATAAAAATAATCCTGACAGCTAGTTGGTTGTTGAATATTTCATTGACCAATCAGATAACAGTAATTTATAGGCTACAAGAATGTTTCAGGGTAAGAAACGAAAATGGGTTGTGTCTTAATTGAAATCAGTTGATAGATAAATTATTAAAAATGTTTTTACCTCTGTTAGGGTCATCTGAGATCATTGGAGAAGTTAACTCTCTACAAAATAAGATATATCAATGTTAGTTTAAAACTCTGATTTTGGGATATAAAAGTTGGGACTTGGCTTGGGGAAGGAATTTTTGGGAGAATTCAATTAGTAAAGTAGACACATGGAATGAAGTTGAGGGTTTAAAAAGTTATTTTTGATTATTTGAGGTGAATGGATTCTTCCTAATGTACTTTGAAAGAGAAATGAAACAAATGGAGTTTTACATCCTACTTTCTGCTCCTAATATTCCTAAAGACAAAATCACAATTATAAATTATTTTTTCAACGGCATGAGACAACCTACCTCAAGATTTGTTCTTTTTCAACTTTTGGGTCATAAATTCTAATTTTAGCCTCCTCGTCCAATAAATATTTACTTATATAAATGGCTGCTGACTCCCTGAAAAAAAATATAGTTTGATTTCAGACCCAAACCTACAAACACAAACCAAATTGGACTCCATTAAATTACAATGTAAGACTAAATCAGTCAAAAGATGTTATGATATTTTCCTATATAGAAAAGTAGTACAGTAAGGTCACATCTCTAAAATATCTCCTAGTGTCCTAATTCTGTTAACTAGGTCAGACACGTTCTCCTATGTATCAATATCAGGCAATCTGTTGCCATGTAACAAGGTATATGTTTCATCTCTTTATCAATATTAAATCTTTATTACACTCTTGAAAGAAAGAAAAAGAAAGAAACAACTATATATTGAAGGATAACAACTTAGGTTCACAAGTCCGCCGTGACATGGATCCTTTCTACCAGCTGGTCCTTAGCAAAACCTCTTGTCATTGATCTTTCCCAGATTATCCGTACCCATTTACAGCTGGGTGAACTGGGATTGTTCTTGTGGAAACGCTCAAAACGTTTCATATTAATAGTAATTTTCCTGTCCCTTATTCCTTAAACTAAATATTTCTTCCACATACCTCGTATCTCCAGTGTCTTTTTTGAAAGCGAATCCTAATATGGTGATATTCTTATCTGTTACAGTGTTAAATAAACTCTCCACTATTCTTAAAGCAAACCTCTTTCTCTGGTAGTCATTGATATCTACAACCTACAAACAGATAAAATATACAGGAAGTAGGACAGATATCAGAGGAATGGGACAGATATCAGAGAAATGGGACAAATATCAGAGAAATGGGACAAATATCAGAGAAATGGGACAAATATCGAGAAAGGTATATAGAGAAGGCATATAGAGAAATGGGACAAATATCAGAGAAATGGGACAAATATCAGAGAAATGGGACAAATATCAGAGAAATGGGACAAATATCAGAGAAATGGGACAAATATCAGAGAAATTGGACAAATATCAGAGAAATAGACAAATATTTAGAGAAATGGTTACATATATCAGAGAAATGGGACAAATATAGAGAATGGCTATTATCAGAGAAAGGCATATCTAGAGAAATGGGACAAATATCAGAGAAATGGACAAATATCAGAGAAATGGGATAAATATCAGAGAAATGGGACAAATATCAGAAAATGGGACAAATATCAGAGAAATGGGACAAATATCAGAGAAATGGGACAAATATCAGAGAAATAGGACAAATACCAGAGCATACCAGATGAAAACTTTCGACCACTGGACTAATATATGATGTTTTAGAATCCAGCCATTAGAGAACATACAACATATAAAATGGATCAGATCTCCAGATGCTAATATCTAGATGACAACAACCAACCTGGCTACCTAATGATCTCTAGACTCCAGCCCCTGAGCTACCTAATGATCTCTCGACCATCCACGCCCTTGCTACCCTAATGATCTCTAGATCTCCACCCCTGGCTACCCTAATGATCTCTAGATCTCCACCCCTGGCTCCTAATGATCTCTAGACTCCACCCCTGGCTCCCTAATGATCTCTCGACCTCCACCCCTGGCTACCTAATGATCTCTAGACCTCCACCCCTGGCTCCCTAATGATCTCTAGACCTCCACCCCTGGCTACCTAATGATCTCTCGATCTCCACCCCTGGCTCCCTAATGATCTCTAGACCTCCACCCCTGGCTCCCTAATGATCTCTCGATCTCCAGCCTAGCTCCCTAATGATCTCTGACCTCCACCCCTGGCTACCTAATGATCTCTAGACCTCCACGCCTGGCTCCCTAATGATCTCGAGACCATCACCCCCTGTTTCCTGTGAGACAAACTAAATGAGAGTTTACCTGTTGCCAATACACTGCAGCATCTGGTAAATTCAAACATTCACATAGATATACTAAATTTAATACATCTTTCTGAAAACAACTTCCACCAAACCCTGGAGAGATAATATCACATCAACAGTAAATTACAGTTTCTCATCTAAAACTATCCTGTTGTTTTTATGTCATAGAAATAACAGACCTGAACATAACTGGAGTCCATTAATAGACTAAATCAATCGAATATGTCATGAGTCATATTTTTTGGTATAGAAAAGTAGGTCTGGTAGTATGGTGAAGTTTTTAAAATGTCTCCTAATTATCCTTGTGTCCTGATTCTGGTAACTTGGTCAGACGTGTTCTCCTATGTTCAGTTTTTAAGTTTATAGACTAGGTTCATTAATGGTTAGCAAATTTATCAGAAAATGATTTCAACATGGCATTACCTTAGTTTTAATCAAATCTAGACTAACATCTTGGTAACAAATAATTTTGAACAAGTCATGTTTTTAGATGAAGGGAGATAATGAGATATGCTATGACAGTAGAAGTTTTAACTTTACAGATCAAAAACCTTCATCGAAGATAACTCAAACTTACTTCCATAAAAACATCTTGGAAAGGTATAAATCTGAACAATGAACATTTTTCAGATGAGTGGATGTTGTTCCAGAAGAGCAACAGAAAAACAAAACTAAGTTGCTAACTTTTCGGATCAAAAACCTTAACAAAGATAATCTAAACTGACTTACCAACACTGGCCTTTAAGAATTTGGACCCAATGCGACTGTCGGTACCAATAGCTCCTGCTACTTCTGATACATCAGCACCCGTTGCCTCACAGATAGCAGAAATAGCATTAATACTGGAGATTCTCTGGGCTAGGAATGCGTTAGCAGCCTGTAACAAACCAAAAGTTAAATTTAAATTCTCCCAAGTTAAAATGATAGATACGGGCCTCATTACCATGTCTGTACCTCAATTTCTAAAATGTCTGTTTACATGTGAAAATTGAAAAGTGAAAAAAATTTGTCAAGACAGATGCTTTTGTAATCTATTTTGTTGTTAGTATGATAATTTTCACAGTAAAATTCCACACAACAAATCTTTATTTTGTAAGTCTTATTGTGGAATCGTGCTGAGGCCTTAAGGTAATTGAACTTAGGTACTTTTTATTTTCATTATTGCTTAATTTAGATTTCAAACATCAATGAAATTTGACAGTGCATCATACATATAGAGAATATTACGTGATAAATAAATTCTCAAACTCGTCTTCATGATATCAAAAATATCACTGCTTGTTTTTATTTATCACTAATATCAAATAATATATCGAGAATCTCTAACTATTATTTCTTGATATCAAAAGTATCATCACAAGTTGTTACAACTGCAAAACTCTGCCCAGGTTTTGTTCGATTTTACTTTGAGATTTTATTTTATCACTGTTAGTTAATGAAAATATAAATAATAATGGAATAGTTTTAGTGATATCTCCTAGGAGATATAGTGCATGCAGAAAATAATGCTTTTTACCACACAAAGGGATATCGCTCCAATATAAGAACTAGCAACAATACATCACCACAAGTAAATAAAGATAGTTTTCAATGACATTCAAATAGTTCCTGGATAAGAAGAACAAACCACTCACCAATTTAGAAAGTTCTGAGGACCAGGTGTTCATGACAATAATCTGTTCTTTTGGTATCCAGTGTTCGTAAATCCAACATAATGCTTCTACTGCTTCTCTCCCTTGGTCTGTTTTATCTCCACCAATCAGAACTCGATCGGGAGAAATTAAATCTGATATTGCGGTACCTTCTGCTAAAAACTCAGGGTTTGATAAAACCTGGAATGAGCAGATGAAAAATTAACTCTTTAGTTTTATTTGAGTGTCCAGGATACATAAATCTTTTTCATGATGACAGCATATTCATCAAAGAGTCCACATAGCTAATAATATTTCGTTGATATATTTGGGTTTGTCAACAGGTAATCACTTTCAGAGAGTCCATATAGCTAATAATTTTTACCGGTATTTGGCATTTAGGTTTGTCACCTCAACATCCCTTTCAGAGAGTCCACATAGCTAATAATGCTATATTTGGTAGCTCATTTAGAACCTAAGTTTGTAAACTCTCTTTAGGAGAGTCCACATAGCTAATACTGCTTGTTTATCCCAAGAAGACATAATCCATAAAGCTTATACATATTTAGAATCTAAGTTTATCAATTGGTCATCCTTTTCAGAAAGTTTCCAACTGTAAAAATAGTACCTGATATTTAACTCCAGGCTTCACATTGGCCTGTAGAATATTGGTAATACTCTCGGCAGCCTTGACTGGTACCGTGGACTTCTCTACTACAATCTTAGAGCTCTTAGCAACTGTTGCTATCCTTCTAGCTGCTGATTCTATATACTTTAAATCTGCAGCTCTTCCCTAGAAATATCATAGAAATAATGAAATGAATGGAGTTTTACATCCTATTCTTCTGCACCTAGTGGGCTAATGAAGGCAGGCAAGGTCATGCAGTGTGCAATGAAGGAAATTTTCCAGGACAGCAGCATTAGCCTTCTCTTTTTGCGATTTTCAGCAGTCGGGGGATCTTTAACATGCACAACATGCTGGGGTACACTGGCATTTCTTTCTCTATGTTAAATTATTCAAAATTTGTGCATGTAGAAAAGCCACTGTTTGGCAGCTGATATAGCTCCATAATGGACATTTCAGAGTTAAGATTTGATGCCTCCTGTGCAAATCATGTTGGTTAAAAGAGAGATGAATACTGAAAACCTATTTCCAAAATAATTTAAGACAGAAATCCTTTCACTTACCTTACCAATACCAAACGATTTAGTTGGTGTATTGACACAGATAAAGATTAACTCCGCCTCTATAATACCTTTATCAACATCCGTCGAGAACCATAGATTCCTTCCTCGACACATCTTTACTACCTCATCTAACTGAGGCTGAAATATAAAAATAATCGCAAGTTATTAATAATGAAATCTGAGGTCAGGAATTTATATTGGTAAAAACTCCAATACAGAGGAGGTGATCTTTTTGGTTTGTAGGTTACATGCTTAAATTGGGTTCAGATAATTTTGGAAAAGATCTCGGAAAAGATTAATGCTAAGAGGTTTGGACAAGAAGAAAACATTTGGCTAAATGTAACATTGTACAAGAAGGATCTGCAGGATGCTCTAGAACTTGTTATGTGTGTAAAATCATGGCCTAGAGGTTTGACTCAGGACCAGGGGCATAGCTTGACCATTCTGGGGGGGTGAGGATGGGGGCGTTAACATCTTAATTTTACCCACGGACACACTTTCAGAAATTTTTTTTAATAACTGTCAGTAAATTACATACCTTGTTAAATCTGAAATTATAACCACCACATGGTTTTCACTCTATTGGTTAATCCTATTGATAGCGCCATTCATTATAATTTACAGACAAATTTTGCGTTTTGGCAACAGGAAACATGAGCGTAAAACCTGGTTGTATAATAGACAGCAATATGGTGTAATTTACTTACCTCATAAAGTGGAAGATGATCAGAATTCCATTGTTTGATTCTCTCTTCACTGAGATCCACCACAGTCACCTGGACATCAGGGCATTTACTGGCAATAACAGCACAGGATGGTCCCCCAACATACCCTGCCCCTATACAGCAGATCTTTTTAACAGGCATGTTAAACGTCCTGTAATAAAGATAATTAGGATATATTTACTTTACAAGTTGATAGACAACAATACCGATACTCTGAGAAGTGATAGCTGCAGCTAGTAAAAAGTTTGATCAGCTGGTAAAAAGTATAATCAGCTGGTAAAAAGTTCAATCAGTTGGTAAAAAGTATAATCAGTTGGTAAAAAGTTCAATCAGCTGGTAAAAAGTATAATAATCTGGCAAAAAGTATAATCAAAAGGCAAAAAGGAGGTAAAAATGTTTAATCAGCTTGTAAAAAGTATAATCAGCTGGTAAAAATGTTTAATCAGCTGGTAAAAGTATTATCAGCTGGTAAAAAGTATAATCAGGTTGTAAGACATTAAATCAGCTGGCAAAAACTAAAATCAAAAGGCAAAAGGTTTAATCAGCTTGTAAAAAAGTTCAATCAGCTGGTTAAAATATTTCATCACCTGTTAAAGCAGTCAATCAGCTGGTCAAGCAGTCAATACGCTGTTTTAAAACAAATAATCATCTTTTATGGAACCAAATTTATTAACCAAAATACAATTAATGAAACATGCATCTCACTGTCAAACCTTATTATGTAAAATTGTATCAGGCATACTTAATTCTTATCTTTCTTAAACCAACAGTAAGTAGCTAATAATCAGTCACCTGTCTGTCTGACCTACTAAACTAACCCATTGACTATTTACAAATACAACTTACAATATGACATTGAATGAATTCGTTATTAATCTAGACCAACCGATCAGTGTATATCGAGTTATGTGTGGTGAATCAAGGTGTGGTTTGGACACGATGCCTAACAGATTTGCCCCAAAAAGTTGCTACTCAACAGAAAATAAAGGCCAGAATTATACAGCTCAAAAACAGCTGAACCTTTTATATAATTTTAATGTTTTCATGCTTTTAAAGGCAATTTTTAGACATTATTGAGATGGATTTTAAACCAACAAAAAGAAGCATTTGAATGTTAAATAAGTTTTTTATATATATTTCTAAAAGTCACATATTTTTTACATTTTCATTCGGACTGAACGATATCATTTGTTTTACTTACTCCGAAAATTGTTTAGTTCTTTTGAAATATCAAAAATACCAAATACCAAATGTATATTAGATTCAGAACCATTTTATCAAATATATATCTTTCATTTTTATTACTGGAAAGTCAAAACATTGAAGTGTTTCTGAGGAAAGCTTTTAGCTGAAACATTTAACGACACTAGTATATATTTTCAACAAAATAACTTGCTCTATGGCTCCAAATCCTAGCAAATTTAAAATATAATTCAGAATAATTGCTTCTAAACCTTGAATAAGGAATAGAAAGTAAAATAAATGGATCACAAAGTACTGAAGTGTTTCTGAAACAATAGACAATAGTCTATATTTAAAATTGTTATTCCTCATTAATTTGAGATATATTTTAATTTTGTTGATATTTATAAATATGATTTACACTAAAAATAACTGAATTATAACTTAACCTCATAATAGAAATATCACACATTGTTCTAGTCCAAAACCATGTCAGTTACCATCGACACTAGCACTGTCAACTAGTTTTTATAGTAGATTGATTGAAGATAGGCAAATCCTCCTGGAAGAGGTCAAGTCGTGATAAAACCTGCTAGGAAGGGGTTAATCAAAGTCTATTGTTAACCCTCTAATCACAGATAATATCCTAATCAACTAGATTGTGAAAATATAGGTAATGTTATAATAAACCGACTGATCACACAGTTGGAATATAACAACAGCTAAACCAGTTACAATATTATTAATTGATATCAATTAATATTTAATATTAAATGAACCAAATTTAAAGGAATACAGGTAGAATGAACATATCATTTAAATGTTTCAAACTTGGCCAATAAATTGAACTATAGTTCACTGGTTACAATTTATATTGATCAATTTATTTTTTCAGGTTGACCTGATAACCTTAAATACTAAACATTATACTAATCGATATCCAATAAAGTTTTAGAGGAAGAGGTTTTATAAAAATACAAAAAAAACGTATTTTTATCTGCTTCCAAATTCTTTTTTATTATACAAGTATCAATTTACCAACTTATTAAATTTCCTGTCCAATTTAATAACAAGGTACCTTTATACTCATACACAGAGGTAAATAAACCATTTCAATACCTTATAATAGACTAACTCAATCATTATAACTTAGCTGAATATATTCTACCTGCTGTTTATATAATAATAATAGAATAAAATACAGGTATATGAAAGAATTCAAGGGAATATAGAAAGATATTGTGTAAATTTCCATGATACACTTACACAATTTCGAGTACATCTTTATAGTTCTCTTAGAAAAAAACACAACATATAATTCTTACCTGTCCATTATCAAATCTCCAAAGGATGAAAACTTATCCTCAAAATTTTAGTCCAGGAATATAAATGAAGGTAATCCTTAAATCCCACTGATCCTAATCCTCAGGATTGGTTGGGATATCGGTTGACGGAAGATTATCTCTAATCTCACTTCTAATCTATATATTATATCACATTGAATTTTCAGAATTCAAAAATGGCCAAATCTTATGAGTTACACAAAATAGCTGTTATTGAACTAATTCAAAAATTTACTTACATATTTAGCAAAAAATCGAAATTCTATCAAACTTAAATCACAAGTTTTGAGTTAATGATTGCTAAGTACTTTAAAAAAACTCAAAATTTTCAATGTCACGTAAATAAAACAATTTGAAACACCAGTGTCCAGTTTCCTATAGGGTACACGTAAACTGAACACTACCCAAAGTGTTTAAACTGCTAGTGGTAATAACCATGGGTAAGGCTGTCAAGGTAAGGTTTTTAAACCTAGGGATATTATATATTTGGTAAATAAGATCTGAATAGAGGGTGTGGTATATAAGGATAAATACATGCTATATATTTAAAAAGTGATGTGTGATTTAATGCTATCACCACATATGTGACTTGAGTGAAATGTTCATATTGAATGTTAATTTAAAGCTTCTATTAGTTAATGCAATCAACTGGATGGTCACAGATGCTTAATTTATTAGCAGAGTCTATTTTAAAGGGATGGGTTCGTCAATTTCAGAGTTTAGAGGTTGGTTAGTAAACTGTCTTCAGAGAAATGTAAGAAAATAGCACAATGCCTTCAAAAATACCTCAAAATGGAATTTTTCTTTATTTTTCTAAATTATGTATTTTCTAAATATCATGGAGTCTAAGGAAATCACAAGTAGCCATTTTAACTTTCAATTGCAGATAATTCTAGACACACTTGGTTTCAACAGAGAGCTATGAACACTATTACTGATTAACTTAGATAAAATAATTCCTATTTCTGAGATTAAGTTATGGTTAGTCAAACTAATGGTGAATCTGTCTCTTTAATGATATACTAAACTGTGAACACTATTACTGATTAACTTAGCTAAATATTACCTGTTTCTGAGACTAAGTATGGATTATCAAACTAATGTGAACTGTCTCTTTAATGATATACTAAACTGTGAACACTATTACTGATTAACTTGCTAAATAATTACCTTTTCTGAGACTTGGTAAGATTGGTCAAATTGGTGGCGAACTTGTCTCTTTAATGATATACTAAACTGTGAACACTATTACTGATTAACTTAGCTAAATATTACCTGTTTCTGAGACGTAAGATTGGTCAAATATGGTGACGACTTGTCTCTTTAATGATATACTAAACTGTGAACACTATTACTGATTAACTTAGCTAAATATTTTCCTGTTTCTGAGACTAAGGTATGATTGTCAAACTAATGTGAACTGTCTCTTTAATGATATACTAAACTGTGAACACTATTACTGATTAACTTAGCTAAATATTACCTGTTTCTGAGACTTGGTAAGATTGGTCAAATTGGTGAATTGTCTCTTTAATGATATACTAAACTGTGAACACTATTACTGATTAACTGTGCTAAAATAATTCCTGGAATTGATTGAAGACTAAGGTGAATGCTTTTTTTACTCTGTAAATATATGATAACTTAGTAACATTTCCTTTTAACAAGATATGACTAGTCAAATTAGCCTTTAAAAAATAAATTATTCTGATTTAACTCAGAAAAAACCCTCTGTTTTAAGTCATCAAGTTTTTTAAATTATTGTGAAAAAAAAATCATTAAATTTTAACTTTATTAACACACAATGGAACTGTGTTATTAGTATGGTTTTTATTTTATAAATGTCAAGAAATCTGATCTTTGGAATAGCTACAAAGATTTTCCTATATTTTGTCATTGTGTTTTATTGTTTATCATTGTACTTGATAACGTTACCAGTACGGTATGTGTTAGCTAACTCCAACTGTGCCTTACAACCATGGAATGGAAGGAAAAAAATAGACGGTGAATAACTATTTTCTACTCTAGTAATATATTGATCTTAGTAGCTTTACAATTTAAACAAGCGGTTGCCTAGCAAGATACGCCCACTTTAAAGTATATATTCTGTTTTAACACAGGCAGAAACTCTAACATTATTTAGGTCTAATCCAAGTTCTCATCAATATAAATTTCATTAAAATCAGATAAAACCTAGTCTCTATTGTATTTACTAGCTAATCTCCATGAGTTTGGAGTCAAGGGCAATAACTTAAATATTGTTCATCGAAAAATCGTCAATATTGAACTTGTTCAAGATTTCATCAATAAAAATAATCACATCAAATTTCATTCAAATCAGATGAAAACTGTATTGTCTCTTGCAATCACAAGCCAATTTCGCTGCGTTTTGACCCAGTCAAGGGCAATAACTCAAAAACATATACATATTCAATTAGTCATTCATATGTACTATATTTGGCCGTTCAGCCACATGCCTGAAAATTCAAAATCTCTTTTATGGGAAGTTTTCATTATTATTATTATCATTAACATCATGGCTTGAAATTGGACCGTACACTTTGTCAATTTCTACTGGACATTTAAAACTTGATTAAATAAATAGCATTTCTATTGAAAAAAACATTGATAAAAACCAGCGATTGGTAACTGAAATTCTCTATTGCTTGACTTGTGGTACAGATTTAGCACTACAGACTCGCTTGGGATATTTTATTCAGTTCAATAGGCATGATTGATTTATATTTTGTTTTTAATGTTGTTTTATAAAAGGTCAGATATTGTTCGTACTCATTTTTACAACTACACACTAGTATATAAATTGAATAGATACACTATACCGTATTATATTGGACCAATGAAATGAAACGTAATTCAATTCTGCAACATTTTATTTATTTTCGCTTGGTTCATTCTTTGTTAAATAGTTTAATACTGGTGATAAATTATAGTAGTAATTGAATAAATATATGTTTGAACTAGCCCGAAACTATCACGTCGATCTTACGTCATAGAAATAACAGACCCGAACATATTGGAGTCTGTTATTAGACTAGATTTTTCGATTGAGAATGGATTAGGCGTGTCGTTTGAATTTCAACGATTGAGAATTGATTGTCAGCGATAATCGGGACATCACTACATCATCACACTTCCAATACCAGGCTGAAGCTCATGTTTAAACATGATGAACTGTATACTGGTATTCTTTATATGGCATATAGTAACTGGTGGTATAATAATAATGATAACTGTGTTTTCTTATTGAAAGGTTCACGTGGGAGAAATATCATGGTTGAATAAATTCTCTTTATAAAAGTTTGCTTCAAAGAGTTCAATAGACCTAACTGTCTTTATACATGTCACTTTTACCGAGTACAAACTACAACCCATTGCTATACTTTCTTAAGGCCATGGTAATACAAGTGAGGGAAATTCAGCCTGTCTAAACTATACTTTCTTAAAGCCATGATAATACAAGTGAGAGATTCAGCTTGTCTAAACTATACTTTCTTAAAGCCATGGTAATACAAGTGAGGAAAATTCAGATTGTCTATACAATATACTTTCTTACAGCCATGATAATACAAGTGAGGGAAATTCAGTTTGTCTAAACTATACTTTCTTAAAGCCAAGTAATACAAGTGAGGGAAATTCAGTTTGTCTAAACTATACTTTCTTAAAGCCATGATAATACAAGTGAGGGAAATTCAGTTTGTCTAAACTATACTTTCTTAAAGCCATGGTAATACAAGTGAGGGAAATTCAGTTTGTCTAAACTATACTTTCTTAAAGCCATGGTAATACAAGTGAGGGAAATTCAGTTTGTCTAAACTATACTTTCTTAAAGCCATGTAATACAAGTGAGGGAAATTCAGCTTGTCTAAACTATACTTTCTTAAGCCATGGTAATACAAGTGAGGGAAATTCAGTTTGTCTAAACTATACTTTCTTAAAGCCATGGTAATACAAGTGAGAGAAATTCAGTTTGTCTAAACTATACTTTCTTAAGGCCATGGTAATACAAGTGAGGGAAATTCAGTTTGTCTAAACTATACTTTCTTAAAGCCATGATAATACAAGTAAGAGGAATTCAGCTTGTCTAAACTATACTTTCTTAAGCCATGGTAATACAAGTGAGGGAAATTCAGCTTGTCTAAACTATACTTTCTTAAAGCCATGGTAATACAAGTGAGAGAAATTCAGCTTGTCTAAACTATACTTTCTTAAAGCCATGGTAATACAAGTGAGGGAAATTCAGCTTGTCTAAACTATACTTTCTTACAGCCATGATAATACAAGTGAGGAGAAATTCAGCTTGTCTAAACTATACTTTCTTAAAGCCATGGTAATACAAGTGAGGGAAATTCAGCTTGTCTAAACTATACTTTCTTAAAGCCATGGTAATACAAGTGAGGGAAATTCAGCTTGTCTAAACTATACTTTCTTAAAGCCATGGTAATACAAGTGAGGGAAATTCAGCTTGTCTAAACTATACTTTCTTAAAGCCATGGTAATACAAGTGAGGGAAATTCAGCTTGTCTAAACTATACTTTCTTAAAGCCATGGTAATACAAGTGAGGGAAATTCAGCTTGTCTAAACTATACTTTCTTAAAGCCATGGTAATACAAGTGAGGGAAATTCAGCTTGTCTAAACTATACTTTCTTAAAGCCATGGTAATACAAGTGAGGGAAATTCAGCTTGTCTAAACTATACTTTCTTAAAGCCATGGTAATACAAGTGAGGGAAATTCAGCTTGTCTAAACTATACTTTCTTAAAGCCATGGTAATACAAGTGAGGGAAATTCAGCTTGTCTAAACTATACTTTCTTAAAGCCATGGTAATACAAGTGAGGGAAATTCAGCTTGTCTAAACTATACTTTCTTAAAGCCATGGTAATACAAGTGAGGGAAATTCAGCTTGTCTAAACTATACTTTCTTACAGCCATGGTAATACAAGTGAGGGAAAATACATATTCATAGTTTAATATTGTCCAATCAGGACTGACCCTTGAATATTTCTAGGAAATCTCAGCCAATCAAATCAAGTCTGTGTTATAGATATCTGGACTCAATCTACAGCCATATTTATGTGACAGTGTTTAACAGTATTATACCAAGCATAGAACAATTTGTTTTGTAGACATGGCAAAGAGAGCAAAGTCACTTGTTATAGATGCTTTGCTCTCTTTGCCACGTCTACAAAACAAATTGTTCTATGCTTGGTTTAATACTGTTAAAATATGGCAGTAGATTGATTTGATGAAATACCTGAAAACAGACTGAAAATTGTTTTTTTTAAATAATTTCACATTAACTTTTTTTTGATATACAGTTTGAATCTGATAAAAACAACAGAGAAATAAATTTTAATCAATATATTAGTTAATTAGAACGAATATATTAACAGCTGGTTCAAAAACTTTCTATTTAGTAAACAATTCTATAGACTACATTAATCAACATAATATTAACACCGTAAAAACGTTGATAAATATGAAAAAAAATTCTGATAAATAATAAAAATAAAATGGTGTTTAAAGGGGCACAATCTTGATTTTTAGGGGTCGTTTTGGGCCTTTGTTACATTTAAACAGTCCTCAGAAATACTCAAGCTCAAAGAAAATTGCAAAATACCTTGAAATATTTTTTTTTTATTTCCCTGCTGTACGTGGCTGGTCTCCAGTCAGTCTGAAAATTGTGTGTCCTGTTGACAAAGTCTACAATTGTTATTACTTTCGTTTTGTTTTGTTAGTGTTGGCCTGCGCAGTAGTCTATTTATAACTCTTTGATTATCAAAACGAACCGTTTTCCAATATGGCTGGACATTCGTAATAACTTAAGACATTATGGTTTTCAAACACAGATAATTATGGATACACATGGATTTGAAGGCTCAAATTTCAAAGGTTAGCTCTGTAGACTATGTCTGATTAGCTAAGCAAAAGATTTCATGTGTTTGAGGCTGTCGGATGTTTGTCCGAAACAAATAAAGCCTGGGCTCTGATAATATTGTCAATAAAATATATTGGGTTATGATTTTCTTTCTGAATAGAGCTATGTTTGAGGCAGTGAATTTTTACAAATTAAATAGTTACGAGCATGTGTTCTTTTTTACAAAACAAATCCTAAAATGATAAAGAAGATCATTGTTGATCAGCCGGCTTTAAAGGAAAGACATTTAATAAATATATGATTTATCTGTCAATGCAGTCCTTCCAGGAATACTGTGTCTTAGGCACGATATTCTATCACTTTAAACTCGGCCAATAAGAGCATATTATTTAAGAGATTCTGTTACTTTATGACACCAGGTAAGTTTACTGATGAATATATACTCATATTGACCATTCTTGAGAGCTAAAATTTATGTTTATGCTAAGACGCAGTATCACTTTAACCAATGTGGATTGATTAAGCGTTTTTCATGACATGATTTTGTGAGTTTTGCAAATTTAACAGGGATTCTGTTACTGTATGACACCAGGTAAGTTCACTGATAAAGTCATATTGATCATTTTTGAAAACTTAAATTTTAAGTCCATTCTAAGACAGAAAATTAACTTTACACGGAAGAGAAAGGCCAAAAATCTTCAAAAAAATACACAACTATTCTAAGAAATAAGTATTTTATATAAAAATTAAATGTAATGTGACAGGACTGAAGATACTGGTGTTGATTGGTGAAGGACTGAAAAAGGTTTGTAAACTTTGTTTATTTTTAACGACTGACTAAAAGACTGGTTTAACAAAGTTAAATTCTAAAAAATTTTCAAGAATGTTCAACCTGGCGTCATAAAGTAACAGAATCCCTGTAAAATCTAGGAAACTCACAAAATCAATTTATTAAGCATTTTTCAATAATCAATTGAATTTTTATGGATAATTACTCAGTTTTTTTTTAGAATTAAAATTTTGTTTTAATGTTAAAAAAGGAAATTCTGTGAATATTATTTATTTACCAAATTTAAAAAGGTTTTTAATTTACGTTATCAATATATCCTTTTAATTACCTTATTACCAAATTTCAAATTTTTAGATTTTATGTTCATTCTTGAGGCAGTAATCCTTTAAAATACTTAACACAATGTATTACAAACAAAAAACTGTCATAACCATCTGTTTTTAGATGTTTTTACGGTAAATAAATTGTCCAAGATGTCAAAAGTCCTTACCTTGTAGTCGTCATTTTAAATTTTCCCTAAGTGGATGAACAAAAGTGTGAACTTGTCACTGAAACGTTTAACTGGAATCTGATGTACCATGTTTGAAATATTGATTAACAAAGTTTGATACAGGCACCAGCTGATATAGATTTTACTTTTTAATAAATTTACTTTAAATCATTGATTATCATAAAATCAATACCAAATCACCAAAATGCTGACTTGAATACATAAAATCTCATTGACCTGCAGGGTTATTGATTCCATAATGTTTGCCAGTCATGTCTGATGAAAATGAATTGATGTTTTAAATCAAATTAAATTTGCACGCCTTCATCCAGATTGAAATCAAAATTCAGGTACTTGTATAAAGCTTTGAAATCAGGATCAATCAATAATTTTTGCCAGTCATGTCTGATGAGAACTATAATGTGTCTGGCAGTGAATTTATTCATGACACGCCTTGTTTTATATTCAAAGTCAAAGCTTTATAGAACAATCATTTGGTTAATGTCAATGCAGAGTTTCAACATGGCCTTGGAGGCGTGGTTATGATTATGATGGACTGTGAACGTGAGTTTGAGGATATGGGGCTGAAGACGTGAATTAGAGGATTCACGCCTGTGGAATTAGGCCCCTGGGCCCCTGAAGACAGGGATTAGAGGATGTGGGCCTGACGTTGTGGGCCTGTCATTGTGGGCCTGTCGTTGTGGGCCTGACGTTGTGGGCCTGAAGTTGTCAGTGCCTGAATAAAACTTTCATTTCATAAACACAACAGTGACAAATCTTTTTGTGGGATCTCAAATATATAACTTAGGTGTGTCAATAGCAAGATAGGCTAGGTTTTATAAAGGAACCTATTGTTATTGAATCATTATAAATATTTGGGAGTAGCCTTCTTCAAAATCAAGTTCTTGATTGTGGCTGACGATTTTATATTCTCAATACAATGAACAGACATTAAGATAATGTTCTAGAAAATGCTACCATCTACATATCAATTATATTAACAGGCGTTCCATCTTTTCTAGAAACCTTAATTGAATAATAGTTGATCTACTTACCAACTAAAAACTCGGCCAGTTCAACTTTAGAAACCAAATTTGACAGCCGCACAAACAAGCACCATGCAACCGGAAATATGGCAAGAGTTATCTCAAAGATGGAGCATTCCATTTACACTTCAAAATATAGGGGTGGTAGGTTACTGTGAAAATACGTTTGTGCCTTCAATTTTGGTTATACTGTCCAAATGAAACATTTCGATTATTTCTTAATAGTATACGAATCCATAATGTATTTTCAGAATGCCTATATTATATATTAAAAAAATCAGAAAAGATCGAATATGCCTTTACCCCCTCAATAGTTCATTCAATTTCATCAGAAAATAAACATGGCTCCCAATAAAAACAAATCTAGTGGTAGAGCTTCTGGAGAGGATTTAAAACAAGAAGATGTCCTTCAAGCCGTTGTGATTGCTGACAGTTTTAATGTACGATTCGGTCCCTTGACGCTGAAAAAGCCTCGGGTGAGTATTGACAGCAGATATTGGACTAAATAACTCTAAATAGCACACGTGTCTGTAAAATGCCAACCCCAACAGCAACACAGTGATCTAAGTAACGTAGCTTGTACATGATCTCATGAATTTTCTTTTTACATATGTAACGAGTTGTATATTTAAAAGCCGAGCAGTAGTACCAGAGAGTCTATCTATACTCTCTGGTAGTACAGAAACAGTCAAGACACTGAGATAATGGCAGATCTCTGCAGTAGGCTATATAGGATGTCATAGACAACATAATAATGCCATATGGAATTTGGACGCACTGTTGCTGTTTCACCCATGGGGCTTGGTCTCCTCCCTTGTGTTACCAGTGTTAACAGAGGTACACAGAGGTAGACATACATGTGTCATGAATATTCACTGCTGGAATGGGTGCCTCCAAACAAATGGCCAAGAAAAAATCAAGGCCTATGTCCTGATCCTCAACTTTACCTCTAACAAGTTGCTTTTAGGCCTATAGGTCAGTATTTGCAAAGTAATTGCTTACTGTTGGTTGAAGTCCCTGTCAAGGGTCAGCCCAGTATTTACTCAACCTTTAACCTTAGTATGATAAATGATAATTCTGTTTGCAGGCGTTGTTACCCTTAGTAAATGTACCTCTAATAGACTACACTCTAAACTTCCTGGCTGCAGCAGGTATACAGGAAGTATTTGTGGTCTGTTGTCATTTAGCTGATCAGATTAGAACACATTTGAAGTGAGTAATCTAAGACTAGGTTTTTTATACGCCCACATAGAAATGTGGACGTATATTGTTGTCGCCCCTGTCCGTCGGTCCGTTGGTCCGTCGGTCCGTCGGTCCGTCTGTCAACAATTGTTTGTGGACACTGTAGAGACTACAGTTTTTATTAGAATTTCTTGAAACTTGGTATACTTGTTTATAATCACTCAAGGAAGAACCCTATCGATTTTGGTATGATTTCGAAAAAAATTCCTGGAATTCTTGGACTTTGAATTTCAAATTGTTATTTTTGTAAACAAAAGCTTGTGGACACTGTAGAGACTCCATTTCTTTATGAATCTTTTTGTAACTTGGTATATTTGTTTATTACCATCCAAGGAAGACCCCTATTGATTTTGATATGATTCTGAAAAAAATTCCTGGAATTCTGGAACTTGGAATTTCGAATATACTGTTTCTCATCCGTCTGTCAACAATTGTTTGTGGACACTGTAGAGACTACAGTTTTTATTGGATCTTCTTGAAACTTGGTATACATGTTTATTACCATTCAACGAAGACCCCTATCGATTTTGGTATGATTCCGAAAAAAATTCCTGGAATTCTTGAACTTTGAATTTCAAATTGTTCTGTTTGATAACAAAAGCTTGTGGACACTGTAGAGACTCCATTTTTTTATGAATCTTTTTGTAACTTGGTATATTTGTTTATAACCATCCAAGGAAGAACCCTTTTGATTTTGATATGATTCTGAAAAAAATTCCTGGAATTCTGGGACTTGGAATTTCGAATTGTACTGTTTGTCATCCGTCTGTCAATAATTGTTTGTGGACACTGTGGAGACTACAGGTTTCATTGGATTTTCTTGAAACTTGGTATACATGTTTATTATCATTCAATGAAGACCCCTATTGATTTTGGTATGATTCCGAAAAAAATTCCTGGAATTCTTGGATTTGATTTTGACGAAACTTGCTGAAATTGTTTAATATCACCCAAGAATGAACCCTTTTGAAAATAGCACATATCGAAATATAGGAATAGGAATTATTGCCCTTGTTCTATAAAATGTGTTGGATTTTTGCCTTGTAAACACTCTACAAGTCACAATTCTTGAGCGATTTTGACATAACTTGGCATGAGTATTTGTAATCACCTAAGGATGAACCCTATTGAAATTCAATTAAATCGAAAAATATTTAGTATCAGTTATTGCCCTTGTGTTTGTAAACACTCTAGAAAGAACAATTCTTAATGGATTTTGATAAAACTTGGCTTGAGTATTTGTTTTTACCCAAGGATGAACCTTTTTGAAAATCAAATAAATCGGAATATATTTAGTGTCAGTTATTGCCCTTGTGTTTGAAAACGGGTTTAACTTTTTGGCTAATAAACAGTCTAGAAGGTACAATTCATGACCAATGTTGACAAAACTCACTGAAATTGTTGGATATCGCAAGGAATGAGCCTAATTGAAAATTATCTAATATGAATTAGTGCCCTTGTTCTTTTAAACGTGTTCGATTTTTGTCTCGTAAACACTCTACATGGCACAATTCTTGATGGATTTCGATGAAACTGTGTGTGAGAGTGTGTTATAACTAAAGGATGAACCCTATTGAAAATCAGCGAAATCAAAAAATTTTTTAGTATGAGTTACTGCCCTTGTTCTTGAAAACGCATTCAATTTTAGCTTGTAAACATTCTAGAAAGAACTATTCTTAATGGATTTTGATTAACTTTGGCTTGAGTATTTGTTTTTACCCAAGGATGAACCCCATTATAAATCAAATAAATAGAAATATTTAGTGTCAGTTATAGCCCTTGTTCTTGAAAACACGTTCAATTTTAGCTTGTAAACACTCTAGAAAGAAAAATTTTTAATGGATTTTGATGTAACTTGGCTGTGTTATTTGTTGTCTCCCAAGGATGAACCCTATTGAAAATCGAAAAATATTTAGTACAAGTTATTGACCTTGTTTTTGAAAACACGTTAACTCGTAAACACTCGAGAAAAAACAATTTTGAATTGATTTTGAATAAATGCTGCCAGTGGGCGTATATTACCTTGCCTGGCAAGCTATCTTTATAATATATGTCATGTGGGTGTATAGTTAATATTCAAATATTTATATATGAAATCTATATTTAAGAATGATAATTACAATGTAAATTGTTGAAATGATGTGTACAATAATCAGGAGCATAATTATTTTAACATATTTACATGTGTATATTAAATCCGTTAGCGACATTTTAGTAAGAGATCACATTGTACAACGGAACACAATTTTATGGTATACTACACCTTAGTTTTATTGTACACAATGTTTCAATAATCTACATTATCATCAGCAGTTTATACAGTATAGTACTCCTGAGTTTTATTATACACAATGTTTCAACAATTTACATTATCATCAGCAGTTTATACAGTATAGTACTCCTGAGTTTTATTGTACACAATGTTTCAATAATCTACATTATCATCAGCAGTTTATACAGTATAGTACTCCTGAGTTTTATTGTACACAATGTTTCAATAATCTACATTATCATCAGCAGTTTATACAGTATAGTACTCCTGAGTTTTATTGTACACAATGTTTCAACAATTTACATTATCATCAGCAGTTTATACAGTATAGTACTCCTGAGTTTTATTATACACAATGTTTCAATAATCTACATTATCATCAGCAGTTTATACAGTATAGTACTCCTGAGTTTTATTGTACACAATGTTTCAATAATCTACATTATCATCAGCAGTTTATATAGTATACTACACCTTAGTTTTATTGTACACAACATTTCAACAATTTACATTATCATCATCAGTTTATACAGTATAGTACTCCTGAGTTTTATTGTACACAACGTTTCAATAATTTACATTATCATCATCAGTTTATACAGTATAGTACTCCTGAGTTTTATTATACACAATGTTTCAATAATCTACATTATCATCAGCAGTTTATACAGTATAGTACTCCTGAGTTTTATTATACACAATGTTTCAACAATTTACATTATCATCAGCAGTTTATACAGTATAGTACTCCTGAGTTTTATTGTACACAATGTTTCAATAATTTACATTATCATCAGCAGTTTATACAGTATAGTACTCCTGAGTTTTATTATACACAATGTTTCAATAATCTACATAATCATCAGCAGTTTATACAGTATAGTACTCCTGAGTTTTATTGTACACAATGTTTCAATAATCTACATTATCATCATCAGTTTATACAGTATAGTACTCCTGAGTTTTATTATACACAATGTTTCAATAATCTACATTATCATCAGCAGTTTATACAGTATAGTACTCCTTAGTTTTATTATACACAATGTTTCAATAATCTACATTATCATCAGCAGTTTATACAGTATAGTACTCCTGAGTTTTATTGTACACAATGTTTCAATAATCTACATTATCATCAGCAGTTTATACAGTATAGTACTCCTGAGTTTTATTGTACACAATGTTTCAATAATCTACATTATCATCAGCAGTTTATACAGTATAGTACTCCTGAGTTTTATTGTACACAATGTTTCAATAATCTACATTATCATCAGCAGTTTATACAGTATAGTACTCCTGAGTTTTATTGTACACAATGTTTCAACAATTTACATTATCATCAGCAGTTTATATAGTATAGTACTCCTGAGTTTTATTGTACACAATGTTTCAATAATCTACATTATCATCAGCAGTTTATACAGTATAGTACTCCTGAGTTTTATTGTACACAATGTTTCAACAATTTACATTATCATCAGCAGGGGAAATGAGGAAATGTAATACAATTAATTATATATTAATAGAAACATTGTGTGTAAAACAAAGGATTAATATACTATAAGATTTTGTTTTCATATTTAATATACTTACGTTGTTTAAATATTGTATGGCCTTTCTAATTGATTCCAAGTTTAAGAAATGAACCCAACTGGTTTATTTTCTATTTCAGAAATTCAAAATGGAGTGACGTTGGATCGTCTATGACAGTGACACCTATATTATCAGACGGGTGTATGTCAGTAGGTGATGCTTTACGTGAAATTGACACCAAGTCGTTGATCAGAAGTGATTTTATTTTAATAACAGGAGATGTGGTCTCTAATATAGCTATCAAAAACATCATGGATATACACAAGTAGGTCAACTTTATACCGACCTCATCCCAAACTATCGCTTCGTTCTTACGTTATAGAAATAACAGACCCGCACCTACTTGGAGTACATTAAATTACAACGTCGATCTTAATCTGTTAAATGATATAAACGGTCATGATATTTTCTGGTACAGAAAAGTAGTTCAGCGAGGTCATGTCTTTAAAATATCTCCAAATTATCCTCGTGTCCTGATTCTGGTAACTATGTCAGACATGTTCTCGTATGATTCAGTATATGTAACAAGTGTTTTGAATTTTTAGAAAACGGAGAGAGAAAGACAAATCTTCCCTGATGACGATGGTTTATAAGAAGGCACCTATAGGACATGCCACACGTTGTCATGAAGACGATATAGTGTTGGCTGTGGGAACCAATACCAAACGGATCTTACACTATCAAAAAACACGACAAGAAAAAAGACTCAATATTCCTGCTGTAAGATTTCTGCTTCTTTTTTAATTAAATTTTGTTAGATAAAATGGTACACAAGAGATCATTTTGTGATTCTTGCGTAAAATAAAATCCTCATTAGGACAAGCATTTACGTCAAGTTTACAGATTCCTTATGAATTGTCACATGATCTATTGTGTTTACACGTCATCAATAATACAATTCATACCATATATTATATTGATATTTAAAATACTTTATTAATTCAAATCCACTGTTTTATATGAAATTGCCACAAGTCTCGATAGCGTCATTGTTCTGCCGTTCCCAAGTCATTGCATCACATAATAAACTACATTCTATATTAACACTCTCGCCTACAACTGCTTCAACAACCCTGACATTCCAACCTCTTTTATAGATTTAATACAGCCCTATATCCCTAATCGGTTTCTCAGATCTTCAAACCTTTTACAGCTCATAGCAAATAAAACCACTGCGAAATTTGGAGCTTTTAGTTTTGCTTCCCCTCATGAATGGAAAAAATGCTAGACTTAAATATTAAATTTCGATCTTCCTATTGCAGTTTTGTTTAAATGAAATAGTGTTTTATTCTGATTGTGTCTATATTTCAGGACATTCTACTAGACCATTCTGACGTTCAGATACGCTATGAGTTGATGGACTGTCAGGTATCAATATGTACTCCTCTCGTACCACAACTTTACACAGATAACTTTGACTATCAGACTAGAGAAGATTTTGTCAAGGGTATACTCATTAATGAAGAGGTAGGATTCTTTTACTTTATATCCTTGTATCTAGTAAATTTAACCACCTTGTATCTAGTAAATTTAACCTCCTTGTATCTAGTAAATTTAACCACCTTGTATCCAGTAAATTTAACCTCCTTGTATCTAGTAAATTTAACCACCTTGTATCCAGTAAATTTAACCTCCTTGTATCTAGTAAATTTAACCACCTTGTATCCAGTAAATTTAACCACCTTGTATCCAGTAAATTTAACCACCTTGTATCCAGTAAATTTAACCACCTTGTATCCAGTAAATTTAACCACCTTGTATCCAGTAAATTTAACCACCTTGTATCCAGTAAATTTAACCACCTTGTATCCTAGTAAATTTAACCACCTTGTATCTAGTAAATTTAACCACCTTGTATCTAGTAAATTTAACCTCCTTGTATCCAGTAAATTTAACCACCTTGTATCCAGTAAATTTAACCACCTTGTATCCAGTAAATTTAACCACCTTGTATCCAGTAAATTTAACCACCTTGTATCTAGTAAATTTAACCACCTTGTATCTAGTAAATTTAACCACCTTGTATCCAGTAAATTTAACCACCTTGTATCTAGTAAATTTAACCACCTTGTATCCAGTTAAAATTTAACCACCTTGTATCCAGTAAATTTAACCACCTTGTACCCTAGTAAATTTAACCACCTTGTATCCAGTAAATTTAACCACCTTGTATCCAGTAAATTTAACCACCTTGTATCCAGTAAATTTAACCACCTTGTATCCAGTAAATTTAACCTCCTTGTATCTAGTAAATTTAACCTCCTTGTATGTAGTAAATTTAACCTCAGTATTTGAACTTTATCTTCCACGCAACATGGTTATTTTGAAAGCTGAGCAAGAGATTTGTAGACTTAACTGTGCATTTCTGATTTCTTAAACCCATGCATCTATTTTGAAATATAAATGATTTCCATGCAGCCAGATTCATTAAATTTAAAATGTTTTTTGGTTATTAAGATTTAAGGAATATGAAGAAGAATGAATATAATTAAGATAATCTATAACTAATTAAGTCTGTTTTTTAATTAAGATTTTAGGAAAAAAATAAATAATCAAAACAATTTTTTTTAATAAGTTTTGGAAATACAATACATCTACATGTTGTAGAAGATGAATACGCAGCCCGGGTTTCTAATCTACAGATGTACGATGCTGTGAGGTAGGGGAATATTTGATTTTATTACCCAAAAGGGTTTTCTATCATGTGACAATTACTTAAAGGCTTAAGGAAGATGTTTTTGAATTGTCTGTTGATGGAGTTTGAATATTAATCATATATAATCATTTCAAAAAAAGTAATGAAAACATGGGTTTCCCGTTCTACCACCAAATTTTTTTTGATAAAAAACATGTTTCATACGGTCTGTAAAGATTTATATAATATCCAGATGTCTATTTAGGAAGGTAGGTTCACAAATATGGAATATTTCCATTTCGTTTCTTGCAAAATACACAAGTACATTGAAAATCTATTTATTGCAGGGAACAATACATAACAAAAAGCAATATCAACATGTGCAAGAGATGAAAATACAACAATGAATATAAGTCAATTTAGTTTTCAAATGAGTGTTACCTTGTTTAAATTTTTCAAATGAGGAAATTTTAAAATAACTATTTAACCATAATTGGTAACTATATCAACCATAACTAAGAGAAAAGAAATCAGGGACAATAATTTAAATGGAGTAATTTCTATAAATATTGGGGCTAATTTTTTTAAAGAGGATGTGTACTAAAAGAGAATGTTTTATGGGTTTAAAACACTATAGAGTAACAGAAATCAGGGACAAGTTCTTCCAAATGGAGTAATTTCTATAAATATATGGACTATTTTATTGTAGAGGATGTGTACTAGAAGAAAATGTTTTTATTGGGTGTAATACGTCTATAGGTAGTAATACACATATTATAGATTCCGTCATCGGAGACAACTGTGTTATAGGTAAAACATCTAAGTTTATTTCTTTTGAATATAACAAACTGAATTTTCATTTTGTTACATATAAAATTATAATTTTTCATCCTAGTCTACTTGTTTGGATGGGAAAATAAATCGAGGCCATGTGCTGAAAGCTGCGCATGTTCAAGATCCCTCGAACAGTTGGAAATCACAAAATTGCCTAATGCCTCTGTCCTGACAAAGTTTCCTTCATTGCACACTGCATGGTGTTGCCCATCTGTATTAACCCATTAGGTACAGAAGAGTAGGACGTAAAACTCCATTCATTTCACTTCAACATAAGATTGAGCTTTACAATTCTTCATTCCTATTTTATTAGTGACGATTTTAATATAAAGGGAGGTTACTGAAATTCAATCAACTTTGAAAATAAATTATAATTCAGCCTTGATTTGAATTAATATTATTTATTTATTTACCAGGTGATAATGTAAATATAAAAGGATGCTATATATGGGAGAACGTAACGATAGAAAACGACTGTAATATCGATACCGCTGTCATAGCGTCTGGTGTTACTATTTATAGAAAGACTACCGTAAACGTTGGCAGTGTCCTTGCCTGGGATGTAAGTAACGACCAATTAAATATTTTGAAAGAAGAAGTCTGTGTTATCTTAAAACAAAAATTGTGACTCAATATTTTTTCCCAGTGTTCGACATTTTATAAGTTTGTTTTATTCCATGTTCTCTCAACTTCTGCCATTTTTTAATTTTTGTCAGAAGAGGGAGTAATATGATTTTTTTTGAAACAGATACCAATGTCCTGTCGTTAACGTTTCAGTTAAATACCTTCTTCAGAAACACTTCAGTAGATTACAATCACATTTTTTTCTCAAAGATTCAAATCTTTGTATATGTAATATATATTTTGAATTATTTTTGCCTTATTGTGGAAATTTGTGAAATAACACGAACTGGCAATTTGATTGTAGATGAACTGTTATCTGAAATTAACTTATTATAAATGTTACTGACAGGTAAAAGTTGGTCCTGATATAGTCCTACCCTCCAATATATTGTTAATGTCAGAACAAGAGAAAGATGAATTTGGTGGGTCGGAAGATGAGAAAGAAGATGGTACAGACCAACCAACAGACGGTAAGTTCTCTTCATGGCCTCTATAATTATACTTCAAACTACTTGCAATGTCTCTTGGGTTATACGATGGTCATACCAGGCAAGGTTCTGATTTAATTTGGTTTAGACCAATATTTACCTTACAATATTCAATCTCTTCTATAAACCAGTTACACAAACTGATGTTTATTTTCTGATAAACTGTCACTTGTCACTCTATGACGTAGGCAATGCACAGCAATGACGCCATCTAAGCTAAGCAGTTAATTGTATTAAAAAAGTATCTTAAATATAAATATAAGAATTAAAATTGGTTTTAAATGATGAAGTCCCACGTATGTTTGTGGTGTGATCTATTTGTAAAGGTTTAGAAGTTGGTGCTAGGCTGTTAACATTTAAAGGAATGTTCCCCTTTTTTTAAAATTAAAGACGAAATTGTTAATATTATATTTTAGACTGGCATTTAAATTTGATTTTTCTTTTTTGACAGGAAAACCTCAATTTGGTAGTAAAAGTAAAGCGTATAATTATAAAGCAAGTCGAGACAGTGATGCTGATGATGATGATGATGATGATGATGAGGTCATCTGGAGGTTAAAGAATCAATCAGATAATGAGTCGTCAGATGATGGCGCCAGTACGATACTCTCCAGTGACAGTGACATGATAGACGGAGATTTCGGTGATATGGGTGATTTGGAAGATAAGGATTCTGCTAGTAAGTTGTTTATCTTACTAGTTGTCATGGTGATGGCGGTATGTTTCCTTGGAATCAGCGTGGAAACAGGATGGCTAGGATTAAGCTGATGAATAGTTATTAAACCAAGCCAGACAATTGTTGGTTAATGTTATTGTCTATAACATGTTTTATACAGAAGATCACCTTGTATCGTGGATCTAGTTTATTTATTTGGATTCTGTGTGGATACAGGATTGTTAGAAAATAGCTGATGACTGTAATATATTCCAGAGAAATACAGGATTGATCTGTTTTATAAACAGTATTATATATCAATATGGAAAACATTGTGTCCAGCATTAAAGTCACTCTTAGTAATGTTGATGTCAGAACTGTATCAAAAGAAGTGACTTGAGGGCTGTTATCAACTACAATTTCAAACATTCAAAACAAATGTGGTGAACTTTTCCAAATCAAAAAAATGGTAAAAGAAATACAGAAAGATAAAGAACAAATTTCTAAAAAGGATCTAGATTATAAGAAATTCCAGTAGGCCTATATTGTGTTAAAAATCTTATTCTGGAAACCGAAAGGTTAATGCATGCTGCACGTTTTTTAACTAAGGATAAAATTGGTGAGCTTTCGGATAACATTTGTTGGTTAGCTAATTAGTACAGAAACAAGAAAATGATTTAATTAGCATAATTAAATCAAAGTTAATTTAGTCAAATACTGGATTTGTGGTAATTTACTAACCGGTACTAAAATAGTTCCAAGATATTGGAATCAACAAAGTTGTGTCCTGACAATTATGATGAATTCTACAGACAATTCTAAGGAACTAGTTGTTGAGGAATATAAGTTATTGCCCTTGATTCAGATTGTATATTATTATCTTGTATCTTTTCAGTGTTTTATTCCGAGTTAATTGATACGTTAAAACGAGCCAAAGAAGAGAATATTAAATCAGATAATGTGATCCTAGAAATTAACTCATTAAAGTAAGTCAACTTAATTTTCTAGTCCAATTAATTTTCTAGTCTGATCAGCAATTTTTCAATCTCAGATCTCGGTGAAACACCATCAGAAACTATCACGCTGTTCTTACGTTAGGAAATCACTGACCTGACCCTAATTTAAATTGGAGTACATTAAATCAGTCAAATGATATAAAGGGTTATGATATTTTCTGGTGTCAAAAAGTTTGGCAAGGTCATACCTTGGCGATGGTCACACCTTTAAAATGTCTTCTAACTATCCTTGTGTTCTGATTCTGGTGATTATGTCAGACGCGTTCTCATTTGAGTGAAGCCAATTAGAAGACCTGATGGGGATTTTATATCCAAAATATCTGTATTTTCAATTCAGCTCTCTCTTCATGGTCTAATATTGAAAGTTCACCTTCATTTTTAAATTTTTAAGCTTAGAGGCTTATGTTTCCCAATCTTTGGACACTTTTAGATTATCTCAACATTTTAAGTTTGTCGATTTACCAAACAAATCATGTGATCAAATAACCATGGCAACCCTCATAGTTTGATTATTCTATCATTTTTATTTTCAGACATGCGTTCAATATTTCTATTAACGATGTCAATATATCGGTCGTCAAGGCAGTACTTGATTTACCTCTACAAAAATCCATCTCAACGGACCTTAGTAACCTTTACAATGTTCTTATAAAGGTAAGTTTGTATTTTATTCGGTTGGTTTCATGTATTAAGATATCAGCTGTCATTAAACAAATCACAAGAAATAGTTCATCTTGTCTTCAGTTGATTATTGATATGATATAATTTATAGAAAATATAAAACTTGTACTAATTGTAGATATAAGATTGTTTATCCATTGTCCAAAGTGTATATCTCTCATAGTTATTCGGCAGGGACAATAAACTGAGGCCCCGTGTGCTACAGACTGTGCATGTTTAAGATCCCATGATAGTAGGAAATCACAAAAAGAGTAGGCTAATACCGCTGTCCTGGCAAAATTTCCCTCATTGCACACTGCATGGCGTTGCCAGTCTTTGTATATTTGTGTAATGTCCATGTTTCTACTTGTAGAGTCTTTCTCAAAATGGTCCATTGATGAATAATTATATCAAAAACACTGAAGCTCAAATAGATTGTCTGAAGGCGGTCGAGGTAAGTTAACAATATAATAGACTCTTTATTTTACAAAGGTTAGAACTAGGACATGGTCCTGTCTAACATTCAGCATCCTTTTCAGAGAGTCCACATACCAAATGATGTGTATTAGGTATTTAGCTTGGTCCATTTGACATCCTTTTCAGAAAGTTCACTTATCTTATAAATGAGTGGTAGATCGGAAGCACAGGTTCCGACAAGATTGCCGATCTGAATAGAGTCAAACCATATGTTTAATGAAACATTGTTTTCAGGCTAGGTTGCCTTTTGTCATATAAATATTTATTTAGAGATTTCTCTGATATTTTTCAGGAATTAAGTCTAAATCATGAACCTGTAAGAAAGATTCTGGGTAAATTAATTCTACACATGTATAATGAAGATCTAATAGAAGAAAATTCCATCTTTCAATGGTACGGCCAAGAATCGCCCAATCAAAGTGATGCATTTTATGGTGAAATACAAAAACAGGTAGGTTGTCATAGTAACAGTTTCAAAACTTATTCAAATTTTTGAGAAGAGGGCTCTGTTAAAAGGTTAATTCTGCTGGATTTCTGAATTATTTAAACAAAGTATGTCATTTAACATTTTATTAAAGATAAAGTTTGAAGCTGTATTGTATGTTATACACCATTATAGGTCTAATTGTACACAATATCAACATATATAGAAATATAACAAGAATTAAATACTTCAAATAAACCAATGGCAATAACCAGAACCTACAATAATTCTACTATTTAGAGAGGAACAGACGGCATTTTCATATTTTCGTTGGTTGATTTCAGTCCAGAATAGACATGTAGGCTAGGATGTCAATCCTTGTATGATCTTGTCCTCCATAATTTGTATATCAGAAGCATGTATTATTATGTACCTTCAGGTTGATCCCTTAATAAAATGGCTGAAAGAAGCAGAAGAAGAATCGTCTGAAGAAGATTGAACTAAATTTTCTTTTCCAGTAAAACTTTATAAATAAATTTCTTATTTGTTGCTTTTTTTTTTACTAAAACCTCAACTTGATCTCGCTTGAATACAAAAATTTTATTGAGACTGTAGAAATAAGATAAACTAAAGACAAATTAAAAAAGAATTGAAAAAGATAAAAAATTACCTAATTGTACACTGCGACATTGTACATCATGTTAAATACAAAACAAAGGGAATAACTTTCATATATTTTATATAGAAAGGGCTGAGATATAAAAAACATAAGGCCCGAACATGACCCATGTAAAATAAAGAGTTTATTATTATTATTACAAGTTATAGTAGTTTTGCTGTTCTGCTGAATATTCCCTACTACCCCACCCCTCGACTCCGTTCTCTGGAGACAGATCAAGCCAGCCACATAAATTTAGTCGCAGATCATACTGGAAGCTTCCCTTAACTATAGAATTGATTGATGGCCTCTTTATTATATCCGAAATGTGTTTTACTGTTACAGGTAAACCTCGTGATAAAGATTAGAGACTGGGATAGGCCTACTTACTATTCATGATCTTTTACATAATTTTTAAACAGACCAAATAACATCGTTTAACTATAGTTATAGTTTATATACGTATGGAGAGCTAGAAGCAATATATTTAGTATTTATGTTTGGTCAATTCGTGCATCGTGGGGCAATATGAGCACAATGTTTAGTATAAAATATCAAATGAACAGAACCAGAGAGGCAAGGAGAGATGACCATAAACATGGCCGATGGTTCTTGGTGTATTGACAAATCTGCCCCTTTTTACTTGTCCTTGCTCAGCGAGAATATGCATAAATACATTATTTATATTTCAAAAAAACATGAAGACAAAGATTTTTTTAGTTTAAGTACAATTTTCAGTCTTTCTGAATCGAGTTGAAGGATCTCTCAAACCGTCTAGGTTCTCCAACGGTTCGTCTATAACCTTGGCTTTCTTGGCTCCGATGGTAAAATCGGGTTTCCCCGTTCTATATTTAGAATAATGGTCCACAAACAGCTGTTTATCTATCTGACAGTCCAATACGGCTGGGTCCTTCCACATTCTATCTACCCAGGCTGTGAGGAGTGGGAAATCCTCTTTCTTCATTTCATACCCTGAAAAAAACATGATAAACCAATATTGAAATTAGTATTGAAGCCGACTGTGGCCATATATCTACTCTTGACTTTTCGCCTTCGAGGTATATAATTAGTTAACAGCTTGGTGGTTGATATCCAGTGATAAAGACGGGAGTACCCTCGTCGAAACGTTGCAAGTTATTTAATAAAGTAATTGTTATCCATAAAATTGCGTCCAGTAATTTATTATCCAGTTACTAAATGCCACTTCAGGAAGATATCCATTAAAGTTTCGGGAAACATGATATAGTCAAGCAGGGAGCACAGGGCATAGATTGAAACTTAGGGCCAAAGCCAGGCCAGCGTCCATTATGTGGTTAAAAAAAACTGTTAAAATCACTTGCGACCAATCTGACCCTATCCAATTTTTTCCAACGTGATATAAGATTTGGCAGTGATGATATCACATCTCAGGAACTGTTCGTGTCAGACTCGGCACGTAAAACAATACTAATCTAAAAACATACCTGTGATTTCTCCCATCATAGGCATTCGTTCAAACCACGGCCAGATCATATAGTCCGCGAACCCGACTCTATCGCCACTATAGTATGGTTTACCAGACGCCTTCAGGAACTCCTCCATTACTACCAGCACTTCTGTTAATCTCTTACTCTGTACGGGGTCCAAACATCCGGTTAACATCAGGCTGTAGAAGGCTGGATTACCCTAAAATTAAATCAAAGATACACCATGACAATTCAACAGCATTCTTCAACTTTTCACGGAAATAAGTGAGATTTGCCGAAAAGTATATAAAATAAAATTGAGTTTGCGTCCCTTTTTTGTAATGGAATTGTATATCTCACTGTTCTGTGTCATCCCATTGTAGACGAACTGGACGTAGAAATAAGATAATGAAAACGTATCTTACTGGTAGCTAAAATTATAAAAAATCAATAAATGTTCAGTTCGGATACAAACCTTTGAATTCCAATGATTATAATAAATCTTCTCCCAGGCTCGACTGACGGGGTCAGATGTATAAAGTTGTGGGGTGGGGAAAGCTTCTTCTACATATTCTGAAATATTTATAAACACAAAGGTAGTTAACGTTTGATTTCAATATATGCCTATATCGCCAACTACATAGCCGTTGGTGTGCGTAATAGTTTGATAATATAACATACACATAATACTAGGATTTTCTTTAACTACCCACAATCAAACATTCAGAACGCTTGGCCTCCGCGATCCATTACACAAGGAGCAAATCTCAAATTTCACTCCAGAGGAGAGTGGGTCAGCGAACCCGAGGAAGAACAGTTCATTTCAAAATAAAGAAAAAATTCATTCTAGGATTCCGTTCAAGAACATTTCTTTTGAAAAAATCAGCTTATCCGCGACAGATGCGTTGGTAGATTTGATTAGATGGGGCAATAGAAACGCCACTTTTCCGCTAGTAGACATACAGTTTTAAAATCACCAAGCTTTGAATTTGAGACTGCAACTTGGCTTTCAAATTCACTAGAAATCGATTACTTTATCGAGAAAACACCCAAATGAAACGTACATCGACCTAGATCCAAATGGTCTACCGTAAAAGCACCACTGCCAGTAGAGTCACCAATACGGAAACCACCGAGAATTGCCGAACAACCACATAAACCACTCACCTGCACATATAAGAGACTGGTAGACATTCTGACCGTTGTGTATAATAACAGGAACCTCGCCGTTCGGGTTGACGTCAAAGAACCAGTTGGGTTTGTTGTTCAGATCAATATTGACTCGGTCATATTTTATATTTTTAGCTGATAAAACTAATCGAGCTCTCTGAAATCAACAAATGAGTTGAAAGTTAATTATGTTATCTGGATTATAGCCATAATGTTGTCACTATGGTCAATCTGGACACGACAAAACTGTCCTTCCAGCACTTCCATCTTATGCTTATAGTTGAGCATGTTCCTAAAGCAACGTTTGAATATATACATGGTTGTATATTGTAAGATACGGTATATTTAAATAACCTGAGCATAGGGACACATCCTCATACTGTATAACCTCAATATACACCCAGCTGGTAGAGGGTCGGATGGTAGTCTTAGGGTATCTTCATCAGACATCTTGTTTTAGGTGTGTCTTCTTGCACTGTAACAAATCACAGGACTGATTAGGGGTATCTGATTGAAGGATGCAAGCAGGCCCAAAGTCAGACTTGATTGCTCGGAGAGGCAAGTAATATATCTGGAGGGGCAAGAAACATATACGGAGGGGCAAGTAATATATCGGAGGGGCAAGTAATATATACGGAAGGGCAAGTAATATACCCGGAAGGGCTAGTAATATGTCCGGAAGGGCAAGTAATATATACGGAGGGACAAGTAACATATACAGAGGGGCAAGTAATATATCCAGAAGGGGTAATAATATTTCCGGAAGGGCAAGTAATATATCCGGAGGGGCAAGTAATATATCCATAGGGGCAAGTAATATATCCAGAAGGGGTAGTAATATATCCGGAGAGGCAGGTTATATACCTCGACGGGCAAGTAACAAATCTGAAGGGGGGGGGGGGTCATTGCTACGGGCCTGGATTCAAGCAGTAGTCATGGTGAAGTAATATTATGTCCGTTGTATAAACATCCATAATACTCAAATAGAGACATAGTTCATATCAGATTATTACACATTGGAAATTAGGGGGTTAAAGCCGGGAAAGTACACCCCACCCTTTTGCCAACTGTAGCTACAGGCCTAGGTATAATAAACTGTACAAAAGTAAACACAAACTGTACAACTTGTATAATAACGCTAGAAAATGAAAGTCAGGTTAACTTCTGTCATGAATCAATATTAAACTCATGGTAGACTGTTACCGCTATACGTGTATTATGGTAGGCGAAATAAATAAATATCGTAATAAAATATACTACCTGTACGTCTACTGCTACAATCAAACGCTTACCACGTCCGTTTTATAATATATTTTATAAATATCTAGATGGTTAAAATATAGTCGTAAGATGCGCTTCTGCAGATCTGATTATGCAATGATGTAATTATGTCTCAAGCCTTGTTTGATGGCTATAAATTCAGATCCAAATTTATTTTGATTTGAGATAAGATGATTGGATGATAGTCAATAGTCAACCAATCCACATTTCGAATTGTTTGTCCAGAATGAAATTCAGTCAGAATCAAACGGTATTTAAGTTGGTCGGCAGCCAAACCGGATTACGTATTAGTTTCGTCTGCTATTGTCGCGTGCAGAATAGAAAGATCCGGGTAAATTCGTGGAAATAGAATAAAACGCTTCGTCACGATGAAATCTAAATTTCTGGAGAATATGAGAAAATAATTCCACTCGTTACACCTATTCCTAATAGTGCTTAGAGGTTTTTTTGAGGGGAGGAAGTTTTTTTTCAATATCCCACACCTCAATCAGACGATTCTGACTCTGATTTGCAGATAGTGTAGAAGTATATTTTTACAATGAAGAAAATCCTTCGTGTGGACTCTCTGAAATGAAAATGTACTTGTATATGGGCATCAGGTGTTTGTAGCAGGAAAATTGAGTGGGGTCGGGGAGGTTGGCTTTAGTCATGGACGTTCATTTATAAATACATGTAACAATCAAGACCAATGACTAAATACAATGATGTCCGATAGTCCGATGTCCCGTCTACTAAAGATATCAAATTATTGTTTAAGTAAAATAGTAAATATCTATAAAGGTGAGACTTATATTCTGTTGATAACTACTTAATCTACCTATAGGTAAAATGGATTACTCGTATTATATTTGGACCCGGATGACTTTATAGCTACAACTTTATAGCTATCTACAACTAAACCAGGAAGTGGTCATACTATCACAAATATCATTTTAATAAATCCTTTATATTAAATATTTTTTCTTTTTAAGTGGGGATAGTAAGAAGAACTTTGTATATACATTTTGTTGATATTTTTTTCAGATGATCATTACAAGTCGGTACCGCCAAATTATTATCTTTTTTATCTTTAATTACTAACTGAACTAACAGCACTTCGAAATATATAGTTTTAGCTCTATGACCTCGGCCGGTGCATCTGTGAGAATACTTTGCTCATATCACTACAACACAAATATTACTACGCATCTTTACCCCATATAATCAATACTATTATTGATGCGAAATGACTGCAGTACTCTACTGTAACATTACAAATACATTCCATTTTACTGACAACTATTATTCTTGTCGAATCCAAGTTGGGTACTGAATAAGTCATCTCTCCTCATTATTCCAGTCAACCCAGCTGTAAATGGGTACTGAATAAGTCATCTCTCCTCATTATTCCAGTCAACCCAGCTGTAAATGGGTACTGAAGTCATCTTCACTCGTAATTCCAGTCAACCCAGCTGTAAATGTGTACTGAATAAGTCATCTTTCATCATTAATCAAGTCAACCCAGCTGTACTGGTACTGAATAAGTCATCCTTTCTCATTATTCCAGTCAACCCAGCTGTAAATGGGTACTGGATAAGTCATCTTTACTCATTATTCCAGTCAACCCAGCTGTAAATGGGTACTGAATAAGTCATCTTTACTCATTATTCCAGTCAACCCAGCTAAATAGGTACTGAATAAGTCATCCTTTCTCATTATTCCAGTCAACCCAGCTAAATAGGTACTGAATAAGTCATCCTTTCTCATTATTCCAGTCAAGCCTGCTGTAAATGTTTACTGAAATATTTTTTCTTTACACGATTTAAAATCCAAATCACATTCCTAGTCAGTCTACAATTGAATAACTAAATAAATTTATTTATCTTTTCATCTATTCAATTATATATAATTATATATAAATTGTATTTGGTGATGGATTAGCATAAGCCCTGGTTTGTTTCCGAAACTTTATTTATGCCACGTTATTCAAATAATTATATGTATAGTAAAAATGAAATACATGGTGTTCCAGAAGTCTTTGGCACATTTCAAGTCCACAAATCTGATGAACTATGAACGGTACTAAGATAAAACTGGTCTCATTTTAAAGCTAAATCCATTACTTTTTGGTCAAAGTAATGGTTTTTTCATATCTTTTCAGATTCAGTAATGGCGTTCACTCAACCAGAAAAGACAGTTTGCGTCCTTGAAATTGCAAAAACTGAATCATAGACACTGTCTTGTTCAACGTGCATTTCGCAGAAATTTCAGAAAACATTGAACATCTTTGAACATTCCACAAAAAACTTGAAACAGCAAACTTTTGGAATATGTCCGATGCATTGTTATATACATAATGGTTTTCGAGATATTCAATGTTAAAATGTGCCCAAGTCAATGTTAAAATGTGCCCAAGTCAATGTAAAAATGTGCCCAAGTCAATGTAAAAATGTGCCCAAGTCAATGTTATAATGTGCCCAAGTCAATGTTAAAATGTGCCCAAGTCAATGTTAAAATGTGCCCAAGTCAATGTTAAAATGTGCCCAAGTCAATGTTAAAATGTGCCCAAGACTTCTGGAACACCCTGTATTGTTTGAACTAAACAAATTAAATAACGATTATTGAGGTCCTTTAGTAATAACATAAGTAACGAATCGTGTATTTATCTAAAACCTTATTCTACATATATTCCAGTCTGATATTGGTTTCACTTTCTGGTCGCATAACAAAGAAGGCTGTTCAAAAAAGCGGAATTCCGACCCACTTAGAAACATGATTTCTGAGTACGTTTTAATGAGTTTTGGTCGGACATTAATATATGATGGGACTATCGATAGTATCAGTTAGGACTAATTGAGAACTGTTTGTGTTTATATAGTGTCGATCAAGGACATTGATAAATACCACAGCGTGCTAGCGTCCATCTTCACAATGTCAAGGTATTACAAACTTCATACTTATACCTTGACTACAATAGTCACCTTTCTAATATCACATCTTCACAATGTCAAGCTATTACTAACTTCATCTTATAAATCTTCACAATGTCAAGCTATTACTAACTTCATCTTATACATCTTCACAATGTCAAGCTATTACAAACTTCATCTTATACATCTTCACAATGTCAAGCTATTACTAACTTCATCTTATACATCTTCACAATGTCAAACTATTACCAACTCCATCTTATACATCTTCACAATGTCAAGCTATTACTAACTCCATCTTATACATATTCACAATGTCAAGCTATTACTAACTTCATCTTATACATCTTCACAATGTCAAGCTATTACTAACTCCATCTTATACATATTCACAATGTCAAGCTATTACAAACTTCATCTTATACATCTTCACAATGTCAAGCTATTACAAACTTCATCTTATACATCTTCACAATGTCAAGCTATTACAAACTTCATCTTATACATCTTCACAATGTCAAGCTATTACAAACTTCATCTTATACATCTTCACAATGTCAAGCTATTACAAACTTCATCTTATACATCTTCACAATGTCAAGCTATTACAAACTTCATCTTATACATCTTCACAATGTCAAGCTATTACAAACTTCATCTTATACATCTTCACAATGTCAAGCTATTAAAGAAATTCATACTAATACATCTTCGTAATGTCAGGGTATTACGAACTGCTTCTAGAAAATTGGTGCAACTCGTGCACATCGAAAATCTTATCAACACGGGCAACGATGTTTCGATAAAACCCATTACAACTCAATTTACTATCTGTTCACGAGGAGAAAATATAAGTATCGGTGATGAAGCGGATTTGATAAAGAATACGGTAAACGGTATCCTTCTGTATCAAAATAGTTGTAGATAATAAGATTATAAAGTGGTATAAGGTGGAGGTCTCTTACGTTATAACTCGAGATCGATACCTCATGTTAAAATAAATACATATAGTGTTTAATTGATCGAGTCGATCAATATCTACAGATTGTTTATATAATACCATTCATTATAGTATATTGTGGTCAGATTGGACTTATTGGACCAATAATGAAAACATTATTGTCTCTCGTAAACAATTCATCGTTAATAACCGCCCTTTCAGGGATTAACATACGTTAACGTTAACTTATCATATAAAATCAAACCAACGATTAAAACACTTATTAAACACACTGGCAATACATGACACAGGTGTACTAAAAACGTTAAAAGGTATGTACTTTCTAAAAAAAAACTGAGTTTGTGGCTTTTACCAGATCTTTACAAAAGGAGTTTCCGGAACTTTTCCACTCTTGATAATGAAATCAGTGTTAAGAACATAAGTACTAACTCTTTAAGGATTGTAATTAAAGGAATGCTCCGGACAAATTATTTCTGAGAGCATAATGGAATATACTTTGATTGGTTTGAAGACAATTAGTTGGTGATAACGCTCATTTTGCCATTTGCCGACCATAATTTAATAGATTTAACAGCTCTGAAGTATTAAAGATCACGGATATAGGCTGTTATTCCAGTTTTAAGAACAGTTAACTCTCGTATTAGTCGCGTTACCAACTTCTACGATTACCAACTACTACCTAGTTTGTGAAGCGAACGTTAACTTGTAATCTACCAACAACTACCTAGTTTGCGATATCAATATCCACTGGAAGTGAACGTTAACTTGTCAACTACCAACAACTACCTAGTTTGTGATTTCAGCATCTACTGGATGTGAACGTTAACTTGCCATCTACCAACGACTACCTAATCTGTGATATCAGCATCCACTGAAAGTGAACGATAACTTGGCATCTACCATCAGCTACCTAGTTTGTGATATCAGCATCCACTGGAAGCCAACGTTAACTTCATCTTCCAACCCTTCAAGGAGTAGCCTACATTTTATACAATGTTCTCGGATTTAGAAATCGGATCTAATCTGTATAAAAGTGGGCAACTTGGCTCGGACTAAACATTATTGTTAGATTGGATTCTTAACTCAAAAAAACTTTAGTCCAGTCGGAAACTCGCTGACTGAAAGAACTGGATGTCGCCTTAGTGACCGTCCCTTTATAGAAGACACAAGCAAGTTCAAAACTATTTTTGAGCAACATTTAGGTTTGTGTATATATTTTTTTATGTTTTATTAACTTTAGAAATAGAGGATATATATATTTCCGTTCAATATAAAAATAATTGTTTTTGTTTTAGCTTTAGTATCATTTTCACCTTTTTATTTTCAGTTTTAAATAACTTAACTACTTATTGTTTAACAATAACGATATACATTACCTATTTGTGAAGAAGTTAATTGTTTAATCTACCAAAACTACCTAGTTTGCGATATCAATATCCAGGAAGTGAACTTTAAACTTTAACTACCAACAACTACTAGTTTGTGATTTCAGCTTCTACTGGATGTGAACGTTTTACTTGCCATCTACCAATGACTACCTAATCTGTGGATATAGCATTCTACTGAAAGTGAACGAATAACTTGGCATCAAATCGGGCTACCTAGTTTGTAAATATAGTTATCCACTGGAAGCATAATATTTTTAAGTTCATCTTTTCAACCTTGGATAGCCTAATATTTTATAGGAATTTTTTTCCCCGGATTTGAAAATTGGTTTTGTATAAAAGTGTTCTACTTGGCTGGGAAACTAAACATTTTGTTGGGATTGGTTTCTTAACTGAAAATAAATTTTGATAGGTATATATCAGTATTTCCTTGATAGAAGATAGTTTGAGGGTATAATAGTTTTCTCCTTTTTTGATATATTTTTTATGGTTTTCATTTTCCTTTATAAATAAAGGATAGTATATATAGTTTCTCTTCAAAATAATAAAAATAATTTTTTTGCAATATTTAGTTTGGTATATATTCAGTTTTTCCTTTAATTAAAAAATTTTTGATAGGTTTTATATAGTTTTCTTTTGAAAATAAATAATATTTTGAAGGATACATTTTCTCTTGTTTTGTTGTTTTGTTATATATCAGTTTTCATGTGATATGAATATGTTTTGTTTAGTATATACTTTTCTCCTTTGAATAATAAAGTTTTGATATATAAAAATCAGTCTTGTCCTTAGTGATATGAATTTTTTGAAGGTAATATAATATTTTCTTTTAGAATGGGATAGGTAATATAGTTGTCTCTTTGTATGAATAATAGTTTTGATGGGTTTCGTCTCTGTATATGAATAATAGTTTTGATAGGTATATGTCAGTTTTCTCCTTGGATATGAATAATAGTTTTGATAGGTATATATCAGTTTTCTCCGTTTGATATGAATGATAGTTTTGATAGGTATATATCAGTTTTCTCCTTGTGATATGAATAATAGTTTTGATAGGTATATATCAGTTTTCTCCTTGTGATATGAATAATAGTTTTGATAGGTATATATCAGTTTTCTCCTTGTGATATGAATAATAGTTTTGATAGGTATATATCAGTTTTCTCTTGTGATATGAATAATAGTTTTGATAGGTATATATCAGTTTTCTCCTTGTGATATGAATAATAGTTTTGATAGGTATATATCAGTTTCTCCTTGTGATATGAATAATAGTTTTGATAGGTATATATCAGTTTTCTCCTTGTGATATGAATAATAGTTTTGATAGGTATATATCAGTTTTCTCCTTGTGATATGAATAATAGTTTTGATAGGTATATATCAGTTTTCTCCTTGTGATATGAATAATAGTTTTGATAGGTATATATCAGTTTTCTCCTTGTGATATGAATAATAGTTTTGATAGGTATATATCAGTTTTCTCCTTGTGATATGAATAATAGTTTTGATAGGTATATATCAGTTTTCTCCTTGTGAATTGAACAATCTTTATATCTTTGTCGTTTTTTTGTTACCTCCATAACAATAACGATCATATAAACCTATGATATTACACGATATTTTATATAAATTACAGCTCAAGAGTAATTTATATATATTGATATAAATATAGAGCGGAAGACAGAAATACAGAAAGATGTTGTTTGCCATATTCACTATCTTAAGCTTGTATTTAAATGCAGTTTTTGTCAGAGGTAAGACACTTTGCTCATTAATAGAGGGACAACACGGGGATGTTGAGTTAAAAACCCGGGCGCAGGGTAATAATAAACTCCTGGTAGTGCTGGGTATTGCCGATCATGTGACGAGACCATAAAAATTCCCATTATTTTGGAAAGAAAGGTATGAGCATGTATCGATACACGACCTCGCGATATGTTACGCGTATCGTGGCATGTCTTATCGCGATATACATAAATTCGCCGATATATTGCGTCAATATTAGTTTCTCGCCTGGGTCTGCCAGGAAAAGCTTACTAGACTGCCCACTACCTTTCCGTGAAGGTACTGTGTTCACTATGTCTAAATATCTTAAATCATATATTGGAATGGGTAGAAACGTATAATTTTTTTATTTATTATATTTGTTGATAAGGATATTTACCCCACCTATTCTGAAGCTTTGATGTCGGCATTCGATATTGCCATCTTAACTTTGTTGACAAGGATAGTATATGACAAAGATAATCTATATTATGACGTACACAAATTAATCTCGGATATTTGATAACGATCTACTTTTTGCCGAGACAAAAACTTTTACCAGAATTTCGTTAACAGCTAATCGTAATATAATGTCGTTAACAGCTCATCGTAGAATATAGATAACAGCTAATCGTAAAATGTCGACAACAACTAGTCGTATGATGTTGACAACAGCTAATCGTATAAAATCGACAACAGCTAATCGTATAATGTCGTTAACAGCTCATCGTAGAATGTCGGTAACAGCTTATCGTAAAATGTCGATAACAACTAATCGTATAATGTCGACAACAGCTTGTCGTATGATGTTGACAACAGCTAGTCGTAAAATGTTGACAGCAGCTAGTCGTATGATGTTGACAACAGCTAATCGTATAATATCGATAACAGCTCATCGTATAATGTCGACAACAGCTTATCGTATGTCGACAACAGATAATCGTATAATGTCCACAACAGCTAATCGTATAATGTCCACAACAGCTAATCATATGTCGACAGCAGCTAATCGTATGTCGACAATAGCTAATCGTATAATGTCGACAACAGCTCATCTTGTGATATCGACAACACTTAATCTTGTGATATCGACAACAGCTTATCTTATAATGTCCACAACAGCCAATCGTATAATGTCAACAACAGCTAATCGTATGCCGACAACAGCTAATCGTGTAGTATGCCGACAACAGCTAATCTTGTGATATCGACAACAGCTAATCTTGTGATATCGACAACAGCTTATCTTATAATGTCCACAACAGCCAATCGTATAATGTCAACAACAGCTAATCGTATGCCGACAACAGCTAATCTTGTGATATCGACAACAGCTAATCTTGTGATATCGACAACAGCTAATCTTGTGATATCGACAACAGCTTATCTTATAATTGTGACAAATATTTGGTATTTTTTTCTTTTAACAGGAGCGTGCACAAAGTTTTCGTCTATATCAGACTTACAGAAGACAGTAATGGTAGATGGAAGGTGCGTGTATGGATTTAGCCAAGTGAAACTGTTTAGTGATGCCAATAATCTCTGTTCCTCAGAAGGAACCAGGATGATTGTCCTGGAAACGGTAGCTAAGCAGGAAGAAACGTGGAATGCTTTGGGTAAAAATTGTATTATCATAAATTAATTTATTTTCTGAAATGGTTTGGTATGTTATCGGTATGTTACTGGTATGTTATCGGTATGTTATCGGTATGATATCGGTATGTTATCGGTATGTTATCGGTATGTTACCGGTATGTTACCGGTATGTTATCGGTATGTTATCGGTATGTTATCGGTATATTATCGGTATGTTATCGGTATGTTATCGGTATATTATCGCAACAGCACAAACCGTTCAACCGCAAGTGATAATTAAATAACGTACAAACGACGGAAACTTTTGAACTATGAAGGATATTCTGTAAATTCTATATTATAACAAATTTATTTTAATAACAATCCAGGATCAATTATTAATCATTATAAACGTTAATTGTGTAAATAGTCAGTAACATAGCTGAATACTCTTTTATTTCTGAAGAAAAAATAATTTCATAGTTTAATTAGTCTTGTACTAATCGATTTCTGCTGAAACTAAGATCTAATGGGAAATATTGACAAAATTTATCAGACGAGATATCTGTATTTACTTCATTTTTTTTCAGGCTCCGAATTTGGACAACATTGGATGGGGTTAAAAAAGCAAGATGGCGTATGGAAATGGAAAACCGAGGATGGAATGATACCAATGACGTCACCAAGATGGGAAACTGAGAGTGGGGGTAAGAGGGCATACACAATGTCGTCTGACAACAGGTTTTTGTGGAAAATGGCGTCGACACTTGACTGGTATCGACCTGTATGTGAAGAAATAACAGGTCTGTACACTTCCAATATGTTGCTGTGTATCCAGTTAAAATCAAAAGAAACAATGATGCGCATCTAGACACGGGTTAAAATGTGCTCCAAGTCCTCGTCGTTTCTTGATATTATCTTGGAATTTGAGGTTTGAGAAAGCCTTCCCTAAACACTGTTTGTGTGGAACGGGATCCTTGAGATCGAAATTTCAGATGAAATTTTCCCTGACAAGAGTTTCCGAATATCAACAAGAGCTTATCGGCATCTTGAGATGTATGAATGCTCATTGGTCCCGAGGGTCCGTCACGGTCTTACGTAACTATTACACCACGTGCTGTCTACCATCCATGGTCGAGTCAGTGGTGGTAAATGACTAGTTAACGCCCTTGCCAACTAGGGTTAGGGTCGAGCCTTGCTGTAGCTAGATAAATACCCTCGCGTCATTTACTGTGTACCAGCCACTTGGATACTTTGTCATACAATTCACCCGTTAATCTGGTATTTTTCAGGGTCAACAACGACAGATGCAGTACCAACAGTTACAATACCTCCACAACCTGGTACGTTATGGACTCCACGTTCTTTTTATAAACTGTCTGTTATATTACTAAATCAGATCTATACTCGTAATCCTAACTTTTGATTGAATTTTAATATATAGGGCTCTGATTGGTAATTTTGAATCAGTTTTAGTAACTGACCAATCAGATGACTAGAACATAGTCATGTGATCTTAATGAGTTCAATAGATTATAGATTGACGATCACGTGCGTTGTTGTTCACTTGATATAAGGCACACCGTCATGATCGTCCACGTGATCTCATTTGAATAAGAAGAAAGTCAGCTCATTGACCAATATACACCTATTTAGCAACTCATTTCAAGTAAGGAAACTATAAACCACTTCCGGTCCGTTCTTCGATTTGTTGGCAGAAGACAAGTGCATACAGAATTTCTACAGGTATAGGTCAAATTAAGATGAGGTTACAATGTGCTGAAGCTTCGAGTTTTATTCAATTTTATATAATTAATTCATTTTTATGTTTTTGCAGTAATATCCGGTGATGTAATGTTCACCAGAATAAACACTTTAAACAGTGTCATGACTATAGACTCGATCAGTGTAGTGAACATTAAATATTGTGTTTTACGTTGTCTCCGTCGACCAGACTGTACCGATATTGTGTACAAACCAAGCACGCCCAATTGTATTTTGACCAAACAAGATCAAGGAGCCGGTGGATTTGATTGTATTTCCCAGAACAAATGTTTCCATAAAAATATATAGATGTATAGCCAAAACAAGGTTATTTGGCACATCTGTGTACAATGGAAAACTTAAATACCGGCAGCCCCACAGAGAATGGTCAACACATTCAAAGCAATAAACGCAACGAATTATCCAAGTCTTTATACATGAATTAACAATGTGACGTTTACTTTTATCCATAGTTACACGAAATTCCGTCCACATTTTTTTGGATGTCTCGTCGTCAACGAGATACAATCGCAAATTCAAGCGATCTGATAGAAGAGTAGGACGTAAAACTCCATTCATTTCATTTCAATGGATCTCATTGGTCTAACCAATCAAACAAGGTGGAATATCTATAGTGTTATGAGTTTGTAAATAAAGTAATACTTTGTAATGATTCCTTTTTTAAACTATCATTCCCCAACCTTCCTTTGATCGAGATAAAGCGGATATCATCTACTATGTTCGATTAAATCAAAAGGAATGTTTGTGGCATACGAAAGTGACGACAGTTTAAATTGGACAAGACCCTTTAATATTAAAATCTTAGTATAACTCACGTTCATTGGTTCATGCAATTGTAGACAAACCTGAGGCAAGCACAATATTCCGATAGTGTTACAGCTATAAAGAACTAAAATGTGATATGAAAGATTCTGATCTAATTGAGATTAAACAAGCGAACAATACAACGACGTAACGAAGTAGTATTTTAGTTGTAGTCTGACGTTTTTTGTTCAAACAAGATTTACTTCCCTTTACCTATAGAATGCTTTATTTCCCTCCTTTTTACTTCTGCCCAGAGAAAAGAAATTCGATCAGGACAAGCCAATGTTCGACACGCAAATGATAGTTTTCAAACTTTAAAACTGTTCCAATGGCACAAGAAATGTCATCTTATGAAGTTAAGTCTATTTTGTGGCAGATGGATCAACACTGAAACGAAAAATCGAAACGTCAAGAAAGGAATGGTAAGTTCATGTCACAATTCAAAATAACAATTTATTGCTTTTATATCATCCCGACGCCTATCTATTCTCTAACTACAATGTTCTCTATGTTTGCATCCCAGTCTCCCCTTGTCAGTGATGCAGGTCTGAGGGACTGACATGGTAATAGCGACAAGTCGTTCGGCAGGGACAATAAACCGAGGCCCCGTTTGCTACAGGCTATATGTAGGCTAGGCTACGTAAAAGATCGCTCGACAGTTTGAAATGGTATAATAGCCGACCTATGTCGCCATCCTTGTAAATTTCCCCTCATTTCGCACAAATTATTTGCAGTAAAAAGGTTGGCGTAAAACTCCATTCATTTCATTTTTCTTCAATGAATTGAAATTTGGCAAATTCCGTGCGAAAAGTGGGTCTTTTTACAAGACATTTCGTTGATCTGGGAGGGAAGTGTGTTGATTTGAAATATATAACTTTATATTTTATGAATAGAGCCGAAACATTGTCTACACTTTCTTTTAAATATTTGAGAAATGAGAGAAAATTTCAATTCTGAGTTCATTGTAGACAAGTGTTAGACATTGAATATAGTATTTTGGAGTTGAAATTTCAATTCTCTATAAAAATAATGGGCGAAATATCATTGCACCATCTTATATTCTGTTTTTAAATTTTGCCACCAGGGAGAAATTTATCAGAGCAGCAGAAGTCGAGTTAATCCAGACGCACCAGGGGCAAAGTGAGATGTTGCCATAGAAACTAAGAAAAGTAGTGTAAGTTTATTTGGATTCTTTTATACAACTTTAAACTTACTACAGTTTCGTAGAAAATCTTAAACCCTGATCCTATAAAATTACATATTGATGAAATAGTCAAAAATTAAGAAGGGTGTAGGGGGAAATTCATCAAAAATTTGTTGAAAATACCCAAAACCGACAAATCTCATTCAAGAGGGGTTGCTTTTGAAATATTTGACTGCTATATGTAACCCTATTCTGTAGGGGAATACTTTCTCTGATATTATGTTGAGTTTTTACTTCTCTCGTTCGTTCTTTTAAATTCATTTATATATCTGTAAGTTAGCTTTTTTACTGTTTATATAAGTTCGCTTTCACGAATTCTCCATTAGACGCTATTTGAGTCTGAAATAAATTTTCAATTGAACTTCTAAGAAGAATCAATTATGTTTATTTTCCTCTCAGTGGGGTGCCTGTTTTTATTGTACAACCAAATCGTCCTAACTCGATTGACAGTGTAGTGTATAGTATCGACCAGCGGAGGGTCAATTCACCGTCCTGCTTTACTAGTTATTAATAAACAGTTGCCAGGGACGTTTTCAGTGCAAGGTACTTGAAATTTTGACGACGAATCTTTCTAACGAGTATACTATGAACGCCTCTTAGATTTCGCCTCACAAAGAAAATGAAACTTCGAAACAATCTTGTGGTAATAAAAGAATTTTAGTATTGTTTGTATTAGCAACTAGATTTTTTATTTCAATTGCTAATCTCACGTTACTGACACGTGTTTCAGATACACAATCCTCATCAGGACTGGTTTGTGAACTGTCTAAAATCGAATAAAAAAACACACTTTTTCGCCCCGATATTTTTAAAGTTTTATTTTTCATTCATGTCTTCATTTCTCGGCAGTTCCCTTTAAAATAAATCGGCTTCACTCTAATTGATTACCAACTCTTCTGGAATGGTTAACTCTTCTGGAATGGCTACCTATCCTTCCGTTATCGAAAACGGGCTTATTTCTCCCAGCTCGAACCCTGTATTAGAATGTTAGAAGAGATCAGTCAGAATATAAGTTATATATAAATGGTGCTCAAGGAGCTTAATTTAGAAAAAAATCTCTTCGATTGTTCGTTAAGACGATTTTCTCATTTAATACAGTTATAATATTGATATAGAGTTTTATTGTCAGTCTGAATAAAGCAAACGAATCTTGTGTCCAACTATAGCTAGTCCAGGTATAGGACAGAATGTGAATTGGCATGAGAAATAAGAAAGACATTCTTAGCACGGTACATAGGCCTATGCGTACTATGCAAACATTCCTTAATCACAGAAATCAGGGACCTTGTTCTCGACTTAATTTAAGAGTGAGTGTTTCAGTCATTTGCTTTGTCAATCACTATAATTTGTTTAGCTTTGGTTTTATTTTCCAATCAGATTACCGTATTTCTAAAAAAGTTTTTTGAGAATAAAGATCCTGGTTTCATTGCATACAATCATTGACATCTTCTAACCTGTGCTTTATTAAACCCCTTATTCGGACTATGATGAACAATCAACAAAATAAAGTTACTAACAAAGACATTCTAGAAGATTAATGTATCAACTATCAAATTTGTAGTTTTGATTTCGCCATCTTGAGCTGTTTAATGTCTTAATTGATACATCGACGATAGAGGGCGTCAATTAGTCCTCAGGCGCCATATTTCTTTAGCAACGACCTTGACATTGTCATCACTAAGCGCCACCTGGTGTCACGTCTGATCCACTAGGATATTAAATTACCGCCTGATAAAATAAAGGGGGATTACTGAGATTAACTCCTGACCTAGTTAAACCTGATGAATTATCGTCTGCGCCGCGTGTGGGGTAATTTAAGAAATTTTTGAGCCTCGTGCTATTAAGAAGGGTTTATGTAACGTCAAGAAGTATTTAGGGCCGATTAGGTAACTGTGTTATTAGTTGATAGATGTCTTTTTAGTCGCTAATTTTCTGTCAATAAAACCAGTAAGGAAAGATATTGATATCTATTGCATGTAATTGGGCCATTATCGTTATTTCAAAACTGATCTATACGTGACATACGCCATTACCTACTTAGGCCCATTTGAAGGTTGAATGTTCTGAATGAAATATAGGAAATGCAATTTTAATCCCTAGAGTTAAACAATTCCTTAGACTTAAGTATTTGTGCTCTTTCTTTTATTATTGTATATTATATAATGATAGTAAAATAGAACAAAGTACCTTCCCTGTTAAAACAATAATGCCTTTTTGGCAACTTCTGAACTTGGATACAGGAAGTATTAGATTATTCTACGAATGTAATATTTTGAAACGTTGTTGAAAGGAAATTTATTGACTGAATTCCTCGTGTTTGCTTATTGTATCTAAATAAAATGTCTCCAAACGTTGTTAAATGTAAATGAATTTCCTCAAGTCCCTGTGTTGTCTCTGATGTTATGGTATATTAGATATTGTTATAATTTGAATGATCGGTACATGTGAAAAGTGACAAGTTGTTATTAATTTTAAAATCCAGCCATACTACAGTTGTCAGTAGATACAACTTGTAATACATCATTGATTTAATTAAACTGAAAGATGAAATCCTCCAGCGCCGTCGCTTGGAGGTATTGTCAAGAACAAGCTTATAGGGGGATTCACGATGGCTGAAAATGTTATTTTGAAAAAATACTGTTATTTTGAAAAATACCCCTTATATGGCTTATTCTTTAGCCTTAAAGTGACCAAACCTCAAAACTCAAAAACAATATCCAATGCTAGCAAAGCTCAGGGCCACCAATGTCCCTCACAAAGCCATTATTGGGGATTCCGATGTTTGTTTTTCTTTTGTCAAAGTCTTAGACCTATAACATCTTTTCAATTCTCCATAATATGTCCATGCTCCTCTTCAATAGCCTTACTAGGAGCAGAAAATAAATTCGAAATTTTATCCATCTCTAATGCACACTTCTGACCTTTTTATTATTCGTATGGATACATAAATTAACTCATATAGCTCAGATACACTAAATATATAAAAAAATAATAAAAACATATTTTTTATGTCAAAAATATATCCAATAACAACGGGGTTCATCCACGGTATATTAACTCTAGTAATAGCCCCCTATTGTCATCCCCGTTTCTTACAAACCCTTCAAACTCCATCACCAATTCAGTGTCACTGTAGAAATTGGTAAAAAAGGCGTATCTTTATCGTGACATGCCAATAATGTACTAGTACTTGAATCTAAAAGTGGCCAGAATGATAAATATTTTTGAATAAATTTCTGTTTTGATTCCAACTGAGCCTAAAGTAGCCAATTTATGAATTTTTTTTAGAAATTTTCAACTTTCTTTTATTACAGTTTAAAAAAACTTCTTCACTTTTTATACAAGTCGAACATTTTTGAAGAATAAAGTATTAAATCTATGTGTACTCAATTTGACAATTGTTGTGTATTTTAGCAAAAAGGTATCCAACCGAGCAACTAAGTGCTGTCAATTTTATTTATAAAACACAAAATTATGCTCAAATCAACCTCAAGTGGCTTAGTTTAGAAATATTAATATAGAAAGTTATAAATAACAGAAAAATAATTGATATAAATAATTTAGACAATGAGAAAAACAAATATAATAGGGTACCCCCGGGGTGGGCGGGTCGGTGTCTAGGTATTTAAGTTCGTATGAATTTAACCCTAACGATTTAACCAATCTGTTGTATTGTGTTTTATTTATGAAAGACCTGTAACAAAGGACTAGAATATTAATTAATGCATGGTCAATATCGACTGCACGTGTTTAATTTGAATTCCTTATTCCGGGTGACTTGTAGAATGTTTTGTTTTTTCAATTGATTCAGTGTACAGGTACTTCAGGATAATTCCAATCAGGTATATTAAATTGTAAGTCTTCGCTGGTCGGACGTTTCTGCACTGCCCTCTAAGTATAGCTATAACTGAGTCTCAGAAACGGGATTTTTTGTTTGTTTTTTTGGCTAATGAGTAAAAATATTTACAGCTCACCGTCGAAATTTCATCCTTCAAATCCATTGGTCCCCAGAATTTTCCGTGTTTGAAAGTTGAAATGACGACTTGTCATATCTTGATATATAGAAAAGACATAGAAATATGAAAATATTATATAATTTTCCAAGTTTCCAATGTATTTTTGAAGGAATTATGCGATTTTCGTGCATTTCCAGTATTTATAAAGTCTACTTACAAATCAACCTCCAAATATGACGAACGATAAATTGGTTATAAATTACAACTCATATTTGTCGACAAAAACTGTTTTATGAGAATGAAATAAGGCAGAATAATTGTTATTCGATGACAAAAAGATTAAAATATGTTATTTTTAATAAAAGTCAGTGTAAAGGAACAAATGAGTTGACTTTTAATAAAAACATAATTCAACCTGAACGAATTCAAACTACCCATTGTTGCTGAATGATTGCAACTAAAGTGATCTAGTCATCTAGATATGTAGGCCTACCATTTCAGCTATCTGTATAGTTTTCTAAATATTTACTTTACCAGCTGATAGAGCTCAATTTCAGCTATCTGTATAGTCATTTAAATATCTACTTTACCAGCTGATAGAGCCCAATTTCAGCTTTATCTGTATAGTCATCTAGATATTTACTTTACCATCTGATAGAGCCTACACATTTCAGCTATCTGTATAGTTCTCTAAATATTTACTTTACCAGCTGAGCTCAATTTCAGCTATCTGTATAGTCATTTAAATATCTACTTTACCAGCTGATAGAACCCAATTTCAGCTATCTGTATAGTCATCTAAATATTTACTTTACCAGCTGATAGAACTCAATTTCAGCTATCTGTATAGTCATCCAAATATTTACTTTACCAGCTGATAGAGCTCAATTTCAGCTATCTGTATAGTAATCTAAAATTTACTTTACCAGTTGATAGAGCTCAATTTTAGCTATCTGTGGAATGGAGAGCCACTCTGGAGTTTATTACGGATAAATCATGTTGATTTTTATATAAGAGATCTCTTCAGTGATATTCAAAATTGCGTATATACACGCTGTATAGATCTGGTAGTGGACTGGTAAAGTAAATATTAAGACAAATATATCATTACGTACGGTGATAAATACACAATGAAATGTAACTGTGCAAAACTAGTTTATTATGGCTTCGTTTTAATTTGAAGACTCAACTAAAAAAATAAATAAAGTGCGAAACAAATCAGAAAAGAACAATTAAAAATGGGAAGCAATAAGCACGTAAATGCACTATTTCAAACGGATGACAAATTACAAAAATTCTTTAGAAGTGCGTCTGTTGTTTAAATTGAGGGCTGACTTCTAATCAGACGATGACAAAAAGAATTTTAGCGAGTTTACTGTCAATATCTTTATCAGCTTTCTTCCTAATGACTTTCTTTGACGACAAATTTCCACCAGTTTGATCAACACTTTAAATCTAACAATAGTTTGAATGTGATATAATAATAGTGTCTTTACATGGACGCTGATTGTTTATTAAACGTGAAATGAACGTGTAAAGAGCCTATGATACTAAAATGAACTTCAAGATGTCCATTGTTAAAATTAAATTGTCTTACGATCAGATCTGTTGATAGTAACATCTTTAATTTTGTAGAAATCACTTCTTTCTGTTCATAGCTCACACCTCTCTAGGGCAGTGGTTCCCAAATTTTACTCCCATCTTACCCCATAAGGGTCAGATAGGACTTAAAACTCCAATCATTTCATTTCCCCAATTTTACAGCATTCACATCCCTCGACCAATTGTTTGATCTTTCACACACCCAATTTGTGATAAAGTGAGGTGCTCTTTCAACTAAAGATAAATTCATGTCCCACGGTAGTTGGCCACGACCACACCCTTTCCAGAAAAAGGGCTCTGAGACATTGCCCGATAAGTTACTGATAATGGAAGGAGTAAAACACCCCCCCCCCGCCATCCTGCCACTATAGATTTAAATTACATCGAGAATATGATGTAACTGTAAGTCAATCCTAAATGTTCCAGTATTTACCCAATGTGTACATATATTTAAAAAGTGTCAAGAAAACAAATTGAAAGTCGAGTGACACTCTGAACCCAGTGGCACTCGATAACGGCTGTATTTGGTATGCCTAGTGTTAGTTGAGGCTGTACTTGGTATGTTTAGTGTTAGTTTAGGCGTTCTAGGACGGGTGTAAAACACTATTTGTATAAATAATAAGACAACAGATGGCATGTGGCCTCACTACGGATATGAACTTGGGAAAATTTCTTTTTGTTTTTCTTCTGTTTTACTCAATGCACGTCATCAATATTTGTCAATTATCTTGAACTGTTAAAAAGTTGATTTCAGAGGTATTGCTTAAGACTTTAATTTCTCTTTTACATTCCTCGGTACAATAGTCTTTCTCTGACTCAAGTGGTCCAAAAAATACCACTACCAACTATTACGAATACCAACAACTACCTAGTTTGTGATTTCAGCATCCACTGGAAGCGAACGTTAACTTGTCATCTACCAACAACTACCTAGTTTGTGATATCAGCATCCACTGGAAGCGAACGTTAACTTGTCATCTACCAACAACTACCTAGTTTGTGATATCAGCATCCACTGGAAGAGAACGTTAACTTGTCATCTACCAACAACTACCTAGTTTGTGATATCAGCATCCACTGGAAGGAACGTTAACTTGTCATCTACCAACAACTACCTAGTTTGTGATATCAGCATACACTGGAAGGAACGTTAACTTGTCATCTACCAACAACTACCTAGTTTGTGATATCAGCATCACTGGAAGCGAACGTTAACTTGTCATCTACCAACAACTACCTAGTTTGTGATATCAGCATCCACTGGAAGGAACGTTAACTTGTCATCTACCAACAACTACCTAGTTTGTGATATCAGCATAACTGGAAGCGAACGTTAACTTGTCATCTACCAACAACTACCTAGTTTGTGATATCAGCATCCACTGGAAGCGAACGTTAACTTGTCATCTACCAACAACTACCTAGTTTGTGATATCAGCATCCACTGGAAGGAACGTTAACTTGTCATCTACCAACAACTACCTAGTTTGTGATATCAGCATCCACTGGAAGCGAACGTTAACTTGTCATCTACCAACAACTACCTAGTTTGTGATATCAGCATCCACTGGAAGCGAACGTTAACTTGTCATCTACCAACAACTACCTAGTTTGTGATATCAGCATCCACTGGAAGCGAACGTTAACTTGTCATCTACCAACAACTACCTAGTTTGTGATATCAGCATCCACTGGAAGCGAACGTTAACTTGTCATCTACCAACAACTACCTAGTTTGTGATATCAGCATCCACTGGAAGCGAACGTTAACTTGTCATCTACCAACAACTACCTAGTTTGTCAGGATGTAAACCCAATTTTATTTGAATTTTCTGATTAAACAAATTGAGTTTTAAAATCAAATACATTGAATCAAGAAAAGGTAATCTGTTGAAATTTTGTCAAGTTCTATTCATCTGGGTAGATTAGTGGTTGATTACCTTATTACATGTGAATAGGATCACACAGATCCTCGTCTAGACTGGACTAGTCAAGACTACAATACAGGGATCAGCTTGATTCAATAGGCGTGAATTAATCGTATTAGAGAAGAGGATTATAGTGATAAATTAATTCTAGACCATCTCTTTCTTCATCAGATGAGAGACCACACGACATTTATACTCTTAAATTTAAATCCATTTGTTTTTCACCAAATTTCAACTATTCAACATTCAACCTATGATAATGTAGTCTCTGACACTAAGACTTTTGATGTGATTGACGAGGATAAAGCTGTACATAGACAAATAGGGGCTGGTTGACTGAGGCTAAAGAGAGGTGAACTTTAAGAATTTTTTTGGAAATTCAAGAATTAATTTAATTTTTTTTTATAAATTGATTATTCTGTTTACTTAAAGAAGACATGTTTTTTTTTTTTTTTTGGAAAATGCTTTGAAATCAATCCCGCAATTAAAATTTCCTATTGCCTTTTGAAGGTATTAAAATATTTCCTTAATTTTTCCTTATGGGTAAGAACTGTATTTGATTAATTACCCCCCCCCCCCCCCTGCAAGGGCAAGCAAATCTTATTATTATATTTCGTTTATATAAAACCGCAATTCTTTCAATATAAATATTACAACATTATTTGAGTTTTACCCTTTAGTGTTCCTAATTACTAAGTGGTGACTGAATTAGACTAAAATTTTAGAATTAAGCAACGTAATGTTCATCAATTTATTTCAAAGATGCCTCAGTCCGTTTGATAATGAGGCAAACACTACATTGTCGAGTACAAAACAACATTCATCCCACTATATTGACGTCTAGGGTCCTGCACAATACTTCAAACACAGACAATAGAATGGGGAATTGTTGTACGTTGCTGAAGACATTTTTCAGAACAATCTATCAAACGCTGTTAATTAGTGGATTTTAACCCCATCAAAGCCCAGCGGTTTGGGTGATCTTTATCTACAATACGCCAGGAAATTTAAATTGGCAAACAAGGGTTAACTTTTGAAAAACACTCATTAAACTGGTAGTTAAGAATCTATCGATGTTGTTTGTAGATTAAGATCTGACTTTGTAAGGGTCCTTTTATATCTGTATTTGTCGTGTTGAGATTTTTGTCATTAAAATTTTCATGAACAATACTCATCAAAGCATGTCTTCATTAATTTAAATTTGTCTTCATTTAGTTTGTTATGTCGTTTGAATTCTTCTGTTGCAGATCTAGGTCATGCTTTATAGGCCTTTCTCAAATCTTTACAACCTTTGTCGTTACATTTTTGAGTAGGCCTAATATTGTATGAGACGTTACATGCCGATACCCCAAGGATGGAGTATTTGAGCCTTCAAAGAATAAATCTATTATAATTTATATGGAATGAATAAACCAAGTGCTAAAGATCCGAACCGCAAAACAAATACCGAAATTCGAAAAACATTTTGACCAGACTTGGGTATCAACTTTTAATTATATCAATCATACGTTATAAATGACAAAACCTTAAAACTTAAAATTGTAAGTTTTAAATGGCATTTAGAAAAAGGAGTTGGATAAAAAAAAACAAAATCTTATGGATTACAATTACTAACTTTATTAGCGCGACGTTTCAATCAGCGTTCTCTCGTTTTTTTAAATTAAGAAAAAAAAATGAAATGAAATTATAAAGGCCCAGAGAACGCTGGTTGAAACGTCGCTCAAATAAAGTTAATACATGTAATTGTATTCCATAAGAATTTGTTTATTTGATCTAAGGTACTAAATGAAACCTTAAAACAATAGTCCTAGGATACGTACATGGAGAAACAGAAAAGGAGGTTTCTAAGACTCTTTTGCACTTCAGAAATCTAATTCAATTTGTAAAGATTAGAAAAGTAATTAGAAACTTGATTAAGTTGAGTTTGAAAACAAAGTTTAGTGTTAAGGAGATGAGGTGCAAATCGATAAACCGAGTGGACTTAGAATTTAGTTTTGTAAAGACAAATCTTACCAATCCTCGACTCTATTCTCCTGAAAATACACAAGTTTTCTTTTCAATGAGATATATCGATTGAGCAGACAAATCTATTGTATTGTATATGATTTAGTTTAAATGTTAATTTTACGGTCCGTGTAGAATGCCACTTGCCTTCGTTAAATTTGTATTTTTCTTTTGAAAATATACTCCATAATTTTAAAACGAAAGCGAATTTTGATTAATACGATTATATTTGTTTTTTTCGTTATTTTGAATATTCTTGCAGCGAATTCTCGAGACGAAAAAGATTTAATTCACGCACTCACTCTTGTTACCTTTGATCAATTTATTTATCCCAGGGTACACCGAATTTCAACCAAACCGCAAAGTACTTTTTCAACTCGTCGTTAATTTAAAACCAGATATTGATTTATTGAATATGGAAAAATATTTACATGCTGAATCCCCTTTAAACAAATTTTAGAAGATTTACCATTATTTTTATTAATAAAACCGCATAGTACTTCGCCTTAAAAGAAACAGAAAAGGCTGTACATTGCTAGCAAGAGAAAGCGAGATTGAGTACCGCCCGAAGTTTATCAGAAAGCTTTGTACCTTCGACAGTGGGGCACACCATTTCAACCAACCCGTAAAGCACCTTCCGAACTCGACATTTTTTTAAAACCACATATTAATTTATTAAAAACAGGAACCATGAATTTTTTCAAAGACAGGAAAGGCTGTACATTGCTAGGAAGAGAAAGCGAGATTGAATTTCGCCCGAAAGTAATCAGAAAATTTTTATGGATTCGACACTGGGGCAGACCAGATGTCAACCAAACCGTAAAGCACCCCTTGAACTCGTGATTATTATAAAACCAGATACTAGTGTATAGATTAATAGTGAATAAGGAAAGAGTCAAGGCGAACATTTATAGGATTATCTTTTCCTATTAGTAATAAATAACACTGAGAATAAATGACTAATTGAATTTCTCGTATTGTGAAGGTTTTGATTAATATTAATCTCACTATGGCCTTGGAATAATGGAAATCTTTAACCATTTACAGAATGTTAATTAAGCATGGACACACCCTGACCAAACCCGAACAACAGTGAGACAATACCGTCATATATTTGTATTATTTCTAAATCTGATCATTTCATACTGATACATTGACACCGTCGTTGTTAAGAAGGTAGAAGTGGATAATTAAAACTTGTTAGAAATTCCGTCAAATTTGCTTAGTGACTTCCTTAAGTGGCATTTAGTAGGAGAATATTTATCAGGACACAATTATATGGATAACAACTACTTTATTAAATAATTTGCGACGTTTCAACGAGGATGCTCCCGTCTTTATCAAGCAATGATACAAAATAACAGAGCAGAGGGAATATATATAGCACATGATGATAATTAAATTTGCTTAGTATTTAGGGCCCAATCCGTTTATGAGTTTGTACTTTGATTCATGGATTGTTGATTTTGATATGTCACTTCCTTTTTTAAGTGCTTTGATAGTTTATGGTATTAATTGCAGTCCGTGAAAAATTTACCTTTTTGTACAGAGGATGGCATTTCTAGTATTCATTAGCTCAGTCAGGTGCTGAATAGTAAAACTTTTATTAATAATAAAAGAGGATCATTTCATATTTACAAACTCTGGTATGTTATGGCCATTATTCGAACTTGGAATCCGCTGTCCTGGCAAAATTTCCCTCATTGCACTCTGCATCGTATTGCCCGTCTTCATTAGTCCATAAGGCATAGAAGAGTAGGACGTAAAACTCCATTTCATTTGTACCTAGTTAGGCCAGTCTTTATTAGGTGCATAAGAGTAGGACGTAAAATTCAATCAATTCACTTCGATCCAGGTATATTAGAATTTTATAACTGGATCTATAAAACATACATAGCCACAGATCCGTAAGGGAAAATACAGAAAATAATTTCTCATGTTTTATCACTGTGTTCACAGTCCAAGTTCCCAGACACCTTTTCTCCTAAAGGTTTTATTTTATTTTCATCCAAACCAATAAACCAAACTTACATGGATTAAACTATTATAATTTGAATATCCCGGAGTTCATTTACATATATGAATATTTAAATATTACAATAAGGTAGCTTAAAGCAGTTTATAAGTCTATATTAACTGGATATTTTTAGATGATAGAACAATTAAATGTAAACTTTATGAGTTGCCATCATGACCTGGATTGTAGGTCTGAGACAAACATTTTGATACTTGATCGCTTATTTTTGTGATAGTGGTTACTTTGTTAAATGGTACTTCCGGTTCTTAGTTTTTACGCCTACCAGTGTTTTTGCTTTATGCAAGTTTTATTTAGATTCTTGACTATGCAATATGTAGTCAGTTTGTTTTGAAACAAAGATCTCAACAATGATGATATCAAAGAAAGTTATCTTTCCTTGCTTTCTTCCTATTATAGCGCGTACTAGCGATTCGATGTTTAAAATTGCATTGTCCAACAAGATCGATGATTATGAAATGAATGAAGTTTTACGTCCGACTCATCTTCAAACACAATCGATGACAATTGTCCCATGCGAGAGTTAACTAATTTATTCACAATAAATAAAGTTTACGAGCGGGTTTGAAGTTTACTCTAGTAGTTAAATATAGGGTTGATGAGATTTTTATCCCCTCTCGTGTCTTTATTCTCCCGTTATCATTAGATATCATCAGCTTATTAAACTTTATGTCGGTTTCAAATCTTTATTCATTTCTTATGCATAATATTGACTTATTTTATTCTAATTTTAAGAATTTTACGTCGCGTCTTTATCTGACGTTAGCGCTTAGTCGGAGAGTATTGCAAGTCCCAATGCATTTAAGACCCTAGATTTAGTTTATAGAGCAAGCTTAATTAAACCCTTTTTACTGACGGGTTTTGAAGTATTATCTCAACCTATATGGGATTTTGACTTCAGGTTAGGGGAATTTTTTCCGAACCACAAGTCTCTACGGCAGGGTTAAGTATTATCTCAACCATACTGGATTGTAACCCTGGACCTTCAGGTTATGGACAAGATCTAATTACTGAGCCACCCTTCTCTACTGACAGGGTTGAAGTATTATCTAACCTATACTGGGATTGATCCCTGGTTCTTCAGGTTATACAGCAGTCTAATTCACTGACCACCGGCTCTCTACTGACAGGGTTGAGTATTATCTCAACCTATACATGGATTGAACCCTGGACCTTCAGGTTAGTGGACAAGTGTCTAATTCACTGAACCACCACAGCTCTCTACTGACAGGGTTGAAGTATTATCTCAACCTATACTGGGATTGGTCCCTGGACCTTCAGGTTAGTGGACAAGTGTCTAATTCACTGAGCCACCACAGCTCTCTACTGACAGGGTTGAAGTATTATCTCAACCTATACTGGGATTGAACCCTGGACCTTCAGGTTAGTGGACAAGGCATCTAATTCACTGACCACTGACGAGGCTCTACTGACAGGGTTGAAGTATTATCTGAACCTATACTGGGATTGAACCCTGGTCCTTCAGGTTAACAAGCAAGTATCTAACTTACTAAGCCACTGCGGCTCTCTACTGACAGGGTTGAAGTATTATCTCAACCTTTACTGGGACTGAACCCTGGACCTTCAGGTGAACAAGCAAGCATCTAACTTACTGAGCCCCTGTGGCTCTTGGTAAAGAACAAGAGGGCGCAGGAATCCATGTCAACCAGCACTGCACTGATATAAAAACAATGATTTGTGTATTTCAATTGTAATATATTGAGGATTGGTTTATAACCGAATCTATCACGCTGACATCTTTATAACGGATTGTAAACCAGTATTTATGTTTGCATTCTCCATAATATAAACAAAGATGATTTAATGTGCCTCAAACAGCTGCAATATCAGGCTAGACACCTTGATTCCGCTTTCTCAAGAATTACCAATGAATTATTGCACACATTTGGTAATTACACATCTCCTAAGTAAATCATTTCTTTTCAACACGGGGCGAGTCTTTACGACTTATTTACTTTGTAAATTAACCGGTAAATTTCTAACTGGAGAAAATATTTATTTTATGATATATTAGATAACACATGGCGGTTGAGTATTTCTGCAGATTTTCTGTGAAATTTGTAAAAATATTATAAATTCATAACGTAGCCTTATTCTCTTTGTTGTTGTTAAAAGTTAGCACAGAGCACTGCAGCTTCCGGAGTAAATCTGTTAAAAACGATAAGTTTATTTTCCAAAGCGTAGTTTGAGACGTATAGGTCGAAGGATATCCCTGTGCTCACTAACCCCTCATCTGAGGGAGAGGCGATATCCCTGTAACTCTACACCACTATTCTAGATTTTGAAAGTTTAATTTGTCATTTTTGCTGTGTAGATTAACAATCCAATATCGGATGGGATAGGATAGAAATACAGGACCATAAGGTACAAGGCCAAGAAATCAAAACAGTTATAGATCACCAAACACATTAAATAGTGACATAAACCACCAACCAATATCGTTTCATATAAAACCATAAATTAGGCAATAAATGCTTGTGACTGTTAACTATTTTTCTTTCAGTAGAGAAATATAAACCATCACCATAGCAATCTGTTATTTCAGCAGTTTTTACCCCAAACCTAAATATTTATTTACTACATAGCACCTAGTAACAGATTTACTGCAGTTAGTTGGCTGTAAATATATCCCAATAAATAAAATATATATATAATTTTATTTCGTTATGAAAAATTTTCCCAGAAGAAAACAGTTACTGCGTTTTGATCTAAAAAGAAAAGAAAGAAACAACTATATTTTACAAGGATAACAACTTAGGTTCACAAGTAAGCATTGATAGGGATCCTTTCTACCAGCTGGTCCTTGGCCAAACCTCTTGGCATTGATCTTTCCTGGATTACCCGTACCCATTAACTGGGGTAGACTGGAACTCACGTCCGACATTGTGAGTAGATGACGTTATGACGTAAAGAATCAACGCTCTAACCGCTGTGCTAGAGAACCCCACTGAACCTAAACACCCCATTCCATAAACCTATTTAACACTTCGATACTGAACAATGTATTACATTTGTAAAATGAAATCTATCTTATGCTTTACTGGTATTCAGGACAAAGGAAGCTCTGCCCTCAGTAAGTAATTACAATTTTTGTCCCAGGGTTAAAATATTGTCAGTATCAAAAAATATCAGATATCAAATTAAATGTAACAGATAGATCTATAGATAAATAATGCCTGGATTAACAATATAATACATATTATTCAATACCCGGTTTAATAGGCGGAAAATACCGTTATATTACTGAATCGCCACACTGTATTTCCTGCACGTTATGTACCAATATCGAATCCCACTGAAGGACATAAAACTTAATTTGCCGACTCGAAAGCCCCAGAACGGGCAACCCTCTCGTATGCAAAGGGGCGTTTTGATTGGTTAAAAAACGACGACTTATAGGCCCACGATGCTAACTGAATAAAGAGAACTGTAGTCTTGAAGAAAACTTGGTTTAAAAGACAATCCATCGAGAGCAAATGCTTAACCTGTTTTGACAAGAAAAAAAGAAAAAACTGGCCTATATCTACAAAGATAACAACTTAGGTTCACAGTTAAGGATCCTTTCTACCAGCTAGTCATTGGTCTTTCCCAGATTATCCGTACCCATTTACAGCTGGGTGGACTGGAATTATGAGTGAAGATTACTTATTCAAGGTCATCGAACTTTCACTGTTGATCGAGATCGGAACCCACAACCACCATTATCTCGACGTAACCAAGCAAATGACGTCATGTAAAGAACCAACCCTCCTACCGACTGACTTTATCCAACATAAATAAATTTGACCCAATATAGATGTTTTTGGCTATTGATAGGTTTTTTCTGTTTTCTTTCATACTCTATTTTTTTGTCTCATCAATTTTCATCAATTCTCGATTAAGGAACTGTAGATATATTAAAGAAATAAGAAAGAAAAGGACGTAGTTTATAATAGACCTATAATAAATTAAGCATGTATAATGTTATCTTAAAATATATTATTTCTGCTTCATAATTGGTGCTAATGAGGCGCAATGCACGTACTTTTATTGTTGTGACCTATTTTGATATAAGAGGTTGACACTTCATTTCTGGCAATAACAGGATTTTGGTATCGTTCAAATTGAACATGCGATAAGACACATTGAGAAAAACAAAATACGAACATTAGGAAATTTGAACCTTGTAGTATTTGACAAAACGCATACAGCATATCTGATAATGGGGATAAAAACGCAAGGGACATGTCGAGTTATAATGGGATACACTAGCCTTTCGTTTCACGGGTGTATGGATCGTGCACAAGGCGTTGAAGCAGAATGCACAACAATAAAACGAAAGTAGATTCCTTACGGTTGCTAGGTATAATCCTCTCTTTATGGATCATTAGTCCAATAAGGAACAAAAAATGGGTGTAAAACTCCAGTTCATTCAATCATTGTAATACCCTTCTTTAAGGGTCATTAGAGTTGATTTGATTTAAATTTAGGGAAAATGAGCGAATTTATTTTGGTTGAACGCCTTAATTTATCTATTTACGTACCTCTGACGATTTCATTATCAACAATCAAAACATATTTTGAGTAAAATAGTTGATGTTTTGTGGTTGAACGCCCCAACACACTTCTTTGCCGTGATTATCTTATGGTGCATACCCCCATACAGTTTTTCAAAACGCCAATTACTGCATCTATACTTTTTCTTTTTCTACATAATAACGAAAAAAAAAAGAACCCTCCAAAAGTACAAAGCTTGAAATAGTTGTGACTGTAAGCAAAATTCTTCAGAGAAATCTACTAAATTTAGATAAACTTACTGTTCAAAAGAGCGAAATCGAAGTTTACGTTTTTAATAAAAGACGCCATTGAATACTTACAACTAAGATTATTTGGCCCAAGTGCTAAAGGTTGTATCACTGGGCAGTACAGTAACAGTACACTAATTCATTGCTCACTAAATGACATTCAGAGTTTTCAGCATTCCAGGGAGCTGTGAGGTCCAGTCGAGATGACAAAAGTCGAAATGATCTTTGCGGATTTTTCAGCCCATTTTCCCTGTCAGAGATGCAGGTCTGAGGGACATAAAAATGCCCCTAGTCATTCGGATACAGGTTGTGATTGTAAAAGATCTCTCGACAGTTAGAGATCGCAAAAAGTAGGCTAAATTGCTCAATCAATGCCATTCTTCTTTAGCCCATAAGGTACAGAACAGTAGGATGAAAAAATCATTTCATTTCATTCCATTTTTCATTACCCCAATTTACAATTTACAGTAAGTGAGGAAAAAAGTTCAATTTCATTTCTAACATTTATCTTATCAGTAATTGTAAAATTTCTCGAATATTTCTTTCAATCAAACACAAACTTTTCCCTGTTCGAGGTACAGCAGACTGATCTCATCATCAAAGATTATGTATATTTCTCCAAATTATATTATATTTTAGACTTAATCCAATCTTGACACTTCTAAACTATACTGACCACTAAATCCGATTGTTCTTAATTTATCATTCTCATTCTATAAAGGGAAACAGTCACTGAATTATTTATGTGTAAAAACTAAGCTTGGTCATTGAACAGAATTGAAATTGTCTACATGTCTAAATTGATTTAAAAGGATTTCTATAATTGTTTTGTGTATCGTGGGCACGTCTTGTATGTATGAAAAAAACTTTGCCTGGTCATGAAACAAAAAATTGATGTGAAGGTGTATAACAATTGTTAACAGAATTTCTATAATTTGTATGTGTATTGGGGACACTGTAAGCTTCAAAATTTTCCTCCAACGCCTGTAGTTCCTGGAAATCGAATTATTCTCGTTTCTTGATTTGGTAACTAAGTCAGTCTAGTATGCACGTTCTTCCGTTGAAATAAGTCTCGTGTGTTTCACCTTAAGAAGAAACTCGACGAATACATACCTTTATTAACCCCCGACCTCATTTTCCATGCCTCAGTGATGGTCAGAGGAATTGAAATAATTCAGATATTGAATCAGTTAAATCAGATTTACTTTACTTATTGTAGTTGTTAGATCAATAAGATTATATTAAGGGGGACAATAAAAGGCTTGGATTAGTTTCAGAAAGTATTTTTACGATGGTTCATACAAATACCAGAGAAAGTTTGGATGGATTATTGAAATGAGAAGAAAAATTCTCGTTAAGAAGACTTCACATAAACAAGGCTAGTTTTGGTTCTTATATAGAATCTGAATCACGATGTTTCAAAGTTGCATTCAGTGCGACGTGTTTCTCCAAACCCCATTCAAAATTCATTTCATATCAGACTGTGTTATTCAAAACTATATTGAAACTATATTCAAATATTAAATAAAAACTCCTTTATCTCATACAGAACTCCCTTTGCTTGCATTACATGGACTGTAAGGGACGACAACTCTGTATTTAATATTGTAAAAGCTCAACAATTTTCTTGAATGGGATCCAGCATGCTACTGGCCCCATTAGAAAGGTAAAGGAAATTGCTTACTGGTAGAAAGAATCCCTGTCGGGACGGACTTGTGAACCCAAGTTGTTATCCTTGTAAAATATATATGTATCTTGTATGTTGTATACAAAAATTTCCCCCGGTTTTATCGATAAAGGGTTTAAAAAGCTGTTTAACGTCCCTCGTACTACTACCGTCTCCATAAGCCTATAAGGAGCAGAAGAGTAGGACGTAAAACTCTATTCATTTCTTTTCCCTCGAGCTACCATCAATTCCGACTTCACATATCAGTTGTCCCCCATCAATATCTCACCCCCTCATCTTGTTAATAGGTAAATTAATAAGAACCCCCGGGGAACATGATCTAATAATTTAATTTGGGGCTTTATCTCAAGTGTAGGGATTTATCACGAGCGATCTGTTGATTATCAACACTTCTTTAATGGATTTGTTGAATAACGTGTTACACAGATAATTGCTGTATTAGGTTATTTTATCTTGTATTGCTTACTCTTGTTGCGGCACTTTAAAATCGTATTGAATTATTAAATGTCTTGCTACTCGTCGTTACTTATTCTTACAAAGTATCCCCTCTTGACGTTTTTAAGTAATGGGTAACGTATATCATTGAATAATTGCATACTCTTACCTACACGTAATGGCTACTCATAGTCACGCTAATGGACACCAGCGTTTTACTGAATATATTACAGCAATATAATCATTGGTCATTCTTAATAGAGCTTCTGGATTCGTATTCACCGTAAGAAATTCATACTGGAGTCAAAGGAACGTTAGAGTATTTTTGAAGCACAATGACGAAATTTATAGATAATTATTACGTTAACTGGACACATGATTTTTAAAAAAAATCTACATGTATATCCAAAATATCCCCTGTATTATTTATTTATACGATTTATAAGGTTTGGGTGTCGGGACATGTTTCGTTCAAGAACCATTGAACTCTTAAGCCGATTCTAAAACACTCTTAAACTTTGTTAGAACACCTTCTGGTGCATCTGTAAAAAGGTCAGGATGTCGACCACAGAACTATCAAGATTTCTTTAATACTATACACATTGAGAGCTGGAGTTCACAGATTCTAGACAATACTCACGGAAAATATTGTAAGATCAAGAATTGTATTATGGTGAAGAACAATGGTCCTTGACAGTTACATGGTCCTATTTCACCAACATGTCTTGAGCTCTTTCAAATCTGAGATCAAAGAACACCGATACCTTGTTAATTAGTGATCGAAACCTTTCAATTTTTATATGCGATATTTTTAATTAATATTCAATGGGACGGAATAATCCTGAGATCTAACTGTGACCTGGGTTTCGTCTTGAACTAGGTGTAGATATCACAAGTCTTGGGTTAATATAGTCCTCGACCCTGTTCCTTTGATCGTCAACTAAATCTTAAAAAATTGCCTGATTGAGGTGAGTGGCATGATAATTTCATGAATGTAAAACTTCATTTCCTTATCTAGGAATATCTAAGTTAGATCTTGAACTCAATATTAGTATAGTGTTAATTTCCATGGACGTAAAACTCCATTTCATTAGAATAGGATATCAAAAGTCAAGGGTAAATATAGCCCTCGATTTTATTCTTTAAATCGTTCACAAACCCAAATCTCCATTGACCGGTGGACGTTAAACTTCATTTCACATTCCTCAAAATGTATATTAAATTAATATGAGGTGTCATTTCATATACCAGCAAGATGCAAAACAGATGACTTCATGTCGTCCCATTTTAACAAAATGTAGAACAGTTGTGTTTGAAACTCCATCAAAATCTCTCAAAATTACTCTTTCACCCGTGGCCCATTTACCTTGACCGACATCCGCCTTGGTTTGCAAGACTTACCGTTGTTACATATTTTAAAGCATGTTAGAATATGTAAATTATGTTAAAATAATGCCTTCTATCAACGTATGGTTAGTAGGATATTTATCATTCGCTGTCTTGTGTAAGAATAACATCATATATACGATTATATAAACCTGGGGCTTCTGTCAATAAGGATGTAACATGAAGTTGTTAACGATAATAAATATCTCACCACTTAGCATTGCATTGTTGTGAAATAATGAGGACTTTTTTGACTTCACCATCATATCACCGTCATAATGTTTCAGACCGACGAAGTGCTTCTACTTCTTGTTTTTGATATGCATTTATTAGACACATGGGTGCAGTACCATATCTCACCCTACCCGGTTCTCGGACGCAGAATGTCAACGTTTTCGAATCTCAATAATGTTCTACACCCTGTTGTCACGTTGGTTCAGTACTAGGCGAACATTAATATCCCACTCTATATACGGATTAGATTGGATTGGATTGGACCTGACTTGGTGCTCGTAAAACATAAAACTACAACAAAAACAATTTAGACCCGACTTGTAAAAGCAACATATTGGTAATACTTTTTTGTTATAACAGTAGAACCTATATTCAGAGACCACTCAAGGGAATATTAAAAAACGGTCTCCTAATGAAGTTGGTCTGTTATGAGAGGATTGGGTCAACAGCAAGACCATTTTGATTTGAATGAATAAAGAAGCTTAGCTTAGCTAGTTCAACTCATTTATTTGAAGAATCACCATAATGAAGTGTAATAAACGACCGAGGTCAGGTCAAGTAGCCTGTAGCAGTCTGAAGTACCCGAGAAGTATGAAATCCTCTTCATCACTATTAAGATGATTTCCACCACACTTCACCGCCTACTTCAAACTGGGCTCAGACAGAATTTATAGGCCATAACCGGAAGTAGTGTCCATGGTGTCAAGTGTTTCTCGGGCTTTATGACAACTCGTCGTCGGCTTGGATGATGCTTATGAAAAGCGTTCTTTCCTCATTACATGTATTGTCAATTAATTTATATGTGAATCAATAGATATCTGAAATGCAGAAATATAAATCAGAAAGCACATGATAAATGTAAAAAAGTACCACATTTGAATGATATTCAAGTATCCAAGTCAATACACATTGGCTGCAATAAAGAAATAAGGGGTATTTTCCCGTCTGAGACAGGAATAGAGCGTATCTTTATGTTAATAATAAATCAAGAAGTACGGAACTAAGTACACGATACACAGTCACTTCCCTACCTTTGCAAACTTAACCCCATTGAGGACTCAAGACTAGGAACTAAAATAAATCAAATTAAAAGGATTTAATTTCTGGCTACAATAGGGTTAATCCGTTATTGTAAAATCATATCTTCGTATTGTCACGAGCATAATAGAAGTTGACTGCAATCGTGTTGAGTCAGGATTAACTAACATGCAATAGGGATATAATGAGGTGAACTTTGACCCCTCAGGTATGAGATATTATTAGACCTGTCAGAGAGTTCAATTCAGATGAGTGTCCTGATTAAACTCGTTTGTTTTCTACCTTCTGTTACACACGAATGTATTTAACACCGGTATTTGAATTTATTGGACCGCCTTCATTAGCCAATAAGGTGCAGAGGAGAAGGACGTAAAACTCCATTCCTTTCATTTCATTTAGATTTATCAGTGTTACGTTCCAATATTATTAGGCCTAATTAATCGAATGAGAGAATAGATTCAATATATTATTTGTAGTTTTTCCAATTTCTACACGAATCCAGTTTTCTTCGAAATTCCCCTCTAATCATGATGCCCCAGATTAGAATGCACGTGAGATTTAATTAAGTGAACCCTGACCTCCAATTATGAGCATTTCTGTTCTCACTGTCACATCAGATTAATTTGAAATTTAATAAATTCCTATTATACCTGCTGTTACATCTTTAAACCAATCGGATTCAGAAAAACAGAATGCAAATAATTTTTTTTCATTAGCTAAAAACAGTACATATTCACTTAGTATTTTTAGTTACCAAATCTGTTACAGTAGGCTTAACAGCTTTAATGCATTTCATTTGCCAAATTTATGGCGCCTTATGAAGGGTGTAAAACTCCCTTTCGTCTCAACCCGGGGTAGTTTAGTTCAGTAGAATCTGTATTAAGAGACCATTCAAGGGTAATATTAAAAAACGGCGTCTACAAGAAGGTTTTCTCTTATTTGGTCAACTGTAGTAAAATTTTAATATTTGAAAAGAGAACTGACCAAATCAACCTGTGGCCCTCAGAACACTGAAGGGATATTCAAAAAACGGTCTCAAAATGAAGGGGGTCTGTTATGAGAGGATTTTGACCATTTTGTTTTGAAGTTTTGTAGCAAACTTTTAATATTTGAAACGAAAACCAGACCCAATCAAAAGGCGTTGACCTGTGGCCCTTACATCAAAGATGTACACAGTGTCATGGTTTTATGACTTTTTTTCTTTCATCGCTTCGCTTACAAATCGATTTCATCTGGCGAACATCATATAGAATGTTATTCTGACGAGCAAGCTGGTAGTAAATTGAGCAGGAAAAATCAACTGTTCAGGATAAAACAGAACCATAATTCATTTCTCGGTACTATATACTATAATATACGACCCTGTAAATCAACCCTCCTGACTCCCGAGGATCTCCAGGTATCAGTGACCTGTAAATTCATGTCATGCTACCTCAATACCAATATCATTTCTAGTCGACTGAATCTTCTTAATCTCTTCACCTTTCTTTAAACATTTATCGCTCGATTACCTCCCCTTTCTGCCTGGTTACCTCCCTGTACTTGTGTTTTCTATTGTGAAGTCAAATAAAGGTACGTGTGTTATCAAATTGGGATTTATTATTATATTTTAGGGACGTTTGTCGTCACTTATTCAGCAAAGTTTCCATACGAGTAATATATTGGAACAGAATTAATTATATTTTTGTCTTATACATCCACGTATATATATATATATCGAATCAGCAAATTTATATATCACAATAATTGTACCTGCTTATAGCTTAAGTCGATTGTTAACAAATTTATAAGTAATTTTATGTATCTCTATAGCCAGCCATCTCAGAATTCGCTTACTGGGCTCACACACTTATAGTTCCGACAAACTATTCGTACCGACGAGGTTTTAATATCCGAGACGCGAGTGGTATACGTAATTTTTACTTTGCCGACACCAAATGAAAATTAAGAGTTCTAAAAAGAAAAGCCAGGGTCCCCAAATAAAAACAAACGGAATATGTAATATTATTGTAATAATAGTTTTATAACCAAGTTGACGTGAACGTCATGCCAAATATCCCTAACCAATAATGAGCAAGTCCTAATAAAATCACCATGTCCGAGTTAATTGACGGAATGAAGTATCCAAAGGAGCAGAAAAAATCAACTAAATGATGACAATAAAGTTCGTGGGGTCATAATTTAGACTGGGCGTTTTATTTTTCATATTTCTATGGTGATGAAAAAGTGACTCGAGTCAACTATGTGTATAAGTGTCCATTGAATCATATTGAACCTTTTGTATATCTATTCATTAGTTCTGGATGCAGTTTGGAGAAATGTTTCATTGCTTTTTAATATTCTTGATAATTGTTTGATAAGAAATAACGGTTGTATGGTCGACATCACAGAATTGGTTTCTTAAAAACTTTGGATTTTGTTGCTAACGTTCGAAATAAACGCAACTGAACTTTTACCAACTGAATATATGACATTAAGTTATTGATGTATTTTTGTGGCATTGTCTATTGCGTTTATTCACCAAAAATACTAAATAATGAATTTTAAAATATTAATACTAGACATATCACAAACCCTTTGAGTACTATAGAGCTATATTATTGCAATATATTTTTCGACAGATTTTAACTTGTTATTCATGCATTCATTGAGTTCTGTTTATCGGTATATTATGCTTGCCATATTAATTAATTTAATTTCAATATGTAATAAGGTTCAGAAGGATATGATGTAAAACTCCATTCTATTCATTTCATTTTAATTTGCATTTCATGATATTTAAATTTATCATGTGAAGAACGAATTCATATATATATATTTTCCATATTTATAAATGTAAAATTGGTTTATTATTAAAGTGAATATATGCATATTGATATGTTAATGTATCCATATTTTTTCAAGTAGTATAAATTAAATATAATAATTGGATTAAGATATTGTATATTGCATGAAAATATATATTTAATGTATATATGCTGAAGCAATGTGTTATTAACACGCATGCTAATGCAGTAATGCTATTCATTCATTCATTCATCCAATCATTCATTCATTCATCCATCCAATCATTCGTTCATTCATCCATCCAATCAATTATCATAATCATTTTTTCATCCATCCAGTCATTTGTTCATTCATTCATTTAACGATCATAAGTAAGGTTTATAAAAAAACTAAAATCTTGAACAAAATTATTAAAAAGGTTGACAAACGAAAAAGCACATGGAAAAAGAGTACCTGAACCTTACTTTCATTTGCTGATCAAAAAGGACAAAAATAGTCAATCTGATCTGAGTTACCCTGTAAAAACCATAAAATATCTAAATATAAAAGATGTCGTATGTTGCTCGAGGGTTTTCACACAATCTAAGTAACAATCAAACTCTATAAAAAGCTACAGATTTGCTGTAATCTCTGACATCAGAAAAAACTGTAGTAACTGTAAGCCCCGATACACAATTCATTTTTACAATTTTTTGTCGAAATCGCTCTTGAGTTATCTTTCCATCTTTCCCCTTTCAACTCTATTAATGTGTTTATGAAGAAAAAAAGAAGTAAACTCGCCCCCCTTATCACCAAAATCGTTTAGTGTTGTTCAACACTTCAAGGATTTGACAGAAGGCAGAAGAATAAGGTCTACATTGTAAATAGTTAGCTAAGAATTTAACCAGATATTTTTTACCCAGAGACTTTTCTTATCCAATCAAGGAAAGATAATTAACCATAAGGCTATTTATAAGAAATAAAAGTTTAATTAAACTTAGTGTTTGGCTTTCTCTCTGGTAGACGGAATTAACCAAAGACAAGTACCACGGTCCGAAACGATCCTGATTGGTTTCATTTTACAAGTAAACCATTTTCTGATGTGATATTTATCTGTAATCACTTCGTTGGACTCATTTCAAATGGCGATCATAGCACCCAACGCGATCATGGGCGAATTAAACTAACATGATGAATTCCCTTGTGCAAGAAACCATCCTCCAAACCTTTTGACGTGCTGTTCATCTTTTTCCCAGTTCAAATGGTGATTCATAGCATCCAAAGCGATCATAGGTGAACCCATGTAAGCAAGTTATATTGTAGGCTTCTCGAAATATAAAATATTATGAGTAAAATTCAAATTTGCCAAAAGGCATTCACGAGATATCTCTACATCTTTATCTTTCAACCTACAAATTTATGTCAGCGACTGTGAATCGCGTTGGCTAATGATTTACATAAAACTTAGATAATTCATGGTGAATAATAAACGACGAGAGGTTTATCTGATTGCCGTAGTTATTTGAATAATAAAGAGCCGGGGATTCTGGTTGGTACGGAACAGGTGACGAATATGTTAACTATAATTAGTTTTAGATTAATAATAAGTTGTCTTGTTAGCATTCAAATCGTATTCATTATTTATGAATGAAATAACTTTAAGAAAAAAACGAATATTTATTTATGTTTATGACTTCAAAATTAGGCTATTTTCAACCATGTTCTAATTGCTCTCTTAAATATTTAGTCCGCTTAATAATTTAGATAACACCATTGAAGATTCAGCGTTACATAAAATACATTTTAAACTTAATTGTCGAAAACAGAAGAATAGCACGTAAAGCTTAAAATATAATTGAGTTGGAAAATGTGGTACAGATCTGCGAGGCGTACAAATCACAAAACCATTTTATTTTATAAGCTCGGAAAAGCAGATTTTTCAGAATTAGAGTTAGCTTATTTTCAACAAAGCACCAGAAGTTTCTCCTTGCCCCGAAGTTCTCAGGGTACCCCAAGGGTGTATTGATAGGCCCCTACCCCAGGTTAGGAACCAAGACTCTAGCGCATTTATCTTTTTGAATATTATTCCATTGTTCTACTACATGTATTTTAATTTCCATGCTAGTGATAACTTACAGACTGCAAGAAGCGGGATTTTAGAATGATTCCAAATCGCCCGAAAGTCGGTTGATGTTACATGGAATAATTAATGAACAATGCTTTTTAATGTCATTAATTATTCAAACTATGTAATAAATTTCTAATATAAAATTTGATATTTTTTACTACAAGAACGTACTCGTTACATTTAGCTATTAATTGCTTTTTCATTCACTTGTGTCATTATTTAGAAATATCAGGACATATAGATCATATCGAGGTGGTATCTTTGATAGTATTTTATAGAATATCACTATAACTAGATCGTATCTCACGCTATAGTCAACGTTTCAATCGCTAAGAGATGTTACATATTGGAAGAAAAATTGATAAATTGAGATTTATGAATATATTTTTCAATTGTGACTTATTTTACGAAAACGATAACATCTCCACGAAAACCTATTATACATATATGACTAATTTTTGATGAAGGTACAGATTAAAAATTTAGAATTTGAAAGCGTTTTCATTGACATTTTTATTCTTTCTTGACAAATCTTAACAAAATATCATTAAACAAGCTTCATATTGATAAATGTTTGAAATTAAAAAGGAACATCGATCGATTTTGGGATTATTTGAGACTTTTCTTGTATTGTCTTTCAAAATTTTGAGACAATACAATGTTACTCAAATTTTCAAAATTTAAGAAATTTCACTTCAAATTCTGGTCCACCCAAACGTCGATCAAGGAAGGCTTATCCTGTCAATTATTTGAGAAAGATGTCCAGAAAGACACGCTTCGTTATGTCGAGGACCAAATAACAATTTAGTTGGAATGTGTCAGGGTGTTTAATTGGGCCCATATCTTTTCAACTATCGTGAAAATGAACTGTTGAACAAATATTTAAAAGTTTGTCGAAATGAGACACGCGACAGAAATGCTTTAAATAAGACTTGATAAATATTAGAGTGAAACAGGACTGGCATGCAATTTGAATTCGCATTTTAGGCATGTTCAAATCTTGTGTGTTACATTTTTGACAATTTAGCTTGGTCGCTCTGGATCGTCCTTGGACTAGCTTAACGTTTAGTTTTGTAGGTTACTAAAAGGGTAACACAAACGATAGCAAAAACGCTTGTGTGTGTATTTCAAACGGTATAAACAAACACACAATACTGGATTGAATTTACAGTAGATCTAGACCTAATTTATGATAATCCACGCTCTTTAATAAAAGGTAGGTGTAGAATACAGACCCCTGTCTTCAGTATTTAGTATTTTGAACTTATTCCTGTTGTTAAGCCGCTCCTCTCGTTTCATGCAGACTCTTTGTATGCTGTGACCACCAGATAAACACTGGACAAACAAATCGTTAAGCTACGATCGAAACCGACAGAATAATGATAGCGACATGGCGTCCTCTTACACACATCAACATTTGACCACCATTCTTTTTTTAAACAATAGTTATTCAAAAAAATTCAAGTAGTAAATACATACATATATATATATAGATGATTAGAAAAACGAACAATTGCACATAAACATTAACCATATATATATGGTTTTGGAAACAAGCCTAAGCTTATGTTATACATTTGTGGAGTTGTGAGTTGTACAGCGTATTGTTCTGGCTTCGTCTGGCAAAGCCATACACTGTGCATTGATGGACACTGCCCTTTATGCTAGAACAGGGGTATAAGCTACTTCTTCCCAGATTTTTCTCTTGGTTATTGTTCTTTGATGTGTTACATTTCTTTATCAGATGTCCTTCATTTAAACACCATAAGTTGTGCTGCATCAGATGAACTGTTTTCGTAGTCTCTTCGGGAGCCGCGGTGGCTCAGTGGGTTAGACGCTTGCTCGCTAACCTGAAGGTCCAGGGTTCAATCCCGGCAAAGGTCGAGATGAACTTTCGGATTTTTCAGCCCGGTTTCCCCTTGTCAGTGATGCAGGTCGGAGGGACTGACATGGAAAAAGCGTCTAGTCGTTCGGATGGGACAATAAACCGAGGCCCCGTGTGCTACAGGCTGTGCACGTTAAAGATCCCTCGACAGTTGGAAATCGCAAAAAGAGTAGGCTAATGCCGCTGTCCTGGCAAAATTTCCCCCATTGCACACTGCATGGCGTTGCCCGTCTTCATTAGCCCATAAGGTGCAGAAGAGTAGGACGTAAAACTCCATTCATTTCATTTCATTTCATTTTTCGTAGTCTCTTCAGCCACATTTCCATTGGACAATGCTACGAATTTCGATGTTTGTAATAGCTTGACATTGTGAAGATGTATAAGATGAAGTTTGTAAGAGCTTGACATTGTGAAGATGAAGTTTGTAATAGCTTGACATTGTGAAGATGTATAAGATGAAGTTTGTTATAGCTTGACATTGTAAAGATGTATAAGATGAAGTTTGTAATAGCTTGACATTGTAAAGATGTATAAGTTGAAAGTTTGTAATAGCTTGACATTGTAAAGATGTATAAAATGAAGTTTGTAATAGCTTGACATTGTGAAGATGCCCCTATCGTTAACAAGCGGCTTAAACATTAACGACAAAAACTGAACCCGGAACTATGAAAACATAAAACTTGAGGTCCATTCCTCAGACCTTATATTTATTTCAAATATTCAATTTCTTAACACACGAAACTCTAGAGACTGGCTTGTCTTTAGGAAGAATTTTATGTCCCCTCTTCAGCCCCTATCCTAAACAAGCTGACACAAGATTCAAATCTACCTGGGATCAGATTAAACCCAGGACTGGACTTTGAAGATATGTTTTGATCTCAAGTCTTTGTTTTTATCTGTTCCAGAATCTTTGTAATCATTTAAAATCATGGACCGTTTAACGACTTTTTAATCCACGAACAATCGTCTGGTTTTAAAACATTAACTTGAAATAGGCTCGGACAATGATACAGCTTTTGAAATGTAAACTTTGAATTCTGACGGACAATGGCCTGGACTGTTAATGAGATCGTTATTATACCTTGTCGGTAATGTTAGGATGGGTTTTGATCTTCTTTTTAAGTGTTTGATGGTGTTAATGATATATTTAGTAGTTCTGAGATCTAGTTTGCTTAAAAAAAATATTTGTGTTTTGGTACAGTTGAAAAAAATGATAGATGTTTGGATCTATGTTAAATATTTGTTTATAAACTGAAATCTGTTTAAACTTTATAATCTGTAAATGACAGTTACAAGTCGATAGAGCATTACATTAATAAGAACACTATTATGGATATACTACTTCTCTTTAATTTAAGCAACGTTTCAATTTACAAACAGGAATAGGTGAATTAAAACGTTGCCTTAAACTTAATAGTACAGTGTGCACGGAGAAAAATTTGTCTGAAAATTTTATTGTATCGATTAATCTTCTCTGCACCAGAATGCACCAGAGAAACGCAACATTGTTTTATAAAGACTAAAGAATAAGTTTAATATAGCTTGACGGTATCTACTATTAATCTACCGTGATAAACGAACTTCTTAATTCATTCCGAAGGTTCCTGATAAGACTTGCCATTTCTCCTGAACACCTGATAGTAGTTAGTTAGCTGATTCAGATCTCAATTGATCGTTTAGAAAGATTCCTACATATTCCAAGAGTTTTATTTCTGAATTCAGAAACTGAGGCTATGATTTGAAACAGTCGGTATTTTATCAAAGGCGCCTGTATAAATTCTCTGTATGGTGGAAATAGGGGAAGGATGGAGTCCTTAAATGACTCAGTCCACTAAAACATTTTATGATAATGATTGTATGATAAAATGTAGTGGTTTATTACTTTCATTTTGATTAATTCAAAATTTTTATGGTCATGCTATATTGAATTTTATACAGAAACCAAGTATTGGCCATTCTTTAATGTGTCAACGAGTTTTCTGGAAAAAGTTATATAAGTTGAATTTTGTGATTTAACAAAAGAAAAAAGAGGGCAAATGTTAGTTTAGTTAGTTAGTTAGTCGTGACCGCATCGTTTCCGAGCCTCGTCTATTCTCGTCTTATATTTCTACTGTGTCGGTTATCAAACACTCCTCAGATGATGCCGTACATCGTCTTTTTGCTTCAAAAGACTTTTTTTTTGTCTCAATTTCCATATTTTATATTTTTTTAAGCTTGCGTTTTGTGCACTCACTGTAACTGCACAGATTTTAAGACATTTTATTCCAGTGCATGGTAATCGCTATATGAAATACAAGTTAGCTGACGTTTTGATGATTATATGAAGGTTTTTCTCATTTTGATTTACACTGTGTCTGTACTCAATTGGCCGTTTTAAAACATGTTCTTTAACTTCTGAATATTGTTGTTTCTCTTCACGTGCTATAAAACAGTTGTTGATACGGACAGTTGAAGATGTTCTTGTCGACTGATGGAATCTTTTTATTTAAAGGAAGAAAATAGAAACATTGATGTATATTTTCAAAAAGAAATCTTCATAATTTAATATTTCTACCAGACCCAACCCATGGACAAGCAATTCAAGGATACATTTTTTTGTACCAGCAGACCTATGCCCAACCGCTTCCAGAATCATTCGTATATTTGCAACTCTTTGAGTCATTAAGGTGGATATTTAAAAATATTTTCATTGCATCATTTTGATGTTACCAATCATGCATTAATGACGTTAGATTTCGTTAAGGTCATAGGGATAAATTAACTTACCCGATCTTCAAAACTGTTATTCATTCGAGGAGAGTTGAACCCTATCCACCTAATAGCTTTCTAAGTATCCGTGGAGTTATCTGTTCTACTGTTTTAATTCTTGTGAAATATATATGGAAATAAAATTCTGTTTGGGATTGTCCACTGTTATACAACTTTGTACCCGATTCCGCCATTCCTGGGACGGGGGTATTGATTGGCGGAACCGTCTTGCTTGTACGAATGTATTAGAGACCAATTTTTAAAGTTAAATTAGAAGAAACAATCCCTTTAAAGATGATATTCTCAGATGATTCCAGCATCTGAATACCTTTAAGAAGTGAATTTGATAAAGAAATTTATATCGTCAGTTGTGTTAGTGTATTTCCTCAATAAAACAATGTCAGTAATAGACCTATCACATCGTGTACCTTATTGGTCTCACTTCAAACCTACTGGCATTTACATAGTTTAAAGTCTTTATGATCGTCATAAATTTACATGCTTCATTTCTTAAGCCAACTTCTATAAACAATTCCGAATTTCTTTGTCTCGGATTTGGATATTCTAAATACTCAGTTCTGCAGTTTATTGTGTGTGACGTGGCCAAGATTTCTTCTCCTTAGTGTATTATGTATATTTAAAAGTCTGAATGTAAGCGTGTCATTAAAAAAAAGACAGGCTAGTCAATTTAATTTTTAAAACAAAAGTTTAAGATTTCCACAGGGATTTTCAAGTTTGAATATTCATTTGGTCAGCTCCTAGAGCACCGTTTGATCACTTTCCAGAAACAAAGCCCACACATGGTTTGTCTGCAAGTAAATCAAACAGTTTCAGTGGAAGTGACTATAGAAGTAAAAGGCTTTATTAACATTTCTAACATTTCAAAATACAATTATCTTAGTAGTTATTCTACCCTTTACTTTCTTGAAGTGTTTAGCAGAATATTAATTCCTTTTCAGAGAAAAGTGTCAAAAGACATTAATTGAAACGAAAGATGTGGAAACCAATTTTTTAAACGTCACCCTTCTGTCCATACAAGACAACCGTTTTGTAATTTTATCAAAGTTTATCATTAAAATGCCAGGGATGACAAAAACAAATTAATCCACGGTCGACCCTTATTGTTCAATTCTGACTTTTTAGAAACTTTTGATAATTTTGGAAGATAACTAAACATTTTTTTCTTCTAATAAATGGTTTGATCCAGTGTCAACTGTTTAATTGTTCTCGAATGGTTGGTAATCGAATGGTTGGTAATCGAATGGTTGGTAATCGAATGGTTAGGTCCCTCTGTTACATTATATTACTATTGATAAGATACCGAATGGTTACTTTGAAATCATTCATTTACGTAGGGAATAAATTTCTTTATGGATAGTTGTATTGTATATTGTTAACTTACTTAGAGGACGGTCATAGGCCTAATATTCATAAGGGATACCTTTTTTCCCAGCCCTTCCACAAAATCATGCACTGGCATTCAAACTAAATGAAAATTGGATGGGGAGACAATACTGTATTTCAAATTATTGTTAGGGAACTTTCATATTTAAGCGGTGTGATGTCCTAAGCAAGCTCTAGATTGGCTTACAATGTTCTTCACAACTTCCTGCTTTATAATCTGCCCGTGTGCTACAGGCTGTGTACGTTAAAGATCCCTCGATAGTTGGAAATCGTCTTCATTAGGCCATAAGGTGCGGAAAGTAGGACGTAAAACTCCATTCATTTCATTTTCATTTTATTTATAATCTGCAACTTTTTATTCTATCATTCTGATGAGACACTAAGATTGCAATGAGACGATGCTAAAAAACTTCTACACATGGATTTAAATTATCATCAATAGAATTCAAAGTCAGATATAAAACTATGAAGTTAAATTCCGTAGTCAATTAATTGTCTTGTTTTAATTATAGTCAAACTTCTCTAGATTGTTGACATCTTTAGAACTATAGTTAATGTTTAATACAATTTCATTGACTAACGAAGGCGACCCGGGGGTTTAAAATGACTTTTGATTGAGAACAAAACGGTCAGAAATTTCACCAGGGTCAGAGATCGACCACGCCCTATTCTATTACCCTCATTCACTGCCAATATAAAGGGGTGGTGCTGTTTATGTAACCTGTAATGAGGGGTGGAGCAGTGCCTCAGGGACAGGCGTCCTAATGAAGAATTAATTCAGGAAAATGACAAGAAAATTGGAAAAACGGTTAATAATTATATTGGTGTTAAATTATTTCAATATGGTTTCTGTTCAGTCGTCATTTTGTTGAAGTTTCTCACGTTTATTTCATGGCTTTATTTAAACGGTATGGTTAAGATATCTTTTTTTTAAAATCCAAAAGTTATGACAATCCACAATTCAAAAATTTATCGATAATGTGTAATGAATCAAACAGTATTGTATATTGTTTTCTTGATCTAAATAATCTTCAGGTTGATTGGAAAGCTAGAGTTGACTTGTTCTATGCAAAATCTTCATCGACATCTTTTCAAAACCCAAAATTGAAAACCATACTATTGGGGGGTTACTAATTATTTTATCAGCTATTATTGAGAGTTTCCATTTCAAATGTTTAAAACCAAAATTTAATCTGAGCTATCGAGTAGATTTTTCAGCTTTATCTGATCCCCCAAGCCCTTTTCTTTTTTTTGAAAAATTTCTTTTTTAATTTTAAAAAAAAAAAGGTGTATGCAAGTAACCTTTCAGTATATAATAGGCTAGTTATTATTCACTATTATTGACGGTTTGAATAGGGTAGTACAGAACATGCACAAACCTTAAAATACAAACAGCTATTTGAATATTGCGTATTGACGACTTTGATGTGTCTTTTATGTATTAATTTTATAGTAGGAATAAAAAAATTTATATTCAAATTTGGGTGACTCAGCTATCACACATGTAGTAGCAGTATATTATACCGTTTCCTGGATCAAAGTGACTGAGCGTCTTGATATGATACCTTAGAAACAAATAATAAACCACACCCTAACTGGGTCTGAAGTTATTACAAGTACCAAGTAACATACAAGAGTACGACTATATCGTAACGAAATGTAGATTACACTCTACATAAAATCTATAGCTCGCACCAACTGTATTTTTGCGTTTTACTAGTTTGTTGATTTGGTTAAGTACTCCGACCTTACAACAGTAGTTGACAATGACGATACGATTGAATGGACAAGATGACGAGACTAATTATCGGCGTCAAATCTTCATGAATAGTTGATGTTTTTATTATAAGTTTCATTTTTGTTGCAATATAGTAATTTGTACGAGCGTGAGAACTCGTTATGGGTGCACGGAGCTAATAGCGTGAGAATATGCATAAAGATATGCATAGTCATGCAGTTGAGGTAAACAAACTGATTCAAACACACCCGTATTTCACAAATTCCCACTAATCTAAAGTTAATTTCTATTCAAGTCCCTTTTTAACTACCAAGCCTTGATCCTGACTGTTACTACAGAACTACAACAACTACCTAGTTTCCAATACAGCATCCACTTGAAGTGAACGAAAAGTTGCCCACCACCAGCAATACTAAAGTATCGATATCCCATTGATCCAGATGTAACCATCATCTACCTTAACCGATATCAGCTTCTCCTGAAAGTGGTCGTTAACTTTCAATCTACCACCAACACCCTAGTCTGTGATATCAGTATCTACTGGAAGCGAACGTTAACTTGTCATCTACCAACAACTACCTAGTTTGTGATGTAAGCATCCACTAGAAGTGATCATTAATTTGTCTTCTACCAACAACTACCTAGTTTGTGATGTAAGCATCCACTGGAAGCGAACGTTTACTTGTCATCTACCAACAACTACCTAGTTTGTGATATCAGCATCCACTGGAAGCGAACTTAACTTGTCATCTACCAACAACTACCTAGTTTGTGATATCAGCATCCACTGGAAGCGAACGTTAACTTGTCATCTACCAACAACTACCTAGTTTGTGATATTAGCATCCACTGGAAGCGAAACGTTAACTTGTCATCTACCAACAACTACCTAGTTTGTGATGTAAGCATCCACTGGAAGCGAACTTTAACTTGTCATCTACCAACAACTACCTAGTTTGTGATATCAGCATCCACTGGAAGCGAACGTTAACTTGTCATCTACCAACAACTACCTAGTTTGTGATATCAGCATCCACTGGAAACGAACGTTAACTTGTCATCTACCAACAACTACCTAGTTTGTGATATCAGCATCCCCTGGAAGCGAACGTTAACTTGTCATCTACCAACAACTACCTAGTTTGTGATATCAACATCCACTGGAAGCGAACGTTAACTTGTCATCTACCAACAACTACCTTGTTTGTGATATCAGCATCCACTGGAAACGAACGTTAACTTGTCATCTACCAACAACTACCTAGTTTGTGATATCAGCATCCACTGGAAACGAACGTTAACTTGTCATCTACCAACAACATTTGTACACAAATCCATGAAGAACAAATTAACTTATGTCAAACAATCTACTAACTTTATGTAAGACACGTGCAACGAGCGTTCTCTGTCTTAAATCAATATATTGCTTGATAAAGCACCATGAAGAACGTATAAGTTGAAACGTCGCTCAAATATAAGTTAATACATTGTACTTCCATAAGAACAAATTGTGATATTAGTTTTCTATAACGTGCACATTTCACTAAATAGTCATTTAACGATTGTTTTAACAATACCTAGTTTGTAATAATCAAACCACTGGAAAGAACGTCTTCTATCATCAACTGTAGAACATCTGTACCTCATAATATTTCATACATTTGTCACAAATCGCATGAAGTAATCAAAAATATGTCAAAATCGATATCTACGGTAGTAACTTCTGGTATGTAAAAACGTGCACACGTGCGTGTCAGCAAGTCTAAAATAATTATTTGATTGCCGCTAGTATATGAATGGCCCAATTGACAAAAAGTTAATAAAGTGAAGGACTTCAAAGGGCCACCAAGTGGTCTATTGATCCTCGTCAATACAGGCCCGTATCGTCTTCCATACAGAACAAAGTGGAATGAATTTTCTATAAGTGCACAGTCAACAATAAATTAGTCTTTACCCGATTGTTTCTGTCTAATCCTGCTTTGTAGGTATTTGTAATGGTTCGAGCGTTTTACACCTATTTCTATCTATTCGAATCTGTTTCAATGAATGCCCTCCATTTCACGGTGCAGTGGAGACTTTATGGCCTTTGTTTACCGTTATCGATAACATGAACGTCGGTTCTTTTCTAGCTCTTTTAATGACAAAATTAGAAAGTTTTCTAAACATTTAATATACGTTTAACCATTTCGATATTCAATATAGGAAAATTAACACGGAGCTATGCGTATTGTTTTCGTATTCTTTCATTCGGTTCGATAAATCTGGTCTATTCGGGGACCTTTAATCTTTCAATAATAACTATTTATGGATAAAGGAAATATTTTCATAACGAACGACACTGTTCATTTTGACACGAAATCTCACCATTTAATTGCCATAATTACTGCATAAAATATCGTTTTATCTCGACACAGACGTGATATTTAAGATGTCTGACGAGATTTGACGACCTCCCATGCAACAATAACAATGTAAACCAAGTAAAATGGAGGTTGTTTTGGTTCTCTTGTTGTCCATGGCTTGTCAACTTGTCCTGTTATGTCACTCTGTTGTCATGTTAGGGTCATTAGTCTGTCAGTTTTTTTTTTAAAATTCAAGGACGCCATGCCGGGCTGAAAACTTGCTGTATTTAATTCCCTTGTGTCGTTTAGGATGTTATAAGAGATACTCTCCTATAGAAACACTGGCCTAGGTTACAAGTATTAGATGTTATAAGAGATATTCTCCTATAGAAGCACTGGCCTAGGTTACAAGTATTAGATGTTATAAGAGATACTCTCCTATAGAAACACTGGCCTAGGTCACAAGTATTAGATGTTATAAGAGATACTCTCCTATAGAAGCACTGGCCTAGGTTACAAGTATTAGTGTTATAAGAGATACTCTTCTATAGAAGCTCTGGCCTAGATCACAAGTATTAGGTGTTATAAGAGATACTCTCCTATAGAAGCTCTGGCCTAGATCACAAGTATTAGATGTTATAAGAGATATTCTCCAATAGAAGCTCTGGCCTAGGTACAAGTATTAGGTGTTATAAGAGATACTCTCTATAGAAGCTCTGGCCTAGATCACAAGTATTAGGTGTTATAAGAGATACTCTTCTATAGAAGCTCTGGCCTAGATCACAAGTATTAGGTGTTATAAGAGATACTCTTCTATAGAAGCTCTGGCCTAGATCACAAGTATTAGGTGTTATAAGAGATACTCTTCTATAGAAGCTCTGGCCTAGATCACAAGTATTAATGTTATAAGAGATACTCTTCTATAGAAGCTCTGGCCTAGATCACAAGTATTAGATGTTATAAGAGATACTCTTCTATAGAAGCTCTGGCCTAGATCACAAGTATTAGGTGTTATAAGAGATACTCTTCTATAGAAGCTCTGGCCTAGATCACAAGTAGAGACTATGCTATGAATTTCAGTATACATCAATTTAATAAGAAACTACCTACTTCTGGATAAAAAAATACAAACTGATTACTGCAGGGAGATAATGAAAGGGGATCTAGTCTTCCATGTACAAGAATATTACTCAGATTTTTATTACTTTTGTAAGCAGTCACCAAACGTTTGGTGTTAAACAATTGATTGTCAATCTAGGCCCAAATATTCCTCAAAAAGGCGTAAGATTTCACTTCCGAATCAGCTGTCTAGTCTATGTATATACCATCTTTTCTACGTACAAACGTTAATGCAAGTTCATGCACGATGCCTTCCATTTTCACAAACTGAAAGTAGAAATCACCACAGTAACGATAAATAACACAATACTTTAATAATCTTAAAAAAAAAACTTGTCTAATCATCAATATTGACAAGTTGATTTAAAGACCGATTGAAAATCTATTTCAGTTTCAATCCTGCTATTGTTTTAGATGTTTTTTTATTTCCCTGATATTGATTATGTTTCTATTCATTCTCTACCAACTGGAAGATTTCTATAGGATGTAATTTTTCAATAAAAACGAGTTTTATCAGTAGAAAGTAAAGTGATGTTGTGTTGTTATATATTGTTGGGTTTTTACATCACTATAGAACTTTATTTACCAATGTTGGTCATCGAAATGATTAAAAAATCAGCTGAATCGTTTCTCTATATCCCCAATGGAATAGATGCCGCGGTGGTAATAGCCTATTTTTATTGTACACGTTATCCTTTTGTCTTTTCTGAGGTCCAGACAAGTTAGACGTAAAGCTCCTTTTAATTTCAGTTCTGAACAGAACAGATCTATTGAAGGGAAGGTTCATCCTTCATACCTTAGTCTCTATTTTAGCTAATCTAATCAGTAATAGTGTTCACAGTTAACCATCGATATCTTAACCTTCAAATCCATGTGTGTCTAGAATTATCCACGTTTGAACGTGAAATGACGATTCGTCTTTTCTCGAGACTTATAGAAAAGACTTGGACTGTACATAGAAATAGAAAGTTGAGTTCCTAGTTTTATAATGAACGATCTACGCTATTTTCGAGCATCTTTAGTTTTTCTTCAGACCACATGATTTAAAATATAAAACCCAAATCAAGACCAAAGTCAACCCCTTAAAATGGCGAACCCGCCCCTTTATAAATGTAAAATAGTTCCCTAGATGTTGCATTACAGTCTCAGGCGTACAGCTTCTTACACAATCGATTTATTCAGCATATATGAATAACGATTTTTGTGAAGAAATACTGAATGATTTAAGATGTTTATATTTATTGGAGTGGAAAGAGAACGGTTTTTAAATAATGCACTTGTCCAGGTCACGAAGCAAGAATCAAAAGATCTTATGTCACTTGGTGTCATTGGCTCTGTAAGTTTGTAAATTTTGACTTGATGTGCTTTGATTAAAGATCTAAATGTTAAGGCAAGAACCTTCTTCAATGTCTGAAAGTAATTTATATATCTATCTATTTCTTTTTTTATTTGAATATGAAGACTTTCTCCTACTTCCGTTCCTATCTTCCTACTATAGAGTTATTGTTGGATATGAAAAGACTGAAAACAAAATCTCTTCGATTATATTTACATGTCCCCGACGAATCTGCACCCTGACTGTGTCGAGATGAACTCGTCTTGGAAACACAACATTGCATAACATGTTATGTTCAAAACAAAAACACGACCCGGCGTCATGCATCGATTTCATAATAACTTATAACATAGTGGGATTGTTTTACAAACCACCAAGTCATCACAATGGTTTAAACTTACTGTTGTAAATAATTTTCACTTATTATACACAGACCGCCAATATTAGACCTAAACCTGAGGTAGAAAATAATGTTACAATCTATCTAATTCATTTTCAGAAGTTTGTAAGTTTGTAAAACAACCCCACCACTTTTAATTTCATCATTTATGACTACTTAATGCTCTGAATCGATAAAGACTGCAAGTTGTAAAACACTACGTAGGCAATTTCAATATTTTCACTGATGCATTTTAGGAATGGAATAGAAATGTAAAGAGTTTTGTGATTTGCATAATTAGCTTAAATAAAGACTATATCGGGTAAAATAAACTTAAATATCACACCAAGTTAATGGAGATTTGTTTTTAGATCAATTGTTCTGTAAAATATATAATTCTTTTATATGTCTATATCAACATCATCCCTGGTTCTCGAGTCAATATCATCAAACAATATATCGGTTCATACAGTACAAATACAGACATAAACACTATTCACTTCTAATAGCATAATCAGGCTGCGTTCTCACTGAAAGCGATCTCAGACCGATTTCCGGAATTCGCTTTCGTTATAGCACAATCGCTTTGGCAGCGTTACACTACACCCTATAGCGCATTCGCTTTAATAGCGCTTCAACACACCCTATGACGCATTCGCTTTGATAGTGTTACACTACACCTTATAGCGCATTCGCTTTGATAGCGTTACACTACACCCTATAGCACATTAGCTTTGAGAGCGTTACAATATACTCTGAAGCAATTAAAAGCGTTATAAAACGTGTTAAATTGGACAGTGCTATAATCTGTTTACAAATGCGTCATGAACAACCTTATCCTAAAGTACTCAGAGAGGGTGAAGGTCATTCATTCCAAATTGGATGCGCCCACGATTCAACATGATCTAAAGATGTCAAACGAAAGCAATGTCATAATTCAGCTTATGTTGTACCTTATGTTCTTTGTCTTCTTGCTGAGACTATGACTGAGTGGGTGAAGATGGGTATTTGGGTATTGAGAATCCGATGTATAGCTGTGCAGCGGTAAGCACGACTCAGGGAGCATCAGACAATTTCAGTTTGATATAGGCTAGTATTTTTAGGTTGCGTGTTATGGACATTTGTCATTTGAGCTATGTAAAGGAGAGCAGAGATTTAAACCAGTCTCCTGTCTGCTTTCGGATGTACTGTATATATCCTAGTTGTCCAATTATTGTCCTGACGTGTAACGTTTCAGCTAAATGCCTTCTTCACAAACGCTTCAGTAGTCTATAATCAAATTTTTTGCCCTTTTATTTCTTATTCAAGTAACTGTTTTCCCTATTATGGGAATTGGTGATATAAATTAAAGTTATATATTCTCAAAAGTCAGAAACTAATCTCCAACCTTTTGTGATGACCAGGTAGATCCACACAAAAAAATTGTGAAATGTAAAATACGTTCATAGAAGGTTATGATCTTTTAAAACGTGGTTTGGAAATTCACTCAGTTTTGTAATGATGTAATGATCTTATAGAGTAGAAATTACAGGAAGTACAGAGGTCAAGATGGAATTGGGAATGGCCACACTTGTCCTGGAAACACAAACACATGCTAGAAACCCTATTGTAATCCCAATGTCAATACTGGAACATATTAATACAAGGTAACACAAGTTGAATCATTTAAAGATTTTTAATCTCATTTCGTATAAATACATGGCAAGAAATGGTATAAATATATATCAAATTTAACAAAATAAACAATATTCGACATCAACAACAAAAACAATAGCAATAGACATTCATAGCTGGTGAAATACCTATACGAGTTACTATACATGCCAGAATGTCCAAGCCCTTGTGCAAATTACTGCTTCAGAAATAAACATTTTGGCATGAATAGCACAATAAGTATTGTGACAAAACAAGCGCACGTCTCACATTTACACGGATTATGCTTCTGTGGTTTTTATTCTACAGTTTTCTTTTAAACAAAATATAATGTTTTTACACATTCTACAATCTGAATCACTAACCGAAAACAATTGATACAGTCAGGTGTCCATCCAATAGGGACATTACATTATAAAGATATGTGTTTATCCTTGTTGATTGGAGTATTCTATATGTGAGATTCATTTCTCGGTCGTTTTAACACCTTCTACTGGTCATGTTAGTTTCAAGGATCTTCATATACCGCACATGAAACAGGTACGATCATCATTCATAACCTCAGTGTTATTGATTCACTTTTTGTGCATTCACAGATCCCCTAATACACTCTACTGTAATAGGTAGGGATAACTGACATCCTCGTAATGACTTCTCATTTAAAGTAGCAGTAAAAACAACAATGACAGGATCATTTTGTTTTTAGGTTTGTACTCCCTTTAAACAAAATTTTTGATACTTGTATTTCTCAGAAATTGGTGGAATGAAGTCAGATATAGTTAAATATTGATTTGGTTGAGCACAAACTTATTCACCTTGTCTACACGACGACATCCGTCCATTTCTTATATTCAAAACCTCCCAAACGATCATCGTTTTCGATGGTGTAACTACCAGATGTGGTCGTAGAACGATCGTCTCCGTCGTCCGTCGTAATCGTAAGAGCACTGTCATTTCTCCAATCGCGAGCACCCGCCACCCCACCGGTCATGGGGATATAGTCTTTATGAGGTAGCACTGTATGTTTTTGAGCAGGAATATAATGCACTTGGTGTCCATTTCCGTTTAAATTCCCATTACTTCCGTTTCCGGTTTGCGATGGATACCGTGTATTTTGACTATCGTAGAAGTTTTTCTGAAACGAACTATTTAAATTGTTATTATTGTTAGGATTTTTCACAAATAAAATATTTGGTTTCCTCCAATCGGGTTCACAGAGATAATTCTTGTCTCTTGTCGAGGAAGTGGTGTCATAGGGAATACTAGTTTCAGAACGAGGCGGTTTATTTGATTTTGAATCACGAAAAGTCACGTGTTTTCTAGCACTATTTCTTGGTGGTTTGATTGGTGGCTGTGAACCGGATGTTGTATTACTGTGAGACTGTACGCTATTTTTGATATCGTCTGAAATATAAAAAAAGAAATATTATATATACAAAACAAGTTATACTTTTTATTTGTCGAATGAATTAAGTTTCCATCTGATTGTCAAGCACCTTATTGGGCTAATAAATTTGAAATTAATTTTTATCCTACTTTTCTGGGCACCTTAAAGCATAACATTTAATGCACATGTCCTTGTGTATTATGAGACGAATTGTATATTGAAATATCGTGTATTATGAATTACAATGGAGATTTACGCCTTACAGCATAAATGATGGAGAAGTTTGAAAGTAAACTACGTCTATTCCAACATTAACTCGACTACAGACTTGCTTGGAATTTTTTAACATTTTGGAATCTGAACTAAAAAATGTCAGTTGGCAGAAATTCTCTGGTATTTTTGAGAAATATTCTCTCGTCTGTCAGGAGAGAAATTAAGATACAATAGTTTTATAGAGTTAACTCGTCTATTCTATTACACGTCTGTCTTCAGACTCCGTTTTTTTCCCGCTAAAATAAACACGAGAAAATTCTCGAAATCTTCGTCTGTAAAATTTATTTATAAACAACAATTTGTTTTCGAGTTGAAATTCCACTTATGTATTTCTTTCTTGTTTCAAAAATATCTCGAATAAAGTGAAATTGAGTTTGACTTCCTATTTATTTGTACCTACAAAATATCTGCAAAGATGGAAGTGAATTTTAAAATTTAAAGAAGTGTAATATATTTATGTTTATTTATCAAAATTTAAAATTTGTTTCGAGCTTGAATTAAAATAAAAAATTAAATTAAATAAATGGAGTTTTACGTCCTACTCTTCTCAACCTTACTGGATAAATTAAACAAATTCATACAAGACAAATCTAGCTGACTTAACTAATCAAAATGGAAACAAGATCATAAACAACCAATTCTATTTTTCGAAGAGAAATACACAGAAAATATCTTGTTTGAAACCAACACAATAACTGTGCTCAGTATTATAAAGTTATAACAATTGAACTGATTCTACTCAGCAACGTTCACAATTTCCTTCAAGAAATTCCTTCGGCTGCAGTCGTTCAAGATGTGCGAGTATTCCACTATTTTGAGAAAGCTTAAACTTTAACTCACGTGTTCAGTTTTTAAAGTTTCTGAGATTAAAAATTTTTTACAAGCTTATCTTTCATTATAGACTTCAAATTACAAGAATAACAACCGTTAAATCCTACCTTAAAACTCTTAACTTAAAACTCAGAAAGTTTCAGAAAAATCAGAAGAATTTCAGAAGGTCATTGAAAGAAATTTGATACTTGACGATAACAGAACTAATCTGATAGATAAGACTCTACCTATTACATTCCTTTCTTTAATTACATTCAAATCCTGGAGATTTTCAGCCTTAATTCGCTTGGCACCTTGACCAAGGCTAGGGGGATCTTTATAGCTTTGATATTTGATTAATTTTATATTTAGCCTTGATGTTGAGTTGCAGTCTTACACCCCAGTAAACATTGTTTTAAGGTGTATTTCACATCAGAATATAAAGACGTTAGACAAATTAACAAATTTGTAGCAAGTTTCGTTTCAGAAAGTTTATGCCTTTTCGGTATATTTGTCAGTTATTAAAGGAATACTACGTCTTAGAATGAACAAGAAATTTTATTCTTTTAAACTTGGCCAATAAGATTTTACAGTGATTCTGTTATTTTATGACACCAGGTAAGTTCACTGATGAATATATACTCATATTGATAAGTTTGAAATTATAAAATTACATTCTAGTACATGGTATCATTTTAATGAAACGTTCAAAATATCAGAACCAGTTGAGTTTAGTAACAATATATGATACAATTATAAATATTTACTTTATCATAAAAAAACGATAAAAAGTTATTAATATGTTGCCAATGAGTCACGAATACTGAGGAACTATTTAATATCATTCTTTTATCGAGGACAATCAAGATTCATATCGTAACGTATTTTATCACTATCGACCGCCATCTTTGTCACATGACGTGTGATTGACAGTTGCGTTCGATATTCACGTAATGCCTGGAAGCTGTGACATAAAGTGGGCTCGTTCGATTTCCCTGTTCGATCAACCTTTGAGATAAGCGATGAATTGGATGTAGGGCTGATTATTATAATGTGATATCGACTATATATGATATTAAAGAGAACTCAGCTTTATAAATTTACCGCTTGGACGTAAAACTATGTTTCGTATGCTTATCGTGGAAATTGTCGTAGCAGTAAGACTAAGTAAGAAAATGGAGAGTGTAAAAATGTCTCTGTAGTATTCGAGTATCGAAGCGGATGTCAAACTGACAAACCAGCGTATGCTGACTCTTCTTCGTCTCCTAATGTCACTTTAAGACTTTAGAATTCTGATAGCTAATATTTGTATTAAAGTTTGTCACCTTGACAATCCTATCTGACCGAACTGTAGTGTTTATAATGACCGTCAAAAGGCATAGTTTGAACTGACATGGCACACCGAGCATCAACATCCGACTAAATAGTGAATACCCTCTAGGACGTCATGAGACTCTATGCAAAAATAAGTAGCCTATACCCTTTTAGGCGTAAAATATTTTCGAATACAGGCACAACACTAACAATATAATTTTAAATGATGATGAGAACATAGTCTCATAAAAGCACTGGCCTTAGTCACAAAGTAAAGATTTATGATAAATGGAAGTGATACATAGTACGGTTTCCAACGTCACTTTAACCCTATCAGATAAACTGTCGGCATCGTTTGATGTCTGATATCGATTCACGGGAGAGTTGTATGTACAATATGATTATATATCATCAATCGGTTTAACTTGACTTTAATACGCATTGATTCTTCATTAAACTGACTTAGGATGGACGATTTAAGACCCTAGCATCACGCACATCTTTCTCCCTAACATAGATCGAGAGTCGTTCTTCGTATCAGAGAAGTTATGAGTCAAGGAAGAGATAAAACATCTTTAGAATCTCAAACTATTACCAATTTCGAACTTGACTACAATAGTCACCTTTCTGGTATCACATCTTCACAACCTCGAGCTATTGGTAATATTTGATATTGTGAAGATGTGATATTAGAAAGGTGGCTATTGTAGTCAAGGTATAAGACACAGTTAGTAATAGCTTGACATTGTGAAGATGTGACACAAGAAGGGTGACTATTGCAGTCAAGGTATTAGACGAAATTCATAAAAACTGCAGCTTACCGAAATTGTGAGTGCCATTATGACTATGAATATCTTCCTCACTGCCTCCCCGACCACTGTCGCTAGTAGTTGTGTCTCCTGACGCTACACTGTTGGTATCGTCTGGTCCCGAACCTAACTTTAACCACGGATTGGGCACCTGAAATGCATAAACATCAAAGTTTCAAGGAAGTGTTTTTACAGTTATGCATAAAATTATCAGCAGATTGTACACCTGAAACAGGGAAGACAGGTTCTATTCCCAAGGTTCTAGTCTTCGTTTTCTATTGAAAGACCCAACCCTTTATCACCATTATCTTGGGTGAACAAAGATAACTTCAAACATTTGGAATGGCTGAATGGCGCAAAAAATAAACAACCCCTAAAACAAAGTAATCATCGTCCTATTGTCGTGATAAATTTGTATGTAAATAAATTATGTTTGTGAGTATATAGTACATATTCTAGAGGCTGGATTTAAGTGGTTTCAGCAGTATATAGGGTTCACGGAAGCTGGGGTTAGGGTTAGGGCTAGTGTAGGACAGGTTAGGTAGGGTTAGAAAGGATTTTCTATATTGGTAAAATATTTCACAAAAACGATAGAACTAAACCAACTCCTTATTAAGGCACATACCTGATTCTGTTTATAATTCTGCAGTAAAACCTGATGTAATTGTAAAGCTGTTAATTCGTCTAGATTTGACTCCTGGCGGCCTGACTCCTGGCGACCTGAATCCTGACCGGTAGAATTGTAGCTACTATCAGATAAATTCCTCCCCTTACTACTTCCATTGTTCGACTGAAAATATAAAAGTATAGAAATTAAGCCATTTGTTACGAAACGTAAACAAAATGTATTTTTATTCCTTGGAATATTCTCAGTGTAGACTGGCCACTCCTGTCCATGAAGGTACAGTGTTTTCTATATCTAAATATCTAATCATATATTGGACTGGTCGTCACCTACAAATGTGGCGATAGTATTTGTAAACGTCGGTATGCATTCACCGTTTTTAAATTAAAGATATATTAGTTTTTTTTTAATAGTATTTTATTTCTTAAGAACAATATATATATGGATTTACTACTTTTTTCTAAATTATTTCATACGACGTTTCGATACGCATATAGGTAACATTATCAAGTAAAAATACTACGTTTCGAACCATACAGGTAAATTATCAAGTTATTAAATACTACGTTTCGATACACATACAGGTAAAGTTATCAAGTAAATTAATTTTTACATACAACGTTTCGATACACATACAGGGCGGTAACGTTCTGATGTAAAATTATTAAACAAAAAACAACACAATATAGGAAGTAAATATGTTCCTCTGTCCGTCATAACCCCGCCCCATTCTTTTTATCGTGTCTTTCGTTCGGTTACTGTAGTTGACTTTTGCCTTTCAGATGGGACATGTCCAATTTCTAGCACGAAGTTTTAAGCCTTATTTAAACAGTCATTCTAAATTTTAACACTTTCAAATTAGAGAAATTGAATCTCTTTCGGTAACAAATATCTATATATAAAGACTTATTCAGTTTTTAAAAACCTAGAACGTGATGCGAGAAGCCGTTAAGACGCGAAATAAAATCTTAAAGTATCGTTTAAGATAAATAAAAGATTCAGATACATTTACTTCAATATTTTTTATAATTGTGGCAGCTGTGTGCAGTATTTAAAATCGTTTTCTTTGTTTTTTAAGAAAGCAAACTTGTGTATATTTTTGGTGATTGTATATTCTTAGAAAACCGGATGAAGATTTTAGTGATAGTAACGTTCACAGGATTAAAAGTGAAACAAACAGATTTTTTTTTTATCTTTTTTCTCATTATAACATGTCCTCGGGTAAGAAACAATATAAAAATTTATTTTCACTCTATTCGAGGTAAAACAATTAAATTCTGCTTTGTTCTTATAAATAGATATTAAAATTTGAAGAATAATCACAATTCTATCAATCTATATAAAAAACTTAGATGCGGAAATAGCGTTTAATATGTTTTTTTTTTATAAATTATACCCTTTAAGAAAAGACTTTCAAAAATCATTTATAAAAATCCTTGTTTATCGAAATACAGAAAATAATTCTGATCAAATCTAATCTATTCATGTTTTTAAAAAATTTATTACTATTTTAGAAATTCTGAAGGAGAGTTTATCTTTTTTCCAAGTTTCAAATACTCAATATAAAGCTGCCTCTGTATTTATATATTGATATCTAGAACCTTTATCAAGGTTCGTTTCAGATCCTTCAAAAATATGATAAGATATAATAGATGTTACTATGGTAATAGTTTTAGAATTTTAGGAGTTGACATATTAAAATATAAGTCTGTTTAGTGATAAATCACTAATATACAATATAGCGGATATAGGTCTAAATCTAAAAAAATATTGAAATTTACCACATTCATGTTTCCTAAGAATTCATTTTTCTGTAATAGTCAGAATAATACCAAAAATGTGTGATAGAAAAGAAATAGATTCAACAAGATTTACTGTCTTGGGATTGTGACTTTAAGAAGAAGAACTGTCCTTAAATCTATATACTGTCCTGTCGTCTAATGTTTTTCACTAAATGCCTTCCTCAGAAACACTTAAAGTAATCTATGATCACATTTTTCTTTCAACTATCAAAAGTTTAGAATTTCTTAAATCTTACAAATTTTTTGATCAAACCACCGTCCTTATATCTAGAGGTTTTTTTGTCTATCTTGAAGAGATATCTAAATGGTTTGTTTATAAAGATCAATATTTTGATCAAAAGTATTACAATGTACAACAATTAAACAGACTCGAAATGAATAAATATAGTTTAATTCCTGAAGACTTTAATCAGACCACACCTGGCGGAAATCTAATCTCGATTTGTTAGAAATTTCACTAGTCGACTGACAAGAAAGGTTTGTTTTTCTTAGAATAATTACAAAAATGTATCACTTAGTTTCGAGTTAATCAAATGTTTTATTTCTGCTTTCTCCATAAAAATACCAGCGCGGCAATAATTGACGTCTGATGGCTCGGTAATTTGGCGGGAATTAGAGATAATCGTCTGGTGAATAGTTTAACAACAGGTGCGCGTTTCGTGCTATTTTCAATCAACGTGGAATTTCGGTCAAATCAAACTAGATTGATTTCAATTTGATTCAAATTAAAGGTAAGGATAAATATTAAGTAGGATCTTGCAAAATGATGCAGAAGAGTAGGACGTAAAACTCCATTCATTCCATTTCAATTTGCAAAGTAGAATAGGACACCTGAGCTTCTCTTGTAATGAGAATTTGCATACACCGGTATGCTTAGACTTTTTATGGTGCCGTTAGTAACCAAACTATGTTCATGATACACTTTTTGTTATATTACCTGATTCATTGTTGAACCACATTGGTAACGTTAGTAATTATTGTTAACGACATGACCTAATTAGTGTCAGGAAGGAGAAACAAATTGGTTTGTAACAGGTGTATGGATATAGACAATATTTGGATTGACTTGTTGATAAGGAAACAGGTTGCTATTCTCTATATTTCAATTCCTAAAGTAGGCCTACCCGGTATGTGATTCTCATAATACCAAGAAACGTGTATCAAGAATATGACGACTTACGTCACGATTGCAAATACCATTTAAGCTTAAAGATATTTTGATTCTTTCCAATTAGTATATCTATAATGCATTTCTTAATAGTAAATAGCCATCTTCATTAACGCATAATGTGCAGACGAGTTGAAAGTAAAACTCCAAGTATAGTCCAGTCTTCAGTAACACTTAAAGTGCAGAAGAGTAGGAAGTAAAACTCCATTCAATACATTTCTAAGTATAACCCAGTCTCCATTAACGCATAAGGTGCAGGAGAGTAGGACGTAATACTCCATTCATAAGTAAAGATGTTTATGGTTAAAACTATCAAATTACCTATATCAATGGAGTGAATAATTTCAGTTTTATCTGACCTTTGACCCTGATCTGATAAGAAATTTTAAGGTGTAATCAAATCCACTATAAATTATTTCACTGTTGACAACTGCTGTCAAAACTTCCACAATTCAAATTTTACATTTAACTCACTGGCTGTAAAACCAACAGCAGCAACATCAAGTTTATGCAATCAAAGAGATGCAGATTATTATACGCTAGTTTAGTCTCACAAAAATTGGTCATGCTAGCTCTGTAACAGGGTTTTCAACTTGACGTCCTATTAAATAGCAGCAGTCAATTCCTGACAAATAGACTACACGAGAATACTGAAAGTAATACATATGATGTAATTGTGTAGAAACGTTGCGTATAATAAAACCTAGTAGTTGGGTTTCATATACATGTACAATAAACATTGTTAAGGCCTTAAGTAAAATATCTAGACTATCTGAATTCTATAAATTTCTGCTTAAACATCACCCTGTATTCGATCTATTATTGATATGTCCCTAATGACTATAATTCGACAATAAATGTAAATAACAGAATTCTTACCGTATTGTGATTATCCATACATGATTGATTCTTTATCACTGAACCTTTATCAGTCATCACTGCATGGAAACCGAAATCAGTGTCGTCCGCCATCTTAGATTTCATTGCATTCATGACGTTCGTTTTTTTAATGTCGTCATATTTACTCGGGTCGCCATTACTGTTTATTTGTCGTGTGCCAGCAGTTTGTCGTTTTCTGTCTCTGTACCTTATGATAACGATGATAAGAACAATGATGGCTGAAATGACAATAGTCACACAAACAATCGTCAGGGTTATCAAAATATTCTTTTCGTTTGAGGCTTCTCGATAAGCAGCAGATGTCCCATTCCCTTTAGTGACTTTCACCAACAGGGTCACGTGTTGTGCCAAAGGGGGACTTCCCTTATCTTTGGCACTGATGACCAATCGGAATAAATTAATATCCTTCTCATGAAGGTCTCTGGTCAGGAACAACTCGCCATTCTCAGCATTCACTCCGAATCTTCCGCTGTCGTTACGGCTGGTGATGACGTAATGAATCTCACCATTTAGCCCTGAGTCTAAATCATGGACGCGAATCCGCGAGATGACGGTCCCCTTAGGTTCAGATAAGCTAGTGTTGACGACGTAGTTTGATATTTTAGGGAAAGTTATAATGGGAGCATTATCGTTTTCATCTTTAACTTGGACGACAACCCGTCCCCTGCTTTGTAAGGGAGGCGTTCCTTTGTCTGTGGCTACCACTTCAAATTCATAGCGAGGTCTCTTCTCGTAATCTAACTCTCCATCTAAAACTAGTGAACCGTTCTCCAATAAAATAAAGGGTATTTCACTCGATTGTTCAAATAGTGAGTACACGATGACCCCATTCTTTCCTGACTCGTTATCCACGGCTACTATTTTAGACACGATCTCACCAGTCCTTGCAGCTTCGGACACGGATACTTTGAATGGATTTTTGGAAAATACCGGAGCCACATCATTTTCGTCCAGGATTCTTACTGACACAGTCGCTGTAGCAGTTTTTGCAGGTTTCCCTTCGTCTATGGCCAAAACAGAGAAATTTTCATATGGGCTCGATTCAAAATCAAACGACACAGCAGCAGAAATGGTGCCGTTTTCAGGAATAATTTTGAATTTTCCAGCAGCATCGTCTGCCAATTCGTAATGCACGCGACCATTCGAACCGGAATCCAAGTCCGTGGCGTAAACACTTAGAAGACTTTTGCCCACTGCATTATTTTCAGATATTGTGGCAGAATATTTGGTGGTCATGAAAGCTGGAAAATTGTCATTTTCATCAATGATGGTCAGCGAGAAGGAATAGTTGGCGGTCAATGGTGGAGTCCCGGCATCTTGACATAATATTGTAATGTTTTGTTTCTGAGTTACCTCCGAATCCAGTTTCTTAGCAACGATAATCTTGTATTCATCCACGTCAAAGCCTTGGAGTTCAAAGTATGCAGTGCTTTGTAACTGACACGTAACAATACCGTTCCGACCACGATCCGATTCTTTCACAGCTACGTGTGCAACAACAGCGTTAAGATTTGCATATTCAGATATTGTTGACCCTGACAATACGTTGACGGTTAATTTCGGTGGACTATTGATAACATCACGTACGTTTATCGTAACGACCGTTTGACTTGTAAAGGGCTGTAACGCATGATCGGTCGCTTCAACAATGACATTATATTGGTCCGTAGCCTCCTTTTGTAAATCTCCCTTGACCGTTAAGTTACCACTGGTCGGGTCAATTTGAAATAAATTTTTCACTTTTTCGTTTTGATGTGAGCTCAGTTTATAAGACAATTCGCCATTTTCACCCGAATCTTTGTCCGTTGCGTGAATGTTTACGATTACCGAATTTGCTGGTACGTTTTCGTCCACATTTACACTGTATTTATCCTTTGAAAATTTTGGTAGATTATCATTTACGTCCGTTACAGTTACGATGACATTCAACACCCCCTGTAGCGGAGGAGACCCTCCATCTTTAGCCACGATTTGTAGTGAATATTGGTCTTTCGTTTCATGGTCCAATTCTTTTTTCACAACTAAATTCAAATACGACGTCCCGTCTGGATTTTTACGAAACGATACTCCAAAAGCACCATCCTCGGGAACGACTTCATACGTTTGTAAAGAATTATTCTGACCTCTGTCACGATCTGATGCTCCGTCAATCGGAATCGACGCTCCGACCAGAACAGCTTCTGAAACGTCTAGGGTTAAAGTATCCTTGTTGAATTTGGGTGGATTATCATTAATATCGTCAAGGGTTATCGTTACTGATACTTTTCGAAACAGCTGATTACTATTTGACTGGACGACGATTTCTAACGAAATTTCACAAGTGATAGCGAAAGGACACAAAGTTTCTCGATCTAAGGTCGAATTGGGTCCGATCCTTAAAACTCCGGTCTTTTCATTCAACGAAAACAAGGATGTTACGGCATTACCCTCCGTCAGAAAACTGAACCGTAAATTTGGATAGTCTTCAACACTTACTGCACTTTTAATATTATCCGTTTCACTGAGGATATCTCCAATAAACGTGTTCACGGCCAGTTCCTCTGGAATTCTATAATTTAAATCCGAACTGTGAACTATTACAGACACTATAGTTAGAATAAATCCAAAGGGAATCAAACAACTGCTACTCAGATCCATGTTGGATATTTAAACTCTTGAAGTATTAAATCCTCTTTGTTAATAAGTTCATATCTGTACCATCAAGATTTGTGGACGGGGGTTCAGGTGCTGGAATCTGAAAATAAAAAGGAAATTCATTAACGCATGTGCTTTTAAAGAAGGAATAGTTCAAGTTATTCGGTCTAATTAATTAATAAAGCCATATATTCCAGCAATTAGAAATATTTGACACGCTTGAAGAGACTGTATGTGACTAATGTACCATTGCATTTGGTAATGCTTCCATGTAACGTTCAAATTTGCACAAAAAAAAAAGATTTCAAATCAAGTGTTAACAGTTTATATGACGAAAAACTGGTCGAATGATTTTTTGAAAAAGGCATCAAAGCCATAGTTAACGCTGAAAACGTGTTAACCGAGGACCACATTGTTAATCCGATTTTTCATCCATATCAGGTGGTTCAATTCCACTCTCTTCCTCTCGCAAATTATTTTATCAACATGCTAAGATCCTAAAATAGCTCCACACAGTGTTGAAATCTTCAAATTTGAATTTATACTCTAAGTATGCCTCCTTGAAAACACCTGATGATCATACTTCTTCGTCTTATCACTAGGTCCGATGACAACAGGCTACCCTGAACGATGGATCGGATACCTTAAAATTCCATTACTCACTCTAATGAAATTAGTAAAACGAAGTGGTGAAATTAAGCTTCATTTCCAGTTCTCTAATCTCCACTCATCACCAGTCCACATGTTCCGCGTGAATACTAAAGTCGCATGTACACAGTGATGTTTTATTTCAATATTAAACTAGAGCACTAGACACCACGCCTCTTATAGATGTCAGCCAATCAAATCTCGGTAGGCGTGGCTACTGTAATATTGATTGACAGACGCGTGTGGGATAATGTGAAGTAACTTTATGATTATTGATACAATAAAGACATATGATAATGCTGTCACTCGGAAATCTTGACTATTTATCGCCAGTATATTTTCTTATCAAGTCCACTTAAAGCCCATTGAAATACCTTGGCATTGTGTCGTCAGTGACTCGTTACTCGGTTAAATTTGTCGTTATGTTGTGCTATAAATTTGTCTTGTAAAGTCAAAAACAGGGGTTATGTATTTTAAATTGAGGGTTCAGTCATGGAATTCCAAATATAGAATAAGTGAATAATATTATCAAAACTTGACCATTAAATAATCTATCCCAGTGATTTTAAGAGACTATTTGCTCTCGTCGAAATAGTACATTATTCCAAGGACACAGCACCATTCCATGCCTTTAAGGAATTCACCCAGGATTTATCTTAGGTAGTTTATTTCAAAGTAATGTATATTACAGCTTACTGTTGAAAAAGTAACGTAAAGGCCCTGGTCAGCGCTCTAGTCATCTAATGATTGGTTGATCATTAAATTGATTTAAAATTCTGTTTTATTGTCCCCTAAATTTCGTAAAATCTGGATTTAAGTTTTCGATAATTACTGTTTTACTTCCTTTAATATCTGTTGCGTTCACAAGCATAACATTATTTAACCGTATAGGTTAAAGTGCATCGATTGCTCTTAGAAGGTTTTAATAGAAGATCTTTTCACTTCTTTCCTGAATTCAAAATCGCATGTCAATTAATTCCTGTCAGAGATATTCCACGTTCCGAGTGCTTCTAATATCAGTTCTCAGAATTAATCCCCAAATATTCTCCCCCGAGGGACAGGATTATTCCGAGATTTAATTTCTGTATAAATTGAAATCAATTAAGACTGTGACGAGGTCGAGACGATGGTCAGTGATCGATCGTGACTGATTGGTTTTATTCAAGGTTCGTCCCCGGTTATCAATGCCATCAGGCTCGTCTGGACTAAACCTTGATTGAGGTCTGTCTGTTTCTATACATGCCTTGAAGGGATGATAATAGCATAAAGGGATATATTCACTTGAATATTCTCTCCATTAACAGAACTTTGAAACGTATAAAAATTCCAATTTACGATACGTCTGTTTATTTATTGACGATAAATACTTGATAATGTTACCTGTTTGCGTTTCGAAACGTCAGTATGTAATAAAGTAAGAAGTAGTATATCTATATATCTTGTGTTTAGAAACGTAGTATGTAATAAAGTAAGAAGTAGTATATCTATATATCTTGTGTTTAGAAACGTAGTATGTAATAAAGTAAGAAGTAGTATATCCATATATCTTTGTTTTAAAACTATTGCTAACATAAATAGTAAGATAATCCTATATATTGCACGTAAAACAGATCCATTAATAGTAAACCAGTATATATACCTCTTTTATTTCGATGTGCGAATGACTAATTCATTTTCAAATTCACCAAGATTTATCAAGTGTATACCTATCCCCAATCAAGCCAGGGAAGCATAAAACTGTATTCATTTCCAATCAGGGAATGAAATTAAGGACGTAAAACTCCATTCTAATTTATATTAGAAGTGTATCTACCATCTGTCATGTGACTAAACCCTTTAAATATATAACTACCAATCTAGACTTTTGGTGAACTATCAAATCGGGGAGTTAAGAGACAAGAATATATATCAACAAGAAAACAATGGGATAATTTCTGAGTTGTTTTACCTTTCATGAAGTCGAAGCCTTGATGGTAAAAGATTAAAACAATTAAAGATCTTGAATTAAGAAAACTAACCAATCAGTGAAGCTAAATTGATCACGAAGTACGGGTTATCTTCCCTCTCTGAAAAACCCCCCCCCTCTGTCAGTGATGCAGGTCGGAGGTTAGTCGTTCGGATGGGACAATAAACCGATGCTGTGCACTTTAAAGATCTATCATTAGTTCGAATAGAAAACGACTAGGCTTTTTCAGCTGCCATCGCAAATGTCCCTCACTGTTCACCACATTGCTGCAGAATCAAGTGCAGAAAGCAGTATATCAAATCCCATTCATTTCATTTCAAACGTTACCACCAAAGAGCAAACCGTCCAATATATCATATTTACCTATAGGTATTTCTACCTTTTGAAGTAGCCGCCAATCAAATAGTACTGTATTATGATAACTTAGTATTGACTGACGGTTATAGTACGATTCTAGTGTTTAATAATTGTCTTACTAAACACTCAAATACTATAATATTTACACTGTTTCAAACTTTAACCTTTAATATTGTGACTGGGTTACTTTAATTCAGTTTGATACAAATACTCGCATTCTCATAAACGATATACAAATCGATATTGCACTGAATGAGATGGTATGGTTGTATTATTGCTCAGGATTCGAGAAAGGTGACTCGACACTTGCTCAATTTCAAAACTGATTACTATATATCTTTATGGATATATATAGTTTTTGATTTAACCTTCCTACTTCCATATGTCTTATAAAACAGTATAATATACTAAATTATTCTTAAAATTAGCCTAGTCCAGCTGTAATTCCAGGGTATCCTATTTTCAACTAACACAAACGTTGCAGTCAAGGCTATACTGCTAAAAACGTGAAGCACCTGGTGTGAAGCACCCTCCCGGTATCCTGGTACACATTACGGCACAAGACGGGTCAAATCCTCTTATTATCCGCCCAACAGCCCTTAAACCCTTGTGTATACCAAACATATATCACCCTGACTGCCTCAATAGATGTAATAGAACCCTACCACCGATCCTCTAAAATACACCGAAAAACTTTCCGTGTCAATATTGTTCTTTAAGACAATATATTCATCCGTCAAAACATCGGGCGTGTATTAAAGGCTGGTTCACATTGGAGGTGAGGTCTCGATTACTACTATACCTCACACTGGAATACCCAGTACCAGAGGATTCTCTCACTCCAATGAGCAGAAATCGCAACCTCATGGACTCGGGATTACCACTTTGGCTATATACCAATTACCAAGCTTGTCAATTTTTTTTCGAGGAGCTTGGCCAGTACAAGAAGCTTGCGAGGTGTTAAAACTGCACTCTGATTGACTCGAGTCTTGATCCGACAGAGTATACCGAGAAGGGCAGAAGGATGTTGAGCAACTATTACTGATAAATCGTATCTATGAATTCAATTATAGAACACAGAAAATCCACAGAAAGGTTATCGACAGCAAGTACAGAAATCTTTTTCCTACGTCCGACATACCTCTAAGTGTAAACGTCCCTTGACGAATGTTTGATTTCCGACTATTTTCAACCCCTCAAATATCACATTACCAAATAGGGTATCGATAACATAATCAAAATACATGTATAGCATTGTAGTGAATGTCAACAGAGAAACGTGACATCTGAAAAGCAGAGTGGGGCCATTGACAACTGGAGCAGTTTACAAGTTAGATGGAAAACCTTTGTACACTAGTCTTATCCTGTTACAAATCAACTATCATTTTAACTCAGTCATATTCACGACCTAATGATATGTTTACGTTGTGGAAATCAAATAAACAGAAAAGGTATTTTGCGTTCTACTTTCGTTTACCATTTACAATATATTTGAGATTGAATGAGAAGTAAACTGATTTTGTCATCGTATGGACTTCATACGCTGTTCAGTTCATATGAAAAGACAAAACAATTGTGTAACGTCAAACTGTTGTGCACCCTTCTTTATTAGCCAATAAAATGCACAAGAGTAGGACGTAAAACTTCATTTCATTCCATTTCTACTGTTGTGCATCACATTGGCATATTTGTCGTCTTATTCAGATCTTTGAAACTTAACTTAAGACAAGTTTAGTGTTCCAGACTTCTGATTGGCAAATCACTAAAATTGATTTTAAATTTAGTTTTGTTATCCAATCAGATTTCTGTATTTATTAAAATCTGGATTTTATTTAAGAATGATGACCCTGGTCAATAAACATCAGCATGTATCTTCAGCGTCTTTCTTCTGATCGAGATTCAATATCAATTTCCATGTTTGTTGTCCCGAATATCAAGTTCCCTGTTTCAGTATTTATTATCAGGTGTAATATTCTATTAGGACTAGACCTCTAACAATGGTTCATACATAAATCATTTTATAGAAAAGATTGATTCTTGACGGAGGAAAACATTCTCTTTTTCAAAATCAACAGTTGGTCGTCTCGATTAACCTCAAATCATGCAGAATGTAAAGTCCTGATATGCCAAGGATATCAAACAGGTGATTAGTCATATTCTACTTCGGCTTTCTGAATATGATTTGTATGTTGATATCAGTGCTTTATTCTAACTAATACTGGTATATAGAGATTCTCTTACTAGACTTTCTTAGAATATAGAGGATCTCTTACAAGTCTTTTTTGATATAAAAAATATCACCAGCACTTTTAAGTCGATAAAAGTGCAAAACCTCTATGCTTTGCCGATTTTTTTTTTCACTTTTATCGGCGAGTGGTGATATTGTTTATATCAAGAAAGACAAGTATGATATTTTATTTATCACCCAATATCACTGTTAGTTAACAAAGAAATAAATAATAATGGAATATTTTAAATTTATAGATTACGCTTTTGATCATACACGAATACCTTAATTGTGAAACGTGACTGGTCTCAAGTTTTTTAGGAAGGTGATGGAACTTTAATATTTACATACTTTAGATGAAATGTATTTTTTCGAATCTATTTTATCCCAGTTACTGTACATTTAAGGAAAATAAGTATATTGTCGAAACGTTGCCATTCAAAATTATTTTGCGAAATACTCCGGCTGAAAAAGACCTCAATATAAAAATGATGTCATATTGGCACGTTTAAAAATGAGGTCTGCTTATGTGATGTCATAATGTCGCGTCTTTTTCATCAAAAACATAACTTATTATAATATAGGTAAAAATACAGCGGCCGCCATTCCATCTTAATTACAGCTCCAGTCTAGCTCCTAATTAAAATGTCAAAACTTTCTAAAACTGTCAAAATGTCCATGATGAGAGTAAAATTATAATTCCACGCGACTGTCATAGAAAATAATCCGATGATGACGGGAGAAGTAAAAGACTGGGCGGATTGGTAAACGCCTTCCCAGACGAGTCGCGGACCAAATAGGCATGGTATAGTGGAATCCCACTGCGACAGACCTTGATACAGCCATTCAGGACCTGACCACCCTGGCTATCTGTCTCGGCATAGAGGACATCCTGGGCTAATAACTCATCCGTTACACGCTAACGACTTGAAAATAGCACAGCGCAACAGGAGCATCAACAACGCCATTGTCGCTCGCCGGTGGTCGCTGTAGGTGGTGTGCGAGCTCTATACAGAGTGATCGTTAAGTCACAATATTACCAAACGTAACGTCATGATATCGAACGAGCGTATTGTCGGCCGGAGTCGGACCACACGACCCCCGATAATTAGTATTGTTTAAACAGTATTGATTAGGGGGTAAGGACAGTGGACAATGATTCTCTATTGTTTTATATCTATAGTCGATAGTATGTGAATTACCCTGATAATGAGGTATAATCATCACTGTTCTTGTCTATCTACTTTATTTATATTCCATATGTTAAAAACCCTTTTCAGGGTTTGATTTGGGTCTTGAATATATATAAATAGTCTTCAGAAGTTCTGGGGATAAATAAAGAATCTTCAAGGGACTATTTCTATATTTTGATTTGTGTCTTGAATATATGCATAGAATTACTTTCAAAAACGCAGATAATTCACGACAGACATGGATTTCAAAGCACATATTTACTTTGAGCTGGGAACTCTATAACTGATACTTTAAATCGTATAGAAGGAAGATTTAACTCGATCACTTGGTAAAAATTGTCGTTGTCAAAAAAAAATCGAACCTTTTTAGCTGACAAAAACTGAAATGAAATTAATGGAGTTTTACGTCCTACTCGTCTGCACTTAATGAACTGGCAACGTAATGCGGGAGCATGATCCAATGAGAGAAATTTTGCGAGGACAGTGGTATTAACCTATTCTTTTTGTCCATGTCAAGTCGAGGGATCTTTAGCCAGTGGACAAGACAGGGAAAATCAAATCAAAATTGAAACCGATTCGAATCATGGTTTAAAATTGAAAGTTTATGTTGCTTATCGAACCAGTTTGATTCTTCAGTTCAATTCAAATCGGTATCTTTGGGGTTCGTGAGAGAGTGGAACCCCCGTGGATTAGATTCATATAGAACAGATAACTGGTCATTGAGATTGTGATATATTAACAACGTCTTTCATCTTCTACCGATACAATACAACAATAATCTTACAGAACAATGCAACCTCTTGTTAACCCTTTCAATACCCATTGACCAACTCCTTAATACCTCTTCTTCAACTCATCAACTGGAGGGTTAACGTGAATGCTTGCAGTCAGGATTACGCCGAATCCAAACAGTGAACTGAAAGGGTTTATACAAGGTTCTCCAGAAAGCAAAATAAAAATTTAGATTATAATTTGCAATTTAGTCTGTAATTGAATTACCCGTCACGCTTCTGTCGCAACAGAAGGTTTTAATGAAAGGTTTCTGTCAACGTGGACAAAATAACTTTAGCATAAGGTTATCGAACAAGCAAGGTAATGAGTGAACTTCCCAGTCTTTTCCTTCGATTTATTACATTTTGTATTTTAGTTTGGACTTTTTAAAATCTCGCTATGGTAAAAAAGAAAAGAAAAACATACACAAACAGATGCTTATGAATTTCTGAATATTAATAAAAACTATTCAGACGTCTATCGTCAACTAGCAGTGGAATAAAACGTATAAATCAACTTTAGAGAATATTACAGACTAAGGTTCATAAGTCCTGTCGTTACAAGGTATCCTTTCTACAAACTGGTCCTTGGCCAAACCATCTTGGCATTGATCTTTCCTAGATTATCCGTACCAATTTCCAGCTGGGTGGTTTTGGAAATATGAGTGAATGTGACTTATTCAGTTATTCCGGTGCCACGAAAAGTTGCCATAGATTCATTCGTCTGGAAAATATCATCGAGGTTTGGTCAATATATTAATTTGTTTAATATCAGTTCTGTCGATTTGGTCCGCTGTCAGCCCAAAACCTCTTATTTCAAACCTCGTAATAATTAACTTCATCAGATAAATTAGGTCAGATGTCAACAATGTGTCACAACGACTGCAATCAACTCCATTACTTCTGCCAATTATTCAAAAAAAACTCGAGTCCCGCATTTGACTCTAACAAACCTTGATCTTATCTCAGATCTTATCTTTCCCATTTTCATCGTTATAGTCCGAAATCTCGCCCAATAGTTTTATTGGGTTGACTTGGGTTGGTTCAATACCTCAAGCATACTATACTATAATAGTTTTCTGTTGTCAGAAGGAGACTATTTTGTGTAACTCGTCAGTAGATTGTTTGTTGCAATGGTGGTTTTCTGTTGTCAGGATGAGACTAGGACAGACTAAACTAGGTAATTACAGGTGTTACAGATTATCATTGAAGACAATGACCATATCCAGTAGTTGGAATATCTCTTTCAATAAGAGCCAGACGTGTCGGACTACTATTATTAATGAGAGAGTGTGGCCTGTTGATTTGTGTCAAGTCATCGTTATATCACCATACAATAGACACCCGTAAAGATGAAAAGGATTTCTAACGAGCACCTGTTCAGAGGTGGTTAATAAGGTAAAGTAATGATGGTGAAATATTAATGAGATGAGATGTCCTGCTTGTTAAAATAAGCACTAGACTATAGAAGTACAGTCCCTGGAAGAACATTTTCCTGACTCGATGAATGTGTTATCGAGTTCTCAAAATGCATAGATACCATTTTGTTAAATTAATAAGCTAAAAGAGTAAAACTCCAATTCATCTTGTTCTGTTAATAGAACAAATCAGTAGGAAATAGAACTTATTATAAGGCAAGAGATATAGGATTTAGTTCGAATGGTTTTTTTTATTTTCTCATGGACGCTGCAGCTTGACCTCTGTCCACCTTAAAAACAAAAGACGATGTAAAACAGTGATCGACCATTAATAAAAACTAGAAACTTATTAAGAGGTCGTGTTTCTAGACAGTAAAAACAACCGAACATGGCTCTAGACTGTACATGGCTCAACACAACATATGTACGACATGGATTGCCTTTTTATTGTATCTTTGAACATTTGAGCAAAAAGTTTTCCCAAGCAACTGAGACATACATGGTGCGGATTTATATTAAAGGGTTTATTATGCGATGTTGTACCTCCTTGTAGATTGATTTTCTTTTATCTTTTTGCAAAACAACGATGTACACCACCGTCAATTATCACCGAATTCTAGTTATATTCTTATATGTTGTACTCTTGTCTTATTACCATGTACCAGACATTATCCGACTCTAAGATCCAGGGCAGACGATGGTTTACAGTGAACCGTTTATTTAGCATGTTGTATAGATGAAGTACATTACAAGGCTGTTTTTGACCATGTCTGTTTTCAGCTGTAGGTTTGAAATTTTGTTACAATACTCGGAAAGCTGGGTAATAAATTTACTATGATATATAACTCTAGTTTAAAACAGATTAAAATCATGGTGTCACTGTCAGTAGATATAAGATTCAGTAAAACATTGCCTTATTGTGTTTTTTCACATGTATTTTACCTTGGAGATAAATGTGACCTTTTTCGCGAATTTAACTAATTATTTTTATCCTTCAGACAATGAAGTAGGTTGTGGGAGGAAAAGATCAAAAGGATATGTCAAATCTAAACATTAATTTAAATCAGAACCTCGTCTTTTGCAACTGAAATTCAAGTTTGGGAAAGGTTACGAATGGTCAATATCATGTTTTGGGGTAGTAAAGCCAAAACTAGCGCTCAATCGGTACATGGACAGAAAATGCCCGACCAAGCCCTATGTAGTTAAGCCTAGACAATGGTACGTAGGTGATATGATATGAAATTGCACCCGTTGTACTGTGTAGGGCGTAAAACTCCATTGGTTGTGAGAAAGGATAAGAGAAAGTAGGTTGAAATGATTCGATTTGACATGATAAACACCTACTCTATGTTTTATTATCATAGTTAGGATAACTAGCCCCGAGCTAATGGTGACTCTGACAGGGGGAGTTTAACTGATTTCAGAAAGTCGGAGATAAAATAGCTGAAGAAGGTAGGGATTTGGTAACAGAGAATATAAAACTATGGCTTTTAAAAACCACTATACCTGTAGTTCAACAATGTCTAGAAGCGATTCCTTTCACTAAGCAGAGCCTTTTTAGAAGTGATAAATGCCCTTATCGGTCCAGTTCAACACATAACCCGAACACAGTCACCACCCCCATACTCTGCCTATAATTACTCTTGGTGACATATGTAACCTGAGACTTCCATAGAATTTAGCATCTCTTTGAAATTTCTTTAAATATAATCTCATAGAACGTATCATGGGTACGATCATTACCAAGATAGTTGATCAATTACCCACTGTTCGACAATTCTTGGTAAAAGTGGACTTGAAGACAATGTGATGCCATTACCGAAGGGTTTGGCCATGAACAAGTTGATATCCCCTAGAAACCAAATAGTTATTCTATAGATATTCCCAATAGTTTTTTTTTTGTTAACCTAGTTTCCCACTATGACTATCTTTACCCTGTACCATAAAATAACCGACCTCAATATGTCTTAGTAAATCACCAGTTGAAAGACTTGAACCTCTTTCCAGTCCACACCTGTATAACCAGGGTACGATAATTAATGATCTGAGAACAGGGTAATAATATGGCGCTATCTTGTTAGATAAATTGAGATTTTTCTGATCATTATTTTTTAAGGAGTTTGTCATCAATTTGGGAAAAAATAATTAGTACAGACTAAAAATAGCTGAGAACAGAAATGTAATGAAAAAATTGACAGACATGTTATTCGGATTCCAAATATTGCTACAGTAGCATTAGAGATTTGAGTTGTTGAAAGAAACCAGTTACTATTGTCAAGTAGCTATTCTCCACCCAACAAAAGGCACTGGTAGAGGTACGTTTAAAGAGTTTGCTATCAGGCTTATAGGAAATGAATTAACAGCAAAAGGGTACAACCATATACGATTATCATGTGTATAGGGTTACTAGTAGTGGTAGCAGAATTAAGCTTGCCTTCAGGGATAAGGTTTCTAAACGGTGTTTAAGTTTGTAAGTAGCGAAGACGTAACGTAGCCGTAAGGTCTACTTCACATTTACGACTATCAACAACCAATCTGTATGTCATGTTTACGACCCTATGATTTGTATGGCGACACCCTGAAGTCGTAGTGTCATAACAACAACTATTCTAACACCTCGAAATAATTTTTACATATTGACTTGACAATTTCTACAAATTACTGCCATAAAATCAATTAAAAACTTTTAACTTTTTCCTTATTTCTATTGTCAGTGAATCTGGAAATTGCTCGTCATTGACTTGTCACGGCAGATGTTTGTTAGTTAATAATAGCAAGATGGTTTGGTCAACTTTATGACATTATTTGGCTACCACTTGTATGTCATAAAACCTAAAATCACTCAGTGTTGGTGAAAATACTTTTACTTATGTCTTTTGTTCGAGTTAGTTTGTATTTATTGATGATTAGATTGTCAGAAAAGACACAAGATTTGGAAAGGTTTATGACTTATATTTTTCAATGTCTTTATATCGTTTAAAATGTTTTGTTAGACGTACATTAAGTATAATAATGTTTATTTCAGAAAAGGGGTTTTATTTATCGTGTCAAATACAGCTGTATATAATTATAGAGATATATAGAGTTACAGTTTTATTGTCATACTACCAATAACATCTTTTCACAACTGACACCCCCCCCCCTTCCCCACCACCATCCGGTTTCTTTTCTCATACATTTTTATATTTTCAAAACCTTCTCATACTCCCCTTTTCTTTCAGACCTGATAACAAGAAGACCTTGATATCTCTAGAATTATAATTTCTATTGTAGAATTTCGATGCAGATTCTTTTTTTTTTGTTCTTCACCTTGGCCAGTACTTTACATTGGAGTTTTTAGGAACTTCTTTACTCTTAATACAGACTATCTAATACACGAACATCCAGAGATACTTAGAGCATTTCACTACACTATTACTTGAGTTTTTATTGCTTTTTTGAAAACCGGTTTTGGATTCTAAAAAAAGTTACTGATATTTGAAATTGAGCTTCATCAGCTACATATAAACTATCAAACATAGGGAAATAAAATAGGCTTTATAGAGTTCATAGATTACTTAGTGCAGCACATCTATCTATTAACAGCCATTTCTCAATAAGTTTAAATGAACGATTAACGAACAATCTATTAGCTAAATGGTCTTTAATTTGATATCTATTATACCCATCTGAACTCGCAATTCAACATTTATTAACCTTCGTGGTAATTGAACCTATTCCTACTGTCAAATACACACTAATAAATAACTGTAACCCTACAGCATTGACTCATTGATTATTACTAATATTCACCTCGGTATACAACCCCAACAATCTTAATCCCATTATACAAGTTCAACAGAGTCCGCTCTTCTAAAGGCATTGGTCAATCAGTGTGGTTATAGATTACTTGAAGTAAATGAAGATTTGTGATACTGTGAGTACAAACGTAAACCCTTAAGTCTTAAATTTGCACTCAGTGTCATTTACATGTCTCTAATATACATCCATTAAACAACCATCAAGTACTGAAACAGGTGTGAATGCAAAATATTTAATATTCGTATTCTACCCTGAATTAATTATATAGAATGGAGTTGCAAGAATCTAGATCGAATAACATACGCTAAGATTTACCAATGTCGTTGGATTATGACATTACACGAACCCAATCGTCGTTAGTTTCAGTGAAATCAAGTGTAGGAAAGTAAATATTGAGCAACAATTACGAGTGAGTTAAAAAGTAGGGTATGCTTACTTTTAAAGATACTTGATAACAAATTTCATTATGAAAGACTTCCTTTTTTATAATTGATATACTTTCTGACATGAAAACTTCATTAGCTGCTACCTTTGTATTGCTAATGCTTACAGTTTTCGTTTTGCACTTCGGAACGAAATACTTAGTTATGTTTGCAATACTTTCTTTCACAATATTGCAATGGTTTACCCATAATATAAAGTAATTGAGAAACTGGAAGAATAAGTAAATCAACCCTATCGAAAACCTTAATGACCATGCAAATCGGCATACACAAAGTGTTACATGGCGTGATGGGTTAAGGCAGCTTCACAAAATTGCACCGTGACGACTTCAATCAGCTGAGAGATGAAGGGGTTTGTGTTTTTGTCAAGTAGTGGGGTGAAAAGGGTCTTTTGATTTCAAGGGACTATCCCGTGAAATCATAATTCCATCGCAAAAAAAAACCACAACTCTAAACATCTAATGTTGTTATCAGATTGCGTATATCCGTAGTATCGTGTACGTTTCGGCACTGCGTAACGTTTTGATTTGTTAAACGTAAGATTAGTATTGACAATGACAACGCTACCATACGAAACAAATAGAGCAAAAATTATGGGAGTCACCCTTTAATTCGTTACAAATCAGAGCAATTTCTACTTCAATGCACTCAGTTGATTTTTATTAAGATCGTCCTACAAAGAACCTTTTCTACTCTCAGAGCAAACCTGTTTATAAAAACCTTAACAAACTTACGACTGGAGCTAACAAATATTCAAATGAGAGAAAAATGAAAGAGTAAAGGTGAATTATGAAGTGGTTTAGGGGTGAGGTTTTATTACCCCTGTCACAATAGACCCTGTCCCTGGTATAAAGGAACCTATCTCTGACGACAATAGAATTATAGAAATCCCATTCAGTTCTAAATCGATTTTGTGACTTTTATATCTTTCAACTATTATAACTGTCACACTCTTAGCGACTTTTTGATATTTTTGTTGTTGACAAATATGAGTCAGCTGGGATTAAAAGTTTTTGAATCATTGAACTATTCATGCTTTGATTGAAATATTTAATTATGTCCTTAATCAATCGGGGTTTGAGGCGTGTTTTTGTTATGAAGCTATCTTGAAAGGGAAAAAGCATAAAAACTATTTTTTTTTTTAAATCTTTGAAGTATATGTAGTCTATATTTATCTGTAATATATCTGAAATTAAAAATGTTCGTATCGCTCGTAGAATTGAAAATCCTGCACCATATTCGTCTATAATAAATAAAAAAGGTTAAACTGATTAAATTCGTAATCTGAATTAATTGCTTTTAAATATTTCTTCTGGAACATTAGAATCTTTTTTCCCGATTTTAAACCTGTCGATGAATCGTGCACAGCCTGTAGCACACGAGGACTCGGTTTTTTGTCCCATCTGAATGACTAGACGCTATTTTCATGTCAGCCCCTGAGCATCACTGACAAGGGGAAGTTGGGTTGATATACCTTTGGTGGGATGGAACCCTGAACCTTCAGTTAGCGAGCAAGCATCAAAGTTACTTACTTAAGGGAGTCCACATAGTTGATTATTAATGTAACAATACTTATTCAACATAAAACTATTGAAGGACGAAAGTTAAACCTTTAGAAAGCATCAAAGTTACTGAAGGCTCCGGGTAATCTTTTAAGAGAGTTCACATAGGTAATAATTATTGCTAGAGTATTCATTCAACATTAAACTATTGAAAGACGAATGGCAATAAATTCATATTTACCTACACTATCAATTTAAATCTGTATTATGACAAAGTAAAATAAAATAGTTTAATATTCAATAACAAATCACTTAAACCATCAATAACTCGCGAGTTCAACATATCAATACTCATATCGCTATTTTATATCAGTATTCTTTCTGTATCTTTACATCCTATTCTATCAAATTGTTGACCATTAAGTTTACAACGACCAGTAAGTGTCGCTACAAATTAAACTGTCGTCAAAATTGAGGTTTAAATATTGCTGATTTCACTGATTAGCTGAAGTGTTAAAGGGGTCAGGGTAAATAACATCTCTGAATCACTGACCGCTGACATAATTGTTTGTACCATGAGGAAATTTCGAATTTCTGCACACAATTTACATAATATGCCATTATTATTCCGTGCTGGAAACAGGAGACCTATGTAAGACGAATTTCAGTATTTTCCAAATTTACAATATGAGGTGGGTGGTTTGCTTTTTTGAGACAAGTTCATCGTAGTTTCATTAGAAAAACGGATTTCTGAAAATTTTTAAAAGAACAGGAAAGGCTGCGGAAAGGCCATTTCCCACAGTAACGTCCCTTACCTTATCTATTTATATCTCGACGACTTAACAAAATCTTAGAAATCGCGAACCATGGATTTCCCACCTTCCTAACAATCTGTTTTTAGAATGTTTGCTGACCCTTGTTACTATATTGTAATTTGGCACATCATTTTTCAAATATACCTGACAAGTTGCACCTGAGTTGGAGGTGAACTGGCGACAGCTGGTTGGTCACCACCAGGGAAGAAATATATTATTTCATTTATTGAACTGCATTGAAATGCATTTTCTTCCAACACATCGAGTACCCCTCTCCTGAAATTCTCTTATTCCAAAACAACCCAGAAGATCTCAAGAAACAAAATGTGTTTTGTCCAAAATGACCAATCAATGTCGTATTTTCTCCGAGAATAGTGATCGTAAATTGTTTCGTTAAGATATGATCTGATAATTGTACGGTAGCCGTCGTCACTTGGCGAAAAGAAAATTGACTTGATTAGGGATTAGTCGGATTTTTCGGGTTGTTTTTCGAGTTCTACCATCCTTAATATCTCTAATGAGAAAATAAACGTAGAGTAAAGATGAAAATTAGAGGGTAGGATGATGTATAGACAGTGAACATCTTGATAACGTCCGAGAAATCTTGGTAATTACCTGCGAAATAATGACCATTCGTCAACATTATCTGGGATTATTTCATTTGTCAATTAAGTAATTTATTTTTACCGTTAACTTATAAATCATTTCGTTTTCTGTCTTGTAAGCCTTCATTGTTTTTGACCCCACAAACGAGAAAATAATTTCTAAGTTAAGAAGAAAATTACAGGGTAGAGGAACTTTTAGACAGTTTACACCGTGTCCGGTTAAATCGTAATTCCGTACGACTGTTGCGACATGTTTCCAATTCATCAACATACAAGTCTGTCATTTTTTCCCAAACTTGTTGAAGCGTCAAGGCATTTGGGACTAAAAAGCATTATTGTTTTGTCTCGGTGACCTCCCTTGTTTTTGACACTCCCCTGACCCTTGTAATGAGAAAATAAACGTCGGGTGAAAATAGAAAATACGAGTAGAAGCATTTTAGACATTTTTTTACCCTGATTCAATCAAGAAAGGTCCTTTAAGTTATAGTATATCTTGCTCACGGGACAATCTTGTATATCAAGGCGTCATATTCTTCAAACAGCACCAGTCTTAAGCATTGTATGTGAAGATCTCTTAAATGATCCAAACCATTTCAAGTGGAAATAGGGTTGGTAAAATCTACTTTGAAATCTTCATCACCATTTTCTGAATAAATTAACAATTAAGAACAATAGGAGCATCACCTGGGTATACGTATTATAATATTTAATGAGATTTAAACGAGTCTCTAATCATTTTATAAATAGTCTCTAAATATTCTATAGATTCTAATCTACAAACGTATGTAAATGACAAGATATCTGATAAATTGTTTTCAATATACCAATCCTTCGATGTCGGCTCTTCCTATCCATGTGAAGCAGACCGTCTATATTAGCCCATAAGGTTCAGAAGAGTAGGACGTAAAACTCAATTTATTCCATTTCATTTTGTGAAGCAGAATTCGCCAAGCGTTGGATTTTTACCCACCAACAGGGAATGTGGGTTGGGTTGAGACTGTTATGAGACAGATTAGTTTTACCCTAAAGGTAGGGAACATGGGTTGGATTGTTCACCCACCAACAGGGAACGTGGGCTGGGTTTAGACTGTTATGAGACAGGTTAGTTTTACCCTAGTATAACAGCAGGAGAAGCCGGTGGAGAGCTAGGGTAATGTTGAAAAGCGCAAAAACGTGGTCTTGAATAAGGTACATGTATGAAAATGGCAAGAATACGGGTAATATTTTGATTGTTACTGACTGAATGGAAGGTTAGCAGGTTGTGAGAACGTCACAGTTATTACACCCACCTCGACCCTATCGTCCCAAAGTTAAATTGTGCCTCTTTGCTTAACAATAGATATCTAAAATTTTAAATTTCAAATGTGGTTCTCTGGTTAAGGATAAAGAAGATGGTTATTTGAAAGAAATGGGATACCACCATCCAAGTTTTACCACTAGGTATTTAAACCCTATCAGAGCTCGTCCAGTAGCCATCAAGACAATAATAACTGTTTTTATCAAACAATGAGAGTAATAAAACCCATATAAGGGGTTGCCCTTTTTGCAATGTTACGTTACTGATCTATCAAGAGTGACTTAGAATACGTCTCTCTCAGTCTATTAGCTTGTAATTAGGTAACCAGGCGTGTTTACTGCAACACATTAAATAAAGAAATAATTAAAAGGCCCTCCAGAGTTCTTAAATTAGTTCACGAAGATTATATACCCTATAAAACAACATTGTGTTTTCCTTTAAAAACATATTTAACTCTACTATTGTCAGGGTGTTTTAAGCCAAAGGCCATATTTAAAAACAGTTATTTTTTACCATCTAAATGGGTCATTAAGTCGTTTAATATAGAGCTTATTCTCAGATTTTCAATAAAATTTGGTTTGATTTAGCTCATGGGCTTTGAAAAGAGATTTTATAAAATATTTGAGGATGTAAAGATATAAAAATAGTAACTTAAAATGAAATAAAATAATGAAATTGTACTGTTTTCAGATTCCACAAGTGCTAGCTTGCTCTTCAAAGCACATCGTGATTTTAGTTTGGGTTGCAATAGTGAACATATGAAACCTCATCTAAAGCTATGTTTTAAGACTGCTGTTTATAATCTAGAAACTACTATTATTTAACATTAAATTGATTACAACATTTCCCACTCTCAGCTTTTACATATCTTTTCTTCATTTTGACATGAAATATATGAAACCTGTTTTGTCAGCGATAATCTTATAATGATGGAACTCGATCAGCACCATCAAATTATAGAGATAAATCTTATTCTAGCTGAAAGTTGGTCAATAAAAGAATTGAAAATGAAATGTAACGATGTGTCGTTTGTTCCCAGCATACAATCAAAACAAACACTTAGTGACAATATCGGACCGGGATTAAAGGCAAGTGGACAAACCATGGACAATAAAGGCGTGAAAAAACAACAGAATGTGTTTGTTGGACATCACGTCGACCACCCAAATGACCAAATAACAGGTTGATATGAAGCTCCTGATATATTTGGTTAAAGTATTGTTTGGGGGCCGAGAGATCAAATATTTCACAAATATAGATCAAAAGAAATGTAACAATTTGTTCAAACATCAATATGATATATTGCCTACTGGGGTAGGTCTTGTGAGAGTGCCCTCAATCATTGCTTGATGAGACGAGAGTACCATCATCAAAACGTTGCAAGTTATTTAATAAAGTAATTGTTATCCATATAATTATGTCCAGTTGTATATTCTCCCATTGCTAAATCCTACTCAAGGAAGTTATAGAATCCAAATTATACGCATTGATTTAGAGACATATTTTGTTAAAGGTGAATATAGCAACTGAATAACTCGATATGGAAGCGACTTACTGCTGTCGCTAGATCAAAGTATATATTTTATAGGAGAATAATAAAGGATAACATAAGATTTAAAACAAGCATGGTTATTAAATGGTAGAAACACGATAAATAAACACTGTTATAATAGTGAGAAAATCGTTCTCGGCTTGTCTATAATGTTTTATTAATATTCAAATCATTTCTATATCAGTTTGTCATGACTTTGAAAATAGCCACGACCCGACGCTCACCTGAATCTATCTCGACTGTCCATCATCTTATCACACTGGTCATCTAAGATCGCTCGATTAACTTCCTATGGTTTCCTACAAAGTTAAGTTCGAACAAAGGGCCAGTAAACGAAGTTAAAGACCTGATGCTCCATTAGAGAAATTCAAGTTATTATTTTTATGACAGGTCTAGGCTATGATTTGTGGGGTTTCTACATGGCGGATCTGTTCCGAGGCTTAAGTCTTTATACCCAATAAATCCCCTCTTTGACCCTTTTTTATTGAAAACGTCTGAAATCGAACATGAAAATATTATCACGACAATCTGTTGTTTTCAATTTTTTTAAAACTTTGAATTCTTGAACACGAAAATAACAAGATGAAGGTCGATAAACCCGTTAGATGTATATATAGTTTTCTCATGTCTTGGTATGTTGTCTTGGTTAATCAGTAAAACTATGGAAATCAGGAGACGAGTTAGATGAAAGTGTAAAAAATGGTGCAGAAATAGGTAGCGCATTGGCCCTTTTTTCTTTGTTCATTTAATAATTTATTCTTTTTTTTTATATATAAAACGACTATACAGACGTTTGTCAGGAAATTCAGATGAAAAGCCAATAAAGTCATCTCATCTCTTGGTATATTTCTTCGTTAATCACTAAAGTTACTGATATATGGTGACGATGTTCAACAACTTGAAATAAATCATGCTTGGCTGATACAGTGGCACCAAAGAACTCTAAACTAGACATAGACACAAAGACTGGCTGTTAAGACAAATCTACTGAATACAAAGGCAGAAATACCAGTCCTCAGTCCAAATCCTGAGATTTTTAGAATATTTTTTTTATAGGTTATGAGAATTTCGCCAAATTAAAAATAGTTTATTTTGTTGATTTCTTCTGAAAATAAACAATCTGGATAATTTCTCGTCTTTACGAATTGTTTATTCAGCATACATACAGTAATTACGAGTTAATAGATGAACACGAACACTATATAATGATGATTGGCATCTACAGGTGTGACAGAGATTCTTTCAGAATTCCCATTCCTTGGTTTTCAGAGGAAGGTTTTTGTCTTACAAGTTTACAGCACTGAGGACAATGGAGCTTCTTACTTGGTATTTGGATTTAAACGGGTGGAGGGCTTCGTATAATAAAATCAAGTACCATCGATTCGAAATATCCCGAAATCCAAAACAACATATTGTCAATATATTGGTGTGGCTAATAAACTATTAATAAGAGGAATTATGTCTCACATCCGTACAGAATTTCATGTCCCGCGGACGGTGGTGGACGACAAGCTGATATAGCAGACTGTTAAATTCCCTGCCCCGTGTCTCCACTCACTCTCCCAATATCATAAATATACCGGCCACCACGTAAATATTTTTTTATGATGATTTATGTGCCCTTTTGAAACGCTTCAAAACCGTCCTATGGGGTCGTGTTGGCCCAGTGAGTTAGACGCTTGCTTGTTAACCTGAGGTAAATCCCGGAAAAGGTCGTGATGAACTTTCGGATTTTTCAGCCAGTTTCCCTTTGTCAGTGGTGCAGGTCGGAGGGACTGACATGGAGAAAGTGTCTAGTCGTTCGGATGGAAAAATAAACCGAGGCCCTGTGTTCTACAGTCTGTGCACGGTAAGAAAGTAGGCTAATGCCGCTGTCCTGGCAACATTTCCACTACTGCACACTTCGTAGCTTTGTCCGTCTTCATTAACCTATTAGTAGGACGTAAAACTCTAATTATTTCATTTTCATTTTAAAAATGTCAGGTTATATAATAAGGTCACCACTCATTCTTAGTGGGACGTAAAACTCCATTCATTTCATTTCAAAACCGCCATATTATATAATAAGGCCAGCACTCATTCTTCTATCAAAGTTCCAACCAAAGTGCTTTAAGAATGTTTTTATTATGATAACGACATTGAATACAGGGTCCCGTTACTAAGATTTCACAATTACAACAAACTTTAATTTTAATTGCGACATTGGATCCTAAATGGCTGTTACAATTAGTAACATTACCCAATCATTTACCGTCATTTAACCCTGGTGCGTTATTCCATTAACTAAACTTACTCCCTATTAACCCTCTCTTGTTCAACCCGAGTCTCATTATTATAAAAATCAACAGAAAGAGCGGTTCCTAAGGTTTAAATAAATATCACTCTATTAACGCTTTCAGTGCCAATGTTTTCTCAGGAGGTGCACTGCCTTAAAATAACTACAGCTCGAATTTCCAAAAGACTGAAAAATTGATCTCAGATTTGCTGTAATTGTAAATGTCCCATCTTCATTAGTACTAATTTTTCTACAACAATTTTGAAATTATAACAGCGTATATCTTGAGTTTGATATTCGTTTTATGATAATAAACAGGCATCATCGTTTTTTGGGGTAGTTCTAGAGGGCCATCTATTGGTAAAATCTCCAGTCTTCTCATTAGTTCCAATGTGCCATGAACGAACTAATAAAACAGTTTCACAAACTACATAAGGGGGTCGAGGAACTTACTAGAATTGCAAGACGGGCAACTATTCAACTATACAGCGATATTCAATTTGAAATGAGAGAACCAAAGCCTGGCCAGCCTCTTGTCAAACGGATCAAGAACGAATTCGTGGTAACAGTTTCTTCATTATTATCTACTGAGTGATAAAGAGGTCCATGTTATGTCAGGTGTAACACATTAAACCTTCCCAGACCACCAATTAGCTTCCACACACCATCTCTCTTGTCAAACCGTACAGTTTACGAGGGCGATTTGAATTTAAATGTGCCTCGTGTTCTACCTTGGTATGAAATGAATCTACATTAGTCCTTGAAATCTGAAATTTATTGGCAGAATGAGAAGGATAGTATTGCTACACATTCTGAAAATGTCCTGTATCCGTCATTTGTTTATACCAAATTAATATCATCCGATTAAATTTTCAATTATCATCAAAAATTCAAAATCAGATGAACTGTTCTCTGTCAAGTTTTAAAGATTCCTGTATCCGTCATTTGTTTATACCTAACTATTCGATTTTATTTTCAAATTATCAAAAAGATTCAATTTAGATTAACTCTCTTCTGTCAAGATTGCAACGTTTAGATGTTCTACTTAGCGTCTATAGCTAAAAAGGACAAACGAAAAACAATTATGGTGTCAACATGGACAATAAACTTCTACAAAGATTTTAAAATATTATAAACAAATTAACGGCAGGTGTGCTCGCTAACGGATTGACTTTTTCAATGTTTCTGTAAACAACTTGACGGATTCGCGTGACTAAAATTCATTGCCCCCGATTTGCAGATGCATGCATGTCATCTCTTTAACATGAAAAGCACGTGAAAAGATGGACATTGACTGACTTTGTCTTTAAAGTACCAAATAATTACTGGTAATTTTCTCAAGCCTTTTGTCCGGATAAAAAAGCTGTTGACGTTCCAAGCCTATAATTATCGTTTTATACTATTTCTGTAGGTTTTTAGACGAGAGAATAGTGTGTCAGATACATTGAATAAAGGGCAAGTAACTCAGCTTGTTTGTCTAATGTATCAATAGATGGCGCTATGAAGCAATAAAAGTGGGTTGGATTTGTTTACCTAAGACACAATGAAGATACTCCCCCACCCCCGAGGCAGATGTGCTGTGAATAAGAAGACGAAGAATTGAAAATAAATTGACATGGTCGCTGTGAGAAATGATGATTTTGTTCAGTCTCAATATGGTTTCTGATGAACCAGTGACAAAATCAATATTTAGCTTTTCATCAATATATTTTATTTAGTGTTCTTGAAATGCTGTTGTACTTATAGTTGCTTTGTAAATTCGAATTTAACCATTTTTCTATCTCCTTTCGTTTCGTTTTGTATCGTTTAGTGAAGTCTTTGACTTAAACGTGTTTTTCTTTTAAGTTTGAAAAACATACCCAACTAAACGAAAATGTATCAAAACCAACATAATCTGCGAAATTCAACGCGAAAATTAGTCGTCGATAATTACCATAATTATGCCCCTTGAACAAAGCTCTTCTTTAATAAAGGAGATTAAGGTAAAGTGTAACAATTGAACCTTCAATTCTAGAGAGCTTGGAATTGACGACCACTTCTAATAAAAACTGAAAATACAATAGACATTTGTTTGTTTGCACTCACCTGTCAATTTTACCTGTCAGTTCGAATAAGAATCAGTTCATCAGTTTGTCAACTTCTCCTCAAAACACTGAATTAACATCGTCTGCTGCCTGTAAGAAATCGCGCCATTTTGTTACTTTGTCAACCTACATATTGCCTCAGTATCATGCTTTTGTTGTGACTCCACTTTTGATTTTCAGTACCATATGCTTCGATTTTTTATGAATGGAATAAGGATCTGCGTATTTCAAGTTTCTCATATGATTATTGAACATAATGGGTGGGCACTTTGATATATAAAAATAATAATAAATGGAAAATTTCTCCGCCACCATCTTGATCTGCTAATTATTATAAATTACATTAAACAAACTTCTGTTAAAAAGAGTCAATGAAAATATTAAGTGAATAAGTATGTGGTTTTTAGAATGTCGTGAATACGTGGACTTTCAGAAAGGGATAAGGAAGCTACAATCCCAGCCCCAGAATGGCATCAGAGATAAACATACACTGTCTTGTTACAGGCACCTGTTCCAACAGTTGTTCTGGAATTGAGGAGTAAATAGAATCTGTGTTTGTGAAATATTTAGCCCCCTTTTCTCTGGGCAAATCATCGTATACCGTCGTTTGCAATATACTATTATTACAATGAAATATTTTCAAAACTCCCCCTTTCCTCTCCAATATGTAGATGAAATGAATTGAAAATATATACTATTGTTCTGTCGTCTAATATTCCAGTTAAATGCAGTAGTAGTTAATGATCACATATTTCGTCTATTATGTATCTTAAGTTCCGAATTGAGTTTTACGTCGTACTCCAAAAAGTAGAGTTAAATTCAGTAGTAACTATTTGTCAAGTCGCACCTGCCTATTTGTCGTTAGAGAGCGTGTAAAATCGTGAAGCCTCGACTAATTTGTTCTATTATGTGAATAATTAATGAGGTTATTAACGGAATGTGAAAGTTGGCGAAGATTCATGGAGGGACGCTACGGTATAAATCAAACTAGATATTTCTAGACGAGTTATTCACATGGTCATGTCAACATATTCAGTGATATATAAACTAAATACAGTATGTGGACTCTCTGGAAGGGATGCCTATTTGTCATACCGAAATACTATATATATATTCGAGTTCATCGGCAACCCCTTTCGACTTTTTTATATATTCGAGTTCATCGGCAACCCCTTTCGACTTTTTTGAATCCGATTTTGGAATTGAAAGTCGAATTTATTTTTTTTCTTTAGCCAAAAATATACCACCTGAATAAACCATTTGGTACCACACAACCTCTAGGTTGGCCTACAAATTCATAGTTGTCAAAAAGGTAGACAGAAGATTACCATTATAGAATATATTATTTAATTGAACATGTCGTCGTTACATGAAGCCGTCATAATTATAATTGGCGATCATTAATAAAGAACACCTTAATTTAATGTTTAAATCCATAACGGACCATGTTTACACCAATATTACCTGGACATTAACACGGTATGGTAATTAATAATAGGTGTATATCGGGCTTATCGTCTACATCAGAGTTTACATGTCACCTGTTAGCTAGGTTAGATCACGGTCATCAGATGTCAACCAGCTAGAGTCGTCATATACTGGTTAACAAGGATCGTTGTATGTTATACCAAGCAACAAAATATGGAATGAAAATGAAATGAATGGAGTCCTACTTTTCTGATAATGCCATGATAGTAGCTATACAATGAGAGAAATTTTGCCAAGACAGCAGCTTAGCCCTACCCTTTTTCAACTATCGAGGGATGGCCTTGATTTATCGTTCCATCCGAACGACTAGACATTTTCATTAACAGAGGAAACAGAGGAACTACGATATAACAGAAGCTTAAACCTTTGAAATGAAATGAATGGAGTTTTACGTCCTACTCTTCTGCACCTTATGGGCTAATGAAGACGGGCAACGCCATGTAGTGTGCAATGAGGGAAATTTTGCCAGGACAGCGGCATTAGCCTACTCTTTTTGCGATTTCCAACTGCCGAGGGATCTTTAACGTGCATAGCCTGTAGCACACGGGGCCTCGGTTTATTGTCCCATCTGAACGACTAGACGCTTTTTCCATGTCAGTCCCTCCGACCTGCATCACTGACAAGGGGAAACCGGGCTGAAAAATCCGAAATTTCATCTCGACCTTTGCCGAGATTGAACCCTGGACCTTCAGGTTAGCGAGCAAGCGTCTAACCCACTGAGCCACCGCGGCTCCCTTTACCTTCAGCAAGCAAGCCTCTAAACCATTGAGCCACCGCGGCAAGAGAGGTAACTTATAGTGCTTTGTGTATAACAGGATCATATAAGAGTTTCCTGACGTAGTTTTTATCGATTGCTTTGTCACAATCAAATTTCCTTCCCACTCCCGCCCCCCAAAACAAAAACAAAACGTTTTTAGCCATGAAAGAGAATAAAGAATTGAAAATTTCCCTGATCAAAACGATGAAAAATTGACGATTTTTGCGTGTTTTGGACTTATTCGTCACTGTGGCCAAATCAAAGTTGTGATTTGAAAGGTGGTAAGGTGGTACAGGATACAGTAGACCGTGATGAATCTATCATGACGTACAATGTATATTCTTTCTCAACATGAGATATATTGGTAAACGTGAATAGGTTTTAAAACGAATCTCATAATTATACGATGCAGTATTTGAATACACTATTACTCACAATTGAAACTAAACAAATACATGAACAACTTGTGGCAGGTCTTACAATCCCAATGACATGTTTAAAATCAAACAAACAGCAAATTACCAAGTTTATCTAACGTGGTAGACTGTATAGAAATGAAGTAGAGTTTTACATGCTATTATTGATGGACTAATGACTGTAGACTGTATATAGCGAGCAGGTATTTATTATAATTAGGCAGGTAATGGGATGTTTTCACTATCTAATAGAAGAACAAATACAACAGATTGTCTAAAGATTGTCGACGTGTCACAATTAGATTTAGGGAATAGATGGGATCTGTCGGGTTTGTTATTTTCTTGATGTCTTCAAATAAATAAATGCTAAATTCATCTCAAGGATGGCTTTCTGACGTTTGTGTCATTTATAGATAAGTAAACGTACAAACGATTTGAACAGCAGAAAGAAACTGAAATCTAAGAATAGGAGTTTGGCAAAATACATTGGAGAATAACGTGAAAATTGAAAGAATGGAGTTTTATGTTATACATTCGTGCAGCCAATAAACTGTATATCCTAAGTATTAAGTCATTACGAAATCATATATCGATGATAGGTGTGATATATTCCGTTTTATCAAACTGTTTGTTATCTTCATGGTATAACATTAATACGATAAATTCATCGTCAATCCAGCGATGCGATAGTCGTGTACGTATACCCGAAAGATAGCTTTTTTTGTCGATTATAAAAGGTATTTGCTACGTCGCTGTCCATTGAAGAGATTCAACCTTCAATAGTTTAGTTGATGAAATGACCGATATTGCCAGCCCGCTTAATAACAGGACTGTGATATTGACCCGTCTGATGTACAATTTAGGTACATTTAAATCAGTCTGGTTTACTCTCTACATGTTTTTTGTATAATTAAATATACCAGCGATTTACCACTAGTATGAAATATATAATTGAATTAACCCATGAGCCGTTGGATATCTCTAGAAGGGGTTGTTCAATTCTACATTCCTTTTAGAGAGTTTACACTTATATACAGTAGTTAAAATAATTTATTTGGTATACATGTATGTGTTTATCTGAATTATTCAGTTGGTATATTCATTTGTATCAGTTAATCTCACCCGGTATGGGGTAGAATACAGGTATATAGTTCCCACCAAGTTTACCCTGGACCTAGTCGGACAGGGGTCGCCAATTACCTGTAAGGCTGTATTTGTTTTACACCAACAAACAACCGTGACAAGAAATACAGTATGTAGTAGAGATTTCTAACATCACCTGGTAAACGTGAAGTGAAAGTTAACAAGGGGACGATAGTGCTCATTATCCCTCTACAACATGTTGGTCTCTACTGTATCTTCTTTACCAATTTTACCATTACTCTACCTTGTTATCCAACATGAATTAGGATCATATTGTCGTATTACGGAGATTGTAGGAGTACTTAAAGTTCCGTATTTTGCGTCTGTCACCCCTGTTACTAATTGCATTTTATTTTATAATAAACCCATATTATCACAGTTGTCATTGCGGGCCATTTTGTTTCATATGAGCGAATTCGATGTGATTCTTTGCGTTAAAAAGCTTATCTTAGTCATCTATCGCCGATAATTTCTACCATATTCCTGAAAATCGTCGTCGAGATTGGAACAATAGAACGTAAGACACCGTTCAGTTTCGAATATCTAATGAAATACAGCCGCATAACTGTCATGTAAGTAAATAGAAAGGAACAGCTTCTGTTCACCAGAGAACATTAGGAGTAGACTTAAAACACTGAAGGATGATTGAATTTTAAACCGGAACTGCGTACTAATTGTCAATAACGGAGTGCAATTTAACACTTACACACCACTCACATTACACAATATCCTTACGCAATATAGTGCCTTAAGCCAGTTTACACAATCCTTAACTCAAGTAGGCTTCAACTCTCTCAAGTAGGATCTGGTTATAAAGCCTATTACACGCGTGTGAAGCTTTTACGACAATCACCAAGCAATCTGAGTTGTCAGGTTTATGGCCACGTGGTTTGAAATGTGACACCACAGAGCTATTTGGTAATCACTTCCTTAGCTTTATAGATACTTGATTAAACTTTTCTACCGAGAACATACCATTTCTTTATCTTTACTTTATATACAGGATATATTCTATTTTCTAGATTAAGCATGTGTAGCTAAGGTCAAAACCCTTCTGTGTAATGCGCCACAAATTGATGAACAGTACAGTCAATAATTCTATCACATAATTTCTATTCCCATACTAGGGGAAAACAATTCAAAAATATATACATTGTCGTGTCTTCTAATGTTTCTGCTAAATGCTTTCTTCAGAAACACTTCAGTATATATAGTTTATGATCACATTTTTTTGTCCTTCTTTTACTTAATCAAAGTTAAGAATGGTGAGGATGTTTATGGGTTGTCACATCGTCAAATAGATCACATTATATCACAGATGCCAAATATATGGGAAAACAGTTAAATATATATACATGTATATACTATTGTCCTGTCGCCAATCATTTCTGCTTAATGCCTTCTGCAGAAGTTTATGATCATGGTTTAATCAATAATTCTTTCTTTATACATATATTTATATATACACAGGGTACTGGTTTTAAAACAGAATTTTAGAATTTTAATTTTTTAAGAAAGATATATTAATCAAATTTCTAAGATTGATAAATTGAGATTTAAATTTCTTAAAATTCAAAAAGACAACTACCAACTGTTGATTTTTTGTCTTGTCTTTGACGATCCTTCACCTGGTCACTGAATAAAAAACATCAATTAAACCTCCATCTCTCTAGCTGTATGTTAATTCAGGATGTAAAGCCCAGCTGTTCCCTGGCACCCCCTAACTCACACACGTTTACACAGCCTGTCAAAATATTTGAAAAATTAAGTGTAAAAGGGCTATAAAGGCTCAATTTAGAAGTGAGAAAAGACATTAACCACAAATTACATCTGTAATTTAATTCTACTGATGGCGAGAGAAGTTGATTTATCTCCACCTTTCCCTCTGACCAGACTCGCCACGGACCAGAGTGTTCTAATTATCTATTTCAGTACTTACAATTGAAAGACTGTTGGCTATCTTTACTTAACCAGAGACCATGGACGATTTTCAAAATAGCTAAAATGTTCAATTTCCAAAAAGTCCAACAAATAAATTATCTACAGTATTTCACTGCGTATTATTTGTGTGAATGCAATTAATTTAAAAAAAACCCCAAAAACCATTTAAAATTGATTTTAATAAAAGTTCAAATGTGGTAGGCCTACCCTTTCATATATTTTATTTGTGGTTACATCAAGCCAAGGATCACATCTGTCTATTTGATTCTCGGAGCATAGTGGTTCGGATGTCCAATATTAATTAGAACAGCTAGTTAGAAGTACGGGTAAGGTATTTACTATTTGCCCTAGCACCATAACGATTACCAGTTTGATAGCATCGCGAATAGGAATAGCTGTCAAACCTCGAACGCATGGTATGTATGGTGTGAGATCAATGCAAATAAAAAAACTACACGTGATTACACAGAAAATGAGATTTAAAAGACGCTTTCGCAACTGCTATAAGGTCTTTAAATGACTGCCTTGGCTGAACACTTTATTATCCTTTAAGGAATCTAACAAGTAGTTTGTTCATAAAAGTATAAAATATCCGAACAAAAAACTAGAGAAAAGTTTATTTAGGCATGATAAAGAAAATACGGTTTTGTTTGTTGGTAAATATTGCCAGTGGGGATTTTGGTCCTGTTTATGTTTTTTATTCTTCGTTTTGATTATTGTTAATGAGTTTTCAACGAAGAAAATAATTATGATATTTTAGCTTATTGTCGAGGTGTGTAAAAGCATATTGGACTAATAACGCCCGGGGTAAAAACGACTCGTATCGTTATTCGCCGTAACTGGGGTGAATAATTGATTCTGTATTCTTTAGACAAGGCATTTTTGACATATTTATTTAATTTTTGGTTTTAGAAAATAGATCTGTTAACATTTGTCCATTTTCCATTTTAGAAAGAAGGTTAGGCACAATAAAGATCATGTAAATTATAGCAAGCACTATACACTACTCTTGTGTCTAAGGGGTATTAAGCAAGGAGAACCTATTTGTCTATATGGTTTTAAATATTTCACAAATGGTTCTGTAAAGTTGAAATGGAATGTGTGCCTGAAGCTCTGAAATAGTAAGAAGCGTTGATTTCTTTTGCATGTATCGATGTCCAAACAAAGAGAATCGTGGAATTGTAGCAACACTCTTTTAATTCCAACATGATAGCACACACAGGTCCTGATCACCGACAAGAGAAAACCGACCTGAAAGGTTGTCGAGCAAGCGTCGAACTCACTGAGCCACCGCTGCTCAACTTATGATCCCATTGAAAATCAAAACTGAGTAGTAGAATTCAAGAGCCTGTCTTCAGTTCGCCTATACTTCAAATAAAGGTACACATCGCATCGTGTCAAATAAGCAAAAGCTACTTCAGACTACATCTGTTAAACCTGAATGATATAACATAGCTTCTGTAACACACATCAATCTTACCCAACATTTATTCTGTAAAAAAACAGAAAATAATATTATTATAAAACCATCAAGAAATGATAAAACTCAACAGGCGGTGTTCCACCTCATTACGGTTTCTGTTTATTTTACTTTTATTTCTTTTCATGCCTACATATTTAATCTTCAAATGTCTTTAAATAAATCATCTTAGGTTCTTGTTGACTTGAAACTTTTTGAATTTTTGATATTTTGGGGTTCAAGTCGTTTTCTAGTATATTTTGTTGTACTTGATGTTCAACAATCTTAGTGGTAATCTATTCATACTATACGGTATATCATAGTAGTACATGTAAATTGTATTTAAATATATAAACATAACCAAAACAGTGCTCTGCTATAAACGAATCAATATACGTCCATAAACCACTAATATTCTCCAAGCTTTTATTCGATTACTGCTTGACGAATATTTGAGATGGAATTGACAGTTATAGAGGTTGCTTCTTGACAATATGTTTCAAGTAATTATGGTATTAAAGGACAACTAAGCAATTTGTTGTTCCTAATAGTAATACCTATAGCAAGTTGGATTGTCTGTAAGAGATATTTTGACAAAACAATTTGCATAGTGGCTTTAATTTTAGGAATGATCATCCTCAATGCGACAGCGTCTTAGTAAAGGCGGAAAGTTGAATTGGAATCTTGACTAAGTGTATAAGAGATAATAGCAAAGGTTTGACCCGGAGTTCTACCTCTTGTTCTCTAGACAATAAGATATCACTAATACCATAACCTCTAATGAGTTTGGCTCTGAAAAACGTTGGAATCTTGGCTCTGGCATATAGAATATAGCTTTTCTTGTCATAATAGTAATTTTCTAACATTTGTTCATACAGTTTGGCTCAGGTATTGGTGAATATAAAAAAAAACTAATGCATGAATGATAGTTTACCAACGATCAGGAGAACTGTGATTGTATTTAAGCGCTGTTTAAAGTTGTCTGACAATGATAGATGGAGATTCTGTTAAAATTCTGTCTGTCATCCGACTGTTCTCTCCATGTTCTGTTTATATAACAGTTATTTTAATCGTTTCACCGTATCCTCTCTGATAAACTCTTAACTTCTAGGGTATAAACTTGAAATGTTCCTGAACTATTGCCACGTTTGTGTCGTTAAGGTTCCTGGAATTAAAAGACTACAGAATTTTAACGAGTCTTTCGAATGGAAGGCTGCAGCACTTTCCCTAGATAAATATTGAAACCGTTCTGAACGCTCGAACGTTTACATTACACAAAATTAATCCGTACCATTATGAGAACCGTTTCTTAGAATCGATAATTTTTGTTGAGCAAATGGGGTTTTAGTTCGGATTATAAAATTTGTCTCAGTTCCTTGTTAATAATGTGATATAGAGTTTAACATTTGGATTTTCTCTTCCGTTTTATTAAGATAACTTTATGAAGGATTACTGAAAAAAAAAACTGACTTTAAAACACGATGCATTGAACTTTTGCGATCTCCAATTGTTCTTTGGAAATGGCGCTTTTCGCCCAAGTATTCTAATCCTCACCATCGTGATAAAAACATTCACAAAGACTGCTAACTAGTTAAACCTAACAGAACACAAGCAACTTAGTGCAACATTGTAACAACTTAAAAAACTGCATTGACCAAATTTTAGCACAAAACAACCATTCATTAGACAATAGTAGTATTGGTCCTCAGTCAACAATCTTCAATTTGTACCCATCATTACCGAAATAACCTTGCCAGTCGAGCACCTCAAAAACAATTGAAAATAAACCCGACACATTGTTTTCTCGACTTGCCAAATAGAAAACGTCTTGTCAAGAATCCTACACCTGCCATTTTATTTTCAACATTCAACCTGCTTTTTTTTCTTTTGCAAGGGATGCAGTTCTTTTATCGAGTCGTGTAGCAAGAATTATATAGATGTAATGTTATTCGTATTCGATTATAAGGTGTATTATGTCGAGGCTCAACAAAAATGTACTGAAAATGGGTTGAAATAAAATGGAGTATTACGTCCTACTCTTCTGCACCACATGGGCTAATGAAGGACGAAACGAGTTTCAATGAAAGCACTGGTCTGGGTCATAGAACATTGATATTAGTTTTCTGGACTTGTTCGAATTTTGAAACAATATTAAACATGTGCGTGAATATTTAGACGACCAAATACCTTAAATGTATTTCTAGAAACAAAAGAGTTGTTGAGACACTAACAAGTTTGTGTTTATTTGAACTGGACCAGATTTGAAGTGGATGATTTCATTGTCTTCTAAATTGTTAATTCTTTCCAGTTTTGTTTCTTGCTATCGGGTTTTTTTAAGTAAAGATTTTAAAATAACCCTCGGAGAACAATACTAAAACAAGCTGTGTAATGTGTTTTTTGAATGGAACTACAAAACAAAGGAAGGCGATTTGAATTTTTATTTACAGAATTCTTCTTGACAGTACTCGAGTAGGCGGTTAAAAGAAAGAGACTTAGTAAGTTTTTGTAAGGAACACAACAGAAACATTAATAAAGTAGACGATTTAAATTCTCTTAAAGAACTATAATTATTGATTAGATTATTCTTTTGTTATTGTTTTTTCAAACCTCCTTTTTCTTTCTGTAATTGTGGTGAATTTCCTTGTTTTAAAAACTGAAGATTCCTACCTATTGTTGGTTTATTGTAAGTATTCATCCTGATGTCGATTATTGGTGTACAAAGCTTCATATTACTAGGTTTCGATCCTGTTTATCTATTTATATGATATATTAATATATGTATGAACAGATGACCTTCAAAAATTCTTAATGCCCAATACTCGAAAAGGAAGATTCGGTGGGACACAAATAAGCATCCGAAATCTGCGTATACATGATGTAAGGGCGAATAATTGTGCCGATTACAACATTAATTAAAAGTAGGTCACGAGTATAAAAGAAGCACATGCAATAACTATTACTTGTGCCTATTACACTGATTGGTTGAGAGCGAATCAATTTTACACGAGAACGCACGTGTAATTAGGCGAGTTATAATTGCCTTCATAATGTATAGTCATACACTCTTTGTAACACTTGGTTGGAGATCTTCAAAATCAGCGGGGCGCCCAGATTTAAAAGTTACGCTAATTTTCCATTTTTGAATCTTGTCTCACTTCAGATAAAATCATTGTTACTAACCTTTTTAATCGAGTTTTACGTCAGATATGACCTAGTTGTGTAAAGAAGTCTAATTCCAGCCGGTGCCCCTTGACAGAAAAGTTAGCATCGTCAATTTTATTTCAATCGAGGACCTTATCCAAAAAATACGATTGGTGAATATGCTATCAGACATATATAGTCGCAAGTTATCATACCTCTGACGTAGAGCCAAGGTCTCTTCAATCTGACCTGCATCACTTCATTAAATATATTTGAAAATGCTTGAAGATATTAGTGGTGAATGTTTGTTTTTGAAGCGTGTTGATAGATAAATTACTGTTAATAAATAGACGATACAGCCAAGAATTACAACCAGTAACAACAAACTTACCATTACCGACATATTGTTATACAAAACACGTGGTGTACAACATTTATTATACAACAAAAACTCCACAACAATATCATAGACTCTTGTGAATATACCTAGATAGGTCGTGTTGCATCCCATTGTATTCTACAAACGAGTGCCTTTTAAAGTTATAGTGTGTGTTTCATCTAATGTTTTGTGTTTAAATTGAATTATTATTGTTTAAGCTTGCCTTGAATCAGAATTAAAATTAAAATAATCGTAGTGTAAGAAAATTAATGTGCAATGATTGTTTCGTTTCTTTTGTTAAAAAATCAGTGATTCCATAAAATTGACAACACAAAAACTTCCGGCACATTACAAATTTTCGTTTCGTAGTATGAAATCTGCGATTCTTGCAATAAACGATATTAATTTTAGCGTGGTTTAGCGTGGAGATTTTATTTTCATCAATTTGATATTCAGACTGAAATCAACAACCAGTAAGACGAAGTGAGAGTTAGTTTTGAAAGTGTTTGAATAATGAAATCCCATCAAGTACCGACTTGAGCCCACACTACTTCAAGTACAGAAGGCGTGGGCTGAATTAATGCTGACTGAAACAGAGACGTGAACTGACTGAAAGAAATACGTTATTCAAAACTAAGTCAAAAACATTTGAGAAAAACCTACTTTTCTAATAGCGTTAGTGAAGGTAAAATAGATGAAGGTGGGATCCAGATTCAATCAAATGCTTTAGAGAAATCTGTCAATTGGTTTAGTTTTTATACTGAAGTAGATTTGGGTTGGATTGTTTACTTTACTAACAAAGAGAGAAACACTCGGCCTCGGGCTCCTAGTGATCTGAATACAACGACTTGAAGAGAAAATAAAAAATATATTATTGACGTTTGGAAATTATTTTAATCTATGAATATATTGAAGTCTTCTGACCCAGAATGGAAATCAATGAATGAATTTTTAATTGATTTTAAAGTTTCAGCGTGTGTTATATGTCGGGCAATGTTTCTGTGAGACGATTCAGGTTGGAAAATTCTCATATTATTCAGCAGTGATGACTACGTGTGTTACTTATTGTATAGCCCTTTTATCGTAGATTTGTGGTAAATGTGGTAGTGTTAATATTCGGGGTTAGCCCACAATAGTTGTTATTACCAGATTAGGGTTGCTACCAATAGGGATTACCACAATAGGGTTACCACAATAGGTTGTTACCAATAGGGGTTACCACAATAGGGTTACCACAATAGGTTGTTACCAATAGGGGTTACCACAATAGGTGTTGTTACCAAATTAGGGTTGCTACCAATAGGGGTTACCACAATAAGGGTTGCTAACAATAGGGGTTACCACAATAGGGTTATTACCAAAATAGCGTTGTTAACATAATAGGGGCCTATCACAATATGCAACGTTACAGAGGGGTAAGTATCTCAAAAGAAATGGAGAGACTATATACCACAAAGGTTTTAAAAAAAAAACTGTGTTGCACTTTCTGAGGACTCACGTAGCTTATTTGCTTCTTCCTATAACCAGTAGTATGTACACAAATGAAGGAAATGTTGAACGTCTAAGAGAAGATCCTATCCTAACCTTCCTCAAGGTTTGAAAAATATTGACGCCTGTGCCAGTGATTCGACTTGGTGTCGGCTGTCAACCCCTAATACCTTACTCTACCTGCCTTCAGTATTGTGTAACACTTTGAATAAGTATAAGACTATACTTTCAACCTATTTTGCGCTGGATATATTTTCTCTTATTTTGTGATTAGTGATACTTTGATTCTTTCTTTACCAAATTTGATAAATTTTCAATCAATTTCGTATGAATCCGACACAATGAATATGTCTTCAACGAAATAAATTAGAATGGAGTTTTACGTACAGTATCATCTAAAGTAAATAAGTAATTTGTTGATAATAAAGGTTGGACTAATAAGATTGTTATATTGAATTCTTAGGATATGTATTGGTATTTGTTATAATTGAATAGGTTTCACAGCTTCGCCAAACTTGCCGGCAAGTGATAAGTAATTCTTACTGCTTCGCTGGGTTATTCGTTAAGCTTTGACGAGCATTTAAAATGCTATGAAAAAGAGAAGCATGACAACCAATTCTTCTCAAATCGCCAATGTTGTAATATTTTCACGCGAGTTCGTCTTTCAGACCCAAAGTATTAAAAAGTACTTAAAATTTTTCAACAATATGCCAATTGTCATAGATGGCAGATCCGACCCACCGTCAATAGATTTGTATTAAAATCAATTTGTAGCGTCAGGGGGTCACGAATTCAATTTCTTTGACTTTATGGTGCATTGGTTCAATTGTAGCCAATATCCACGGGTTGAATAGGGCAGAGTTTGATTGACTCTAGGCTATTATACCAGCACAATACCGTTCTTCTCAAGTCGAGTATAGAACTGAAACCTTGGTCACAGACTGAATACCAAATATTCAACTTTACATTTCGATAATCTTATTTCTGCTTCATCTCCTCTATTCATATAGAAGATATTTCATTAAACTCTCATTTGAACCTTGATAGAAAACCTAGGTAGATATTGCAAACAGGCAACAGACATAGGAACAGTAATTGGGTGTAAAACTCCATTTCCATTTGATTCAACTGGGTTTGATCCATAATCTAACACCCCAGAAGCTGTCTAATGGTTAAGTGGACAACAACTGGACGCTGAATCATTTCAATTAGTTAATTTAAACCTAGATTATAAAAACCTTTATAAAAATAAAGAACGTCTTTCACTTTTAGTATCTAAGATTTAAAACCAAGCAATACGGCAACCAACTGTGGTAGTCGTTGAGGTAACTCTCGCTAAAATAGATAACGGACGTTAAAACCATCCATTTGATGAGCTGCTTTATTTTAGGTGACAGTCTTTGATTTCTAATTGGCCGTGTTTCTATGTATAGGGTGTCAACAGTTGACACGATGGCGTTTTTGATCCACGAATGATCAAATAATCCCTTGTAAGTCCTTAATTATATTCGCTCTGTGTTCTTTACGGGAGTGACAAATATTCGCTGTAAAGGGAAATGTATCCGATTAAAGAAACAACATTTTCTACAAATTTAACGAGTGGTTTTCGAGTCTACAGACATCTAAAGAAAATGTAGCTGTACATATTGAACTGTAGAAAACATCTTTTGATTTGGCGAGTTCCGGTAGTGTTAGACGCGAGACAACATGACCTTCGACCTTAAAGTGGACACAAGGAAGATGGACCGGTCAGGTGTCGACCATTTGTAAATATTGAACTAAGTTTGAGGAAAAAAAGATTTCTGTTTCTTATCCCCTTGTATCCTTTCAATTAGATTTTGAGTAACTGTTCATTTCAAGGTGACATGTCTTCCGCCATGTTTGTTTACCCTGCTGATGTTTGTGAATGAAATTTAAGGAAAGTATTTTGTATAATTAATTGCCGAGTGAAAGGTGATTCTTTGAAATCTCTTTTAAGCTGATAATTAAAGAGTTTATCCTCTGCGTTTAGATAAAACATAGATTTTGGAGGAGGAAGCTTTTGAAGAAAGGTCTAGGAAGATGCTTAGAAGTACTATAAGGGCAATTTTGATAAACAAGATAATTGGGCCGATTTTTTGGAGAACGATGTAATCTCTCCCTATATTGATATAAAATGATGCGTAGAGATTTATATTCCTTCGAAGGATATAGTCTGGGTTAACTTCAGTTGCCAGGGTGTTGCTTCCACAACGTTTACAAACACAAAAAAGATGGCAAAGCATACGTTCTTTGTTTCCATGGTAATGCGTCTAAACTTTTAAGTTATGAACATAATTTTGAAATTGAAGTTTTTTGTTAAAATTTCCTTCTGTATTTAAAACAATACAATGTCGATAATGTCGTTTCATTAATACTAGCGTCACAACAATTATGTGGCTATATTTATTAAATTATTTTATATATTAATATATTTCAATTATTACAAGCTGTAATTAGTGAATCGTGGAAACAAATTAAGTTTTACATCCATATTTTTAATATCGACAGTGTTTCCAATGGTGGGTGATTATAAACCGTGTCCAGCCTGTGACGTACATCGTAATGACTCGTGGACCCATATTAATAACAAAGATAATTTTGAATATTTTAATTTATTATTCAGATAATATGGCGGTTGATTTGACGTAATAATATTTTGTATAATTATAAAAATAATGAATAGAAAAATATAAATTGATATTAAATATCATTGCATAGAACAACAGGAGATACAGAGAATGATTGTATAATATAGTTGCTCGATTCATTTACAGTTTTCCTCATCGTAGACAAGATCACCAGTCTATCGAATCCACCAATTGGACCTAAACACCAATGATAATGTTTACGATCAACCTCAGTATTAAGACTAAACGGTGTCCAATACCTTTAAGATTTTCAATAGATCTATCTACTGTCAGATTCATCCAGGAGAAATATAATTCAGATATACTGATAAATAAAATATTGAATTTTTGGAAAGTGGAAACAAGTTCGAGCACCTAGATTAACAATCATTCTGAGCATTATACAACAAAACACAACAACAATCACACAACCAGTTATCGTGCATACATCACAAAACACAATAACAATCACACACACAAAAAGACACACATCAAATACACTGATAATTTGTGCAATTTTCGTATATTAGGTTGAAAACTGCGTCCATAACTTGAAATTTATACATATTACTTTTATAAGGTTCGTTTTCGGACCACCAACATAATGACTTACATACATTAAATCATAGTAAGTTGACAATACACAGCACATACACAACAACACATTGCATTATATGCATCACATATACACTGTTAGGCAATGAAATGACTTAGAGGACATTTTGCAATAAATAAATGGATTTCATATCAAAGACTAAGTATAATTCTCTCAAAAAGGCACCTTTTTATCGGAAATTATCTAAAAAACATTTCACAACAAATTGATTAAAAAATATATTTTTTGAAAAGATCTCTTAGATTAAAAGATATTTCTTGCATGATTGTGCAAAAACAGAAGCAAAAACAAAAGAACTTCCAGTTAACCTAAAATGCAGACGATAAGGTAAAAAGGGCATACAAAGTTAAACGATTTCACATAGTAGCTATTTAAGTGAATCTTTTAGATTTTAATAGATCTATACCACAACGTCTTGGAATTGTGGGTAATCTAAAGAAGCAAAGCGATCATCTGTATCGATGGTATAACTACCGGAAGTAGTGGTCGAGCGATCATCACCATCGTCCGTGGTCACAGACAGAAAACTATCAGTCCGTCTATCCCCTCGACGGTGATGGTTGTTTTTAGAGACATTGTTTGACGGTTTTGTGTATCCCATTGGAATATAATGTCCACTGTCATCGTCATTTAAGGGTGGGGCATCAGGGTAGGGCTGATACGGAACACTATTATGTCGGAGGTCTTGTTCGGACGACTGTCCACCGTAACGCGGTCGACTTTGATGAACATTCTGATTTGTCCCAAGCATCACTCGCGGATTTCGATGTTGATGATGTGGTTTGTCGTACGAGTTCCTGAGTTCGAGAATATCCTCACTGGGATGTAGTTTACGTGTCACTGAATTACCAAATCGCACTTGTTTTCGTCCACTGTTTCTGATAGAGTCTTGAGAATTCGATGGGAAATTATGATTTGAGATCGTTCCGTGTGACTGAAAACTGCAATTCATTGCTTTAGAATTCTTGGTGGTATCGTGCTCTCCTGTAATAGAAAAAAAGAAATAATTAATAATCTGCTCGTTTATTCAGAGCAACATTGAATCGTTACCAAGGGTAGTATGTAACCTGGCATATCATCGTATCGGTGGAGACTGATAGCTCATTTTCTATACGAATTTGGGCGTTGTTTTTCCACATTATTTATTACATTGGGTGCTTGTAATTAGTTCGTAGTTGTGATAATTTCATTCCTTGGCTCATTCTCGAAAGTTTAATTGACGGTTCTGTATTTCTAAAAATCTGGATTTCACCTTATTTAAGTTTCGAGAAAAAAGCCCCAAAATAAAGAGATGATGAAGTTTTTCTTAAACTTGGTCACCATGAAGACAATAAATCACATCTTCAGACAGTTTCTCATATACAGGCCAGAGTTACTGTTATTTATTGATTGATAGAAATCGACCAGTGATATTTGTCCTTCCCAAGATATTCCTAGAATCCCGGGTGTCGGGTTGAAACGGTGGATTAACCTCTCGACACAACTTAAATAAATACACATCAGTTCAATTGCCTTGACAGCTATCTTTAAAGGAACGAAGTCTCCTAGATTTACCTCAAGTACGTTGCTCATACGCTTTAGTATACTAGGTTAGAGCGGTAGAAAAGTAACAGAAATTCAACCGGAAGCACTGGTACATGGTTAAAACAGTATCTACGTATGTGACGGTTAATATTTTAAACATAGAGCTTGGTCAGTTTAGATTTACATGTAGAATTATTATATGCAGTGAAGTAATCGCTATATATGCAAATAAGGATTGACATTGCATCATGATCTAAGTTATATAATTAGACATTGAAAGCATTGGCCGAGAGGAACTCAAACTAACGTTGTTTTTATTAAGAGTGAGGGGAAAGCCTTTGAAATGACCAGTAAATTTCTGAACTGAAAATTGGTTAGAATTTGTGAAATTTTATCAGGACAGTTGTTGGTTGTTGTAAAAGTGTCCGGGGGTATCGAAAATCAATGGTTTACCCTCAATTCAATCGAAACCTAGAAATATGGTCGGTGTTTTTAATCATTGGTGACCTCATATCGATAATTCTTACAATTCTAAATTCGATTTGTAGAAAAACATGATATATAGACAGTATGACATTTTAAGGTGTTCTTTTGTTTTAATAACACCTTGAAATTGGTGTTTTAAAAAATGTAAGCATGACCTGACTGAAAGTTGGACAAGATGATTTAACAACGTCTAAACCTTGAATGAATAATAGAAGGACGAGAAAATGTGATCATAAACTACTGTTTTTGAAGAAGGCATTAAACTGAGACAACAGAACAATAGTATATATTTATACTATCAACAGCTTTGTACATTCAGGAACAGAGTTCCTTTAAGTGTGCAACGTTTAAGAACAGCAACTGTTCCGAGAATATTAAAAGACTGTTGTAAATTTAAATTTCACAGCGTGTGTTATTTTCGAAATCAAACATAGATTCTTATTGAGAGATTTGGGACCAAGTGTGAGAAGCAATGCTAGAATTATGTCGGCTTTAAGAAGTCAAACTGTGATTATTTTCTTCAAATATACCATGTTTTCAATCATAATCCCTCCCCCGTGTGTTATAATTTCTAGTTTGTCCAATAATAAACAAAACAAAGCCACAATTTCTCGTCTGTTGATTCTCTACTTGTCTTGAAACCAAAATAAACTGAGAACGAATAAAAATTTACTACCTGACGGTTATCGAGATCGTCTAGAGGGAGGTATTGGAATTTAACATTCATTCGATGCATTGAGTTTCATTAATTTGAAAATATTAAAAAGCGCATATTATAAACTTGAAATATATCGTTTTCAAAATAATACATTTAAATGAAATTAATGGAATTTTACGTTCTTCTCTTTTGCACCTAATGAGCTAATGAAGATGGTCTAATGAAGACGAGCTGCGCCATTCAGTGTACAATGAGTAAAAATTACTAGAATAGTGGTATTAGCCTACTCTTTTTAAGATTTTCAACTGTCGGGGATGTTTAGCGTGTATAGTCTGTAGTACACGAGGCTTCAGTTTATTGCCCAATCTGTACGACTAGACGCTTTTTCCATGTCAGCCCCTTCAACAGATCTTGCCACAACTAGACCTAATAGAAGAGCGGAACAGCAACTGTGGAACATGTGTTTGAGGTAAATAGACTACTCGAAGCCTGGTCTGGTAACGGAAATTACTACTGGACCACTCAGTCCACACCGCGAAATCAAAAAGATAATGTTTGTAAAATTTTAAGTTAAACAGATGTTGAAGTGGAGTTTTTAAGGGATTTCATGTTGATGAATATAATAAATATCATTATTAATCTATCGATTGTTAATTTACACTTCAAACCTGTCTCGCCGTCCTTTATCTACAATAACTATCGATCGAGACTAAAAGCTATTTTTATATTTTATCATCAATGTGCACTTTAATTCTTTTGTATAATTTTTATATTCTACAATAAAACAATAGATTGATTTCCTTTTCTAGTTCTATTGTTTGAATTTATATTTTATGCTTTTATAAAACTCTTGGCTATAATTCTTTCTACTCCGTTAGTTTGTGGGAGTAGCCTAGTAGATTGTTTCAAAATTGAAATGAAATGAAATGGAGTATTACGTCCCATTCAGTTGATACATTAGCCTTCATTTTGCTCAAATGCTATTTTAAAAATAGTGTAGGCCATAGCCTATTGCGAAACTGGCGTAGGCTATGCCTAGAGGTAGATTAAAGATTGGAGATTTCGTCATATTAATATCGCCATGGATCTGTCTTTTGTCTATAATTTACATTAATTTTCATTTGATAAATGAGACATTTATTTCACGGAAAATCATGCTTACCATTTTGGCTGCACACGTCTTCTTCACTTCCGCCTCTTCCACTGTCGCTCGTCGTCGTTTCTAATGATGCATCACTGTTGACGTCATCTATCACGTGATCTCTTCGTGGCATTTGTACAACTCCCTGCAACGAATCATTATAAAAAGCTATTACAAGAAAAAATTTTATGGCTAAATATTTCCTTCGCTACATATAATTTAGCATTTTATTATTTTTGAAAACAAAAGAATTGGACAATTTCATCAAATAAGATTAGAGGGGTTGATTGAACAGTAGGGTGTTAATTTAAAATTAAAAGATCCCTAGATGGTAAAATTATTCTATTCACTTAATAATATGATGTAGGCTACAATAATCCATAAAAACTCAGAACTTAGAAATAACTAAATAAGATTCAACATCAAAACATAAAACAAAAATATATTTTATAAAAAGGTATAGATCTATTAAATATATCAAAAGGTGAGACAAAATTGTTAGTCACGAGCCAAGCCAATTCACTCTCTACCCTACCTATAAATCATATCTTAATATTAAAAATATCGATTGGTATGTTTGATTGAAAACCCTGACTCAGACTAGAATGGTCATAGATACCTATCTTAGCGGAAAATCAACGCTTTGAACAGTTTTATCGACGAAGTAGAATTTCTAGAGAATTAGTCACACCCAAGTTAATAAGCGTACAAAACATACAAAGTTTGTAAGAAAACGGAAATATTTGAAACAATGGCGGCGTCGATCTTTAACGTGAACTATTCATGCAGCGTGGAAAATATATTTCACTAAAATCATAGACGTGAAAGATTGTGACGGGGTGTGACTCAGTAAAATGTCTTAATTTTCAACAAAATGATCTTTTTAACTCTATACAGTACGTTTAGATTAAATCCCGATTTACATTCAATTCATTTATATTATATTAAAACATAAGCGACGATTGTCGACAAATATCTCATGCTGTTATAGTTTTATAATTCAAAAATTCAAACAAAAAATTGCCTCTATTCGCCAATTTTCGATTTATATAACAAAGAACATTTGTTGATTTAAAAGTTTTGAACTGATAAAAGTTATTTATTTACGTGATGATCCTATCACGGATTTCATTCAAACGCTATAATAACATACAAATTGGATCATGCATAACTCAACCAATTAAAAAGATTTATTTTAAAATACACAAAATTGAAGTATGTATAATAATAAAACGGAATAAAATTTTGCAGATGCTTACCTGTATTTGTTTATAATTTTCCAATAAAACCTGATGAATCTGCATAGCTTTAATATTATCTAGATTCTTTCTATCTCCAGTGGCTGTGACATCTTTTAAAGAATTTAAACTGTTACTCGAGATGTTGGTATTTCTGTGAAGATTCGTCGACTGAAATAAACAAATAGAAGGAAATATGAAGTAACCTGGCAAACAATATTCTTAAACATCAAAATCAGAAAGAAAAAAAATCAACCCCAATACTAATGTTCAATAGGATTATAAACAAGAGGATATATATTTATATCTATTAACAATATGTGAAATAATCCCTCAATGGCATATTAGAAGCAAGGTATAGATAAATAAAGCAATTATTATGGATGAATATGTCTAGAATATTTTTCATTTTCGACGTTTAAATATGGTTCTGTCATGTGTGGAATATTATTCTGTAATACTTGTTTCAATCGAAATCAGAAAAAAACCAACCCGAAAGCCAGTGCTCAAGTAGTGGATATAGATATATCAATTAATAACATTAACATCACATTATTCTCTAATACATGTTTCCTTGCTACAACCTTAATAAGAGAAGAAAAGCGACCTGTGACTGTCATGAAATTGCGGTACCAGAGGTTACCTCGGGTTATAAACACACTGCAAATTTACAAAATAACCAATATTAAAGAAGTGTGTAATATATTCCCTTATGTTCCTTGTTTTATGGAACCTCAACTTCTAAATGTTTTTCATAGTCTATATGGACTCTCATAGGGACGTGTCTCATTAAAAAACCAGTTACAGAGTGGTGTGAGGTGTTTTAGATCAGTAGACAGAAAAAACCCACCCATACAGTCCATCCCCTTAAGCTAGCGACACTTCCACGACCCATTCGATATAGCACGAGATGCACCCTAGTGTCAATATATGAGGTTACAATTTAAAATTTAAATTTATAACGGAGTCAAGTCGAACCAAGTGTTTGAAAAGTTTATCAAAATCGCCTTAAATTCAATTAAAACTCATAAAATTGTTGTAAAGTCAATAATTTGACACAGTGTGTGTTTACAGTGGAGGTGATAACAGAATTATTTAAAGTTAAGAATGTAAATATGGTAGATTTATGGCCTTAATTTGTTATCATCAGACACGTCATTAGGGAGCCATATACCGTATTATATCCCATATATAATACAATATTAGATACCATAAAACCTAAAGGCTCAATGGAATCAGGGACAGAAACTCAGTCTTACTTATATTGGTAAGCACGGGTTTATTAATAAAGGCACCAAATTTTCTGGGGTATTCGAACTTGAAAATCCAGACTTGAAGGGGGGGGGGGGAAGAAGTCGATTTATATCCCTAATTTATTAGCAACTATCAAAAATTATATGAGGCGGTAAACTGAGGGTCATGTGTTTATAGGAATGGGGGTATAAAAGTCCAGAGATGTGGAATATTGAGTACAAGTATAAGTTGAAGGAAAGAGGAACACATTTGCATTATATTCCATAATTTTGCATCAGTCTTCATGAGCCCATAAGGTGTAGAAGAGTAGGACGTAAAACTCCATTTCATTTCCATAACTTTACAATGACGTCCATTTGTTTCCAACTTGCCAATTGATAGGTTTAATAATTCAAAACAAGTGAACAAACCCTTCGCCTCCGCTTCATCTTATTATTCATACAGTCGAGTTGAAGAGGTTTGACAAACATAAAATTGGCTCTTGTTTTTGGGTGGGAAAAACAATAGACAACTTTATTTGTGACTCGCATAACAACTTGGACCTGTCCTTGGTTCATGTATATCACAGACAATAATCATCAGCGTGAATACTGCCCTCGAACACTGGGAGTAAAGGTTGTCACTGTCTTAGTTACGGAACCAGGAGGTATACTTTTCAAGCTCTTGATTTGAATAAACAAAATATGTGTTAAATAATTAAATATTCTTAAAAGCTGGGTTCTGTATACTATTAGCCGTAAATTATTGGGGTAGAAACATTGTCTTGGAATCACCCTGTTATGCAAAAAGGTGCTGATGGTAGGTTCGAAATGAAACTTTTGAAGCTATCACTACTTCTTTCGATGATAGACTTTCAACACTTTGACTTTTCAAATAACCAATAATGCAAATTACAGTAGTAGTTATCTGTCAACCCAACTTAGATGACTCTTCGACTTCAGGATTAAGAATTAAACAGTATTTGCCAAGTTTAAACAGACAATACAAGCCAAGTGTTGGGTTTATTTGTTTTATTGAAGATGTCTAGATCAATAGGTGACGAAGGGTTGGTTTGGTCTCACCCGAAATGTCCTCATGACACAGGCACATAGGAATAAATTACATATACAGAATATGACTGTTTAGATGACGGTATTAAACAATGTTGTGTACTTGGACCTCGCCTATTTATTTCAAGCATAAAGATATACGTTCACTGAATGATCATCTGAAAGCAATGAGGTGGTTTACACTCACCGCTAGACGAGAATCACAAAAATTTCACCAGCGGAAAATAACATGAACACAAGTCAACAAACGAAGGTGCATTCGCAGGTTTTGGGGGTCATGAATGTAGAGTTGAGGACAAGTGCAAGTGTTTTACTGATATAGATTTGTAGAGTTATGTCAACCTAATCAGCGGTATGACATCTGTGTAGAAGATGAAAACCATCAGAATTATGCAATTGCAAGACAAGCTATTTTTTAAAACCTTACAGATAAATCAACGACGTAAGGCCTACATTCAATTTTATTTCATTTTCGGTCAGTTTTCAGGAATGATCTCGTTTCATAAATAACAAGTCATCAATAAATTGCATGGAGTTTGGACAATGCTTGGTAATAGAACCACTCTTTTTAGTAAGAAAGGTCTCATGATGTGTCTAAAAGAAGAAGCATTATTGACTTAATTGTAAAAATGAAAACCTGCAACTGCTGTGGCTGAAAACATGATTACTAATCGGATAAGCAACCCGCCTTGTCATGACATCTTTTCATTCTGCTCACTAAAGTAAACATTAGTCAAGGGAAATTTTATAATGGGTTTATAATAAGTGGAATTAGAGAAAAAATCGAAGACGTCAGCTTGAAGTCGGCGATGCGAGAGGGATAGATTAGCTATTTACGCCATGTGGGCGGTATTCAGTCGCCCAGAAAATAGGTCATGGTCAATTTTCATCTGGAATTATTAATAAAGAAGCAGAATGGCCGAGGTGAATATTAAAATTATCATAATTAAATAAAACTAATTAGTAATATGTTGGCCATATTTAATGACAGGTGATCAGAGAAATAGATGACCGCAATTTAATCTTGTACTTCCATAATTCACTGGGTAATCATTGAACCATTGGACAGTTGACATCAATTTGGACTGTCTTGATTGGGAAGTCTAGGAGTTTTAATGGTGAAAACTTTTACAAGTTTAGAATGAATGATAGCTTATAGTTAGTCCTACCAACACGCCAAGAATCGGGCCGAGATTGTCCGTTTGATCTTTTACAATGTCATGAACAATTAATTTAGTACAGGGTTATGAGGAACATGTTAGTAAGTAAGACACTGACTTGAATATCATAGGAATGAGTTGAACCAAGACAACGTACCCCACAATCCCCCCACACCTTCCGCCACAAGAATATCAAAAGGCATTTAGTTGATGAAGTCAGCTTATCATGACGCTAAATCTTTAAATAATTAATAAATCAACTGAAGATTGGAAAATAAACGTTCTAAAAATGTTACTGTACATCAATTCTAAGCCATCTTCAATGCATAATGTTTTGGACAATTATCAATCTGCAAGCTTGACATTTCCTCAACAATATTGAGACTGAAGCTTTCCATATTTACACCGTCCTCTTAATATGCTATACACCGATACACAGCATTGACAGTCAATAGAACTACCATTATACTGCAGAATGATCAACGTGGTCACCTGGCCGTGTATCCTAATGACTGTAACTTATCATTAAACCAGCAGGGTCCGACAGTGACCTATAATCAACACAGTTATCAGCCCAGTGTCCGAACTGACTGACCAGTCAACACAATACCTGATGTACACGTAAATCAGACATACTAGATTACCTATACAAATCAAACCGACGCTTCGTCGAATTCAGGTGTCCCTTTTTATCTAATTAACTTGTCAAAGAGCGTCATATTTTTAAAAATTTCTATCAAAAAACGCCATTTTCTTCATAGGTGGTGGAGAATGAATAACTAACTATACATTATTTAATGTTGTATTCATTGACAACAATTTTACAATTTAGGACAATTAACTATATGGCATTGGTTAATAAATATTAATACAATACACTCGGAATAGTCAAGTAAGGCTGCAAAGTCTACTATTCTGTCCTATAGTACAAGACGGGGATTGCATCTTGATCATGGTTTAAGTCATCATATACTTATTATTAGGCCCAGTAACATTTCTTAAAGAAATACTGCGTCTTATAATGAACATAAAATTTTTAAATTTTAAACTTGGTCAAAAAGAGCTATATTCATCAGTAGATAAACTTTTTGGCATATAGCATAACAATCACTCATCATATCATCATATAAGGCCCAGTAATACTTCTAAAAACATTGTGTTATTACTGGAAAATGCGACAGTTGTATGTTGAATGGGGTACCCATTTAGTGAGAAACACGTGCTTTCAAAGTCTTCATTAAACGTGTGCGTGAATTTAAAAAATCAGTGAACCACCTGGCTCCTTTAAATCACTTACATACAAGCATATCAAATTATTTCGCTAAATTTAGCAACCCAACTGTCGGGACGTAACGTACCGTCTGTCACATACATGTGAACGTAACAACTTATCACGTTACGTAACGTCTATGGAGGGTTTGTATAGAGACAATTGTAACCTAATCTTTCTATAATTACTGAGAAATTACTTTCAATCAAACTGATTAATGTGCCAAGTTTTTAATTCAAGGATGGAATTTTTGTTTTTCGTTGGTTATCAACTTGCATGAGTTATTCTATATTCGCTAGTTTTAGGACTTAAAAAAGTCATTTAGAGTAATACGCCTGCGAAAAGCTGTTGTTTAATCTTATTAAAAACTTCTATAGAAGCACTGGCCTAGGTCACAAGTAGAAACTATGCTATGAATTTCAGCATACATTTGTATAAATCATTTTCGCTCCATTAATTTCGTACAAAATTAAGCTTTAAAACATCAAAACGAAAGTTTATATGTTCTATGACAGAATGCTTTCTCAATCCTGCTCTACAAAGCCCTTTACTTTAAAAAAAAAAAGTCAGTTTGAAAATTACTGCGAAGCATTAATAATTACATTGCCGACGTCACCTACTAACTGTGTCCACTATACAAACAAAAATAAACTTTCGAAAAACTGACCACTTACATCTGTATATTCCATTAGCCCCCTTTTGACACTTGACGTATATTAATATATATCTATTCCCATTAGGGGTAACATCATTAGCAAAATAACTGAACCGTCAACGTTAGACCGAGGTTTCTACAATTTTACACGAAATTTTACAAGATAAATGTCCATTTAAATTTCATTAGTTTAAAATGCAGACGTATCATCAACGTTTTGACACGAGTTTCGGTAAGATTGATATAATTTGAAATTTCGATTACAACTACCCCCCTCCGGTCATGATGTACGTTTCGACATGATGTTAACAAGATAAATAGGAATTCTTCGCGACCAGCTGTTTGTCTTTTACATCATCCTTCACAGAGGTGTAGGCTGGGGTAGGGATTCTAGGGTTTTAAATATAGGGCCTATATGTATTTGAAATCAACTCCGTAGCAGAAATTAGATTAACGTTGGCTTTACGTTTATAATCTATAAATCCGAATATTTCCGAAAGTTTAAAAAGACGGACTATTTAAAACTCATACATTCTAAATCTCGTGAATCAATTTTACAGAAGAAAGGACGTGAAGTGGAGAATAGTGACAAACGTTTCTTGGTTATCGATCGTAGCTTTTGTATCATACACGAATAAGAGACTAAGCAACCCTACAACCCTACAACTAGTACTAACAAAAAAGCTAGTAACATTACCACAACATTATGATCAATCCAAGTACCCAAGGCTATAACTCTAAAAAAAACACTTACTTCTCCCACCATCCAAGAACTCACCCTACAAAAACCCAAACTAGTACAATCCAACCTACATCATATAATAAATACACCCCCCCCCCCTCCTCTTCATACAACAACCCACTCACCTCAAGTTACACCACCCCAACCCCCACAAGTCTTGTAGCTAATTAATCTACATGTATCTTGATAATCTAATTTCCACTAAACGTGAGAAATGTAACGCAATCTTCCAGTCATTTATTATTCTGATATTACTAACTTTTAATTCCCCTCTATAAATATCAGTAATATTTTTATCAAACTTCCAAATCGTAAAAAATCATTTTAAAGAAGGATACACACCCAATAATGCGCAGAACAGTAGGACGTAAAACTCTTTTTCATTTGAGAAACTTTAAAGAATTTACGAAGTCAAGTGAGAAAGAAATTTGGAAAGTTTTTTTCACATAAATTTTTAAGCATCAAAAACGCTTTAAATTCGTTGCACATGTAACCGGTCTATTAAATGATAAAGGTCGTTTCGTAACTAATTTGAACCAGCAGGAGGGACGATTCGAAAACTATGCATCTATAAGATTTAATAGTTTTAAAACGTCCATCAAACGAGAGATATGTATGACTAATGAGTATATCAGGCGATTATCACAATCTTTAACGAGGCAAATAACACACTTAATTCCACTAGTGCTAATCAGAACCATATTCGCTACTTTGTGTAACTCTTCAACTATGTAATCGAATGCAGCCAATACGTTCATGTCACGGCAGAGGTCAAACTCCAAAATTCCTGTTTATCATGTCATCGTTAATTTTCTGAGATTACTCTCCAATCTTTAATTAGCTGATCAGATTCCACAAAAAACAAAGATACCAATCTTTAATAGCCGAGATTAAATTGAAATTTCTAATTGACTGACGCGATGCCTATGAAAACAGACTTCCAAAGTCTTTAATTTTCAAAGATTAAAACTTAAATCTTCCATGGTAATTTGATTCTAAACTCTACAGATACTCTCGTCGATTCAAACATAGTCATGGATACAATATACTTATTGAAACCACACTTTCTTAATTCACAGAAAGTTGATTAATTTGCATAAGAGAAATAGCAAAGAAATACCCGATATTTCAAAAGGACACCGAGTGTCCATCCTCGCGATAAGGAGCCCTATTTTTACACTGCCCGCAAGCGGTGTCAGAAATTGTTTTTCGTTTTCAAATTAATTAACAGAATTGGAATGAAATAACTGGAGTTTTACGTTCTACTCTTCTGTATCTTATGGGCAGATTAATTAACAGAAACAAAACGTAACCTAATTAAAGAAGAGTCGATACTATTAGATTACATACCACTAGTACTGAATGAAAGTTGTGCCGAGTGAACGGAGAGAAATCGATCTTATGTTTTATCTCTTTATCTTAAATGTGAAGAGATTTGATTAAAGTTCTAAATAATGGTTTCAGGGTGGGATGAAACTGAAAGTATCCCAGAGTAAAATTTAAAGCTTGACTTAACTGGAGATTTTATTTTAGATAAAGTTGAAACCTGATAGTTATTAATTAAAAACAGGTGCCGGGTTCCGTTTCGGCTGAAAAAACGTTAACTGATGCAGAAAGATTGTGTTAGCGTTACGTCAACCGTTAAAACGGAGCTGGTCGGAATAACAAGGCCCCGTTTCTGTAAAACGGAACGTTTATACCAATATCGTTTGTATTTACAGTTGATAATTTTTTAGCATAAGTTCTCCCGACGTTTCTAGTTAATTGTGCTTATCTCATACTGTTGACATGCGATTCGGATATACAGTTTTCATCAGGACTGCTGGGTAGGAAAATAACTGTTAAACTTACATTACAGTACATATAGTCGTAGAAACAACGTATCTGAAGTGCCTCAGAATATTTTGTTTTGACATATGTGTATTTTTGCAAAACCGTTTAGGATTTCTTGGCCTTTTTAGTTTCGCATTTAAAAGGGTGATACTACAGAGGCAGAAAATGTGTATAGAGTTATCTTGTGATACTTTTGTACACTTGATACAAAACGCGGCTTGGACCAAAATGTTAGAAGTGAAGACGTAACGTTTAACAAGCCTTATCTTTTTATTTCCTAAACTGACAGTATCTATTGTCTTATCAGCCTAACTACTTTGACTTTTTATTTACCGTGATATACGAGAAGAAAGGTATGAAAACCAGAGATAAAAACAGACAAAGAAGTTCAAGAGGTACTCATTAGACGACTCGTTTTGCTTGAAAGTTGGTTTTTTTTGATAGACAATGTGGAATGATTGAGATAAAACGTGTTTATTAGTTTCATTCCTTGGCTGAAGATAACTCAGTAGACAGAAAGAGAGTTTTGGGTTACGATTTCTTAACATTTCTTTGTTTTTATAGAGCAGAGATAGATGGCTACGATGAATTGTGCTGTACATTTGAATGCTCCTTAAATCTTCCTGGAATCCTACCCTGAAAATTTGATTACGACCAAACGTCATGGGATATAAAAGAAATGATGTCTTACCTTAGGATTCAAATCGAAGTTGTCTTTCGTCTGTAACGCCGCCATCTTTTCATAGGACACACCGTATCCACTGTTCGTCTCATCCATCATGGCTTCCTTTCTATCGTTGATGTTGTTGCTTTTTAAAATACTGTCATATTTGGTTGGGTCCTTATTTCCTAAATTGTGGTTCCGCAAGGGGCTCTGTTTCTTCCTATCTCGTCTTCGCATTATAACAATGATAAGAACAATAGTCGCAGAGATGATTATAGTCACACATACTATTGTTAGCGTTATGAGAATATTCTGTTCGCTAGACGCACCAGCAGACGCAGCCGTACCATTCCCTTGCGACAGTTTAATAAACACAGTAGTATGATCCGCAAACGGAGGTGCACCATTGTCTTTGACAGTGATTACCAAACGATACAAGTCGATATCCCCGTAGTCGTAACTCTTGGTTGTAAATAACTCTCCGGTTTTCGCATTAATTTCAAAACGTCCACTATCGTTTCGGCTTGTTATTACATAATGAAGCTGTCCATTCAGCCCGGAGTCTAAATCCATTACTCTAAGACGCGTTATAACTGTATTCTTCTTATCAGAAAATGTTACATTAATGAGATATTTGGGTACATTAGGGAAAGATATAACAGGTTTATTATCGTTTTCATCGAGCACTTGTATCATTACATTGGTCGTGGTGTTCAGAGGGGGCTCACCTTTATCTACTGCCATTACCTTAAACTGGTACGTTTGTTTCTTTTCGTAATCTAAGGCTTCATCTAAAACCATCGAACCATTCACAAACATGGTGAAAGGGATGGACGGTGTTTTATTTAGTAGAAAGTACATCAGCTCTCCGTTCTTCCCAGATTCGAAATCAAACGCTTCAATCACTGCCACAATTTCCCTGGCTTGGTATATTCTGATACGTCCACTGTGAATTGTTCTTTTGAGAATCTGGGTGCTTCGTCGTTGATGTCCTCAATTTTGATGGAAACAATCGTAGTCGCAGATCGTTTTGACGTTCCCTGATCGTAAGCTATAACGGTGAAGTTAGCAAACTTCTGCGTTTCGTAATCAAACGGCACATTGGAACGTATAGCTCCACCGTCTTGTGAAATCCGGAAGTTGTCCGTTGCGTCTGTGCCTAACGAATATTTCACTTGTCCGTTTAATCCAGAATCTTCGTCGGATGCACGAACTGTTACAACACTCTGCCCTTCTCGACTGTTCTCTCTGATCGTTCCGGTATACAATGGTTTCACGAAGATGGGTGAATTGTCATTTTCATCAGTGACGGCTATTTCAAAAGAATGAGATACGGATAGAGGAGGGGAACCAGCATCTTCGCAAACAATATCAATGTTCAGACTAGTGATCAGCTCAGCGTCTAGTGGCTGAGCGACGATGATTTTGTATTCGTCAAGGTCGAATCCCTGTAAATTAAAGAACGTGGTATTTTTCAGGTCACAGGACACGATACCGTTCCTTCCTCGATCCGATTCTTTTACAGCTACGTGTGCGACTGCAGCTCCAATTTTGGCGTATTCGGAAATGGTCGCACCTGACAGCATATTAACTGTTAATTTCGGTGGGCTGTTGATAACATCTCGTACGGTTACGGTTACGACAGTCTGACTAGTGAACGGTTGTAATGCATGATCGATAGCTTCGACGATGATGTTGTATATCTCTGTAGCCTCGGATTGTAAGTCACTTTTGACCGATATATCACCGCTTTCTGGGTCGATCTTAAAAAGCGTTGTTATCTTGGTGTCTTGGTGGGAACTTAGTTTGTAGCTTATGTGTCCGTTCTCGCCTGAATCTCGGTCAACAGCCTGTACTTGAAGTATCACTGAGTTCTGTGTGACATTCTCGTCGACGTACACACTGTAGTTGTTTTTCTTGAATTTTGGAACGTTGTCGTTTACGTCTGTTACAGTTACGTTGACCGTCATGACGCCTTGCAGTTGTGGATCGCCGCCATCTTTGGCAACAACACGTAACGAATAATTACTGACCTTCTCGTGATCGAGTTCACCTTGGACAACCAGATTTAAGTAGGATGTTCCATCAAGGTTCTTCCTGAACGACAAACCGAACGCATCATTTCTGGGCTCGATTTCGTAAGATTGTAACGAGTTGTTTTTGCCCATGTCACGATCCGAAGCTCCTTCGAGAGGAATAGAAGCTCCTACAAGAACTGCCTCTGACACGTCGACGGCGATGGCATCGTTAGGAAATGTCGGTGGATTGTCGTTGATGTCTTCGAGAATGACTTCAATAGAAACTTTTCGGAATAAGTCATTCAACGGCGACTGGATCACCACGTCAAGGTTAATATGACACTTTTCATAGAATGGACAAATCGTTTCGCTGTCGAGTGTAGTATCGGGACCAACTGCCAATTGTCCGGTTTGGGAATCCAGGGCAAATAACTTCGTGACCAAGTTACCTTCTGATAGAAATGTGAACTTTAAATGAGGGATATCCTTGTCCTGTATGGCTCCTTGTAGATTGGCTGTATCATTTAAAATATATCCTATTACAGTATTGACTGGCTGTTCCTCGGGTATGGTATAAGTTAAATCCGTACAGTAAACTTGATAAAAAATCGATAGTACTATCAGGATAGTCACCAAATACTGTTTACTTTTATCCATTGTAACAGCTTTCTACTAGTCTAAATCTCACCACGTTTCATAGCAGGTTTCAGGTCAACTTTTTGACTTTTATCATTTATTCATTAGTTATCATTTAAACCCTTACCTCTTTTATTGACCTGAAATATATGAATGAATAAATGAATGTCGATATTTGAATGAATGAATTTGAACGAGAATAATAAGATTCGAATGAATTTATGAATAAATAAATGGATGGATAGAAGGAATGGGGGGATGAATGAATGACAAGCAGTATTTGAATGAGAATAACAAGATTCGAATGAATGAATGAATGGACGGATAGAATGGATGAAAGAATGAATGAATGAATGATATTGGAATACATATAATAATCTTTCGAAATCAGTTAAAATATGGATAAATCAACTGATCACATTGCTAATAAAAAAAAGAGTTTCTATAAGCTATTGGGGTGTATGGATGTTTTCTTTTCAAATAAACTTGTGCAACACCTGATTAAACTTTTACATCCTCTAGTTTGGCTACCTTTACTAATATTTAGTACACTGACTAACTAAAACCCTCAGGCGACTATTTCAATTCGAAATAAAGTAGGCTTAAACTGGGGTTTTATTAAACTTCCCATCAGTGCACACTGCATGGTGTTGTTCGTTGGGGTGGATAGATAGTTGTATTACTCCATTTAAATTACATTCCGTTTTACGCTTTACAACGTCTAGCATTGTTATCGACTTTACCTCTATTCTTAGTGGTGGAACTTCGTAATAGAAACATTTCAAAAGTGCCCCAAATAAATTCATTAGCTTTGTGTTTAGATTCAAACGTGTATTTGTCAGAATTCAGTTTAGGTAACATGGACCATCGTCAGCCCGTGAAATGAGTTTGACATAAAAATAATTCAGAAATAAGAATAATTAGTAAGATATAATAAATCATAAACAATCACCTTACCTGTACGACGTACTAATAAATAATATCCCTCAAAAAATATCTTTCAAATGTAAAGAACAGGTAAATCCTAGAAACAGTGTTTAAATACTGACAAGTTTGGTGTGAATAATTCACTTTTACTATACTACAACATCACATGTGGAGTGTTTACTTTCTCTGCTGCTATTTGTCTATGTAAATATACTCCCCGCCTTTATACTTGATTGACCAATCATCTTGTAAGGGGCGTAGCTTATCTCTAGATTGATTGACAAGTAAAAAAAATGAGCTTGATAATTGTTGATAATGATAGGTTTGGCAAGAATTTTTGACGGTTTGCCGTATTCAACAAAAAGCTGTTAGATCAAAATAGCTTTTTGTTAAATTTTCCTGACTTTTGGGTAATTTGAGAGGATTGGTTTGTGTCTGACCGCTGCGTCAGTCCGCCATGTCTCACGTTTCGTACAATTTCAGCATTTTATAATATTTATAGCGCGGAACGAAATAAATTCCGAGTTCCAAAAAGTCGTATATCTTTTTAAATCATAGTATTTAAAGTGTCCACTGTCATGTTTTTATTAATTTAATAATTAAAATAAAAATGGTAGGTCTTATTAGGTGAATTTAGGACCGTTGAAAAAGCTCGCTCCATATATCACAAGGTCTTCTGATGTAAAACCTCGATGAGTTTACATAGGTCGTTATTATTGATATTTTAATACTTAAATCTTGAAAAAAAAATATCGTTCGACTATTTGAAGTGTCTAAGTTTTTATTGTAATTCTATTAATGATTAAATGAAATCAGTTAAAGCGCAATCGATGTTATTGTTCAACAAAAAACACATTTTACAATCCAGATCTTCGGTTGTACAATATATTTTAGACTTATAAATTTCAAATCAGAAAATCAGAAAATTAGAATACAAACACTATTTTAAAAAATAATACTCATCCTTTGATTTTTAGCAACGTTTCAATTAACATACAGGAATCTTTATCAAGCAATACATCATCATATACCTGTTACAGATTCCCGCTTGCGAAACTTTCCTTAAATTAAGGAAGTAGTATATCTGTAATAGTGTTTGTTATTGCGTCTGCTTCTAAAAATGTCATTTATAGATTAAATCAAATATTCATATGTTCATGTATGTAGCTTTTGACAGCCGCTGTCTGAAGAGAAGACTTTAAATAACAATTGGAATTTCGAGCTGATTTTCAATTATGTCCCGATATTTTGATAAAATGATAATGACTTATGGACTTCTTCAAAAGAAAACCTCAAACAAACCACCCTCTCACCCCTTCTGTTGATGTACCGTTATGTTTCGGTTTTTTCATACAACAATAATTGGAATCAATACATGTAGATATTGAATGAGGACATCGCCAAGAGTCGCTTTGATTGATAAAAACGGAAGTCCATTGTAACTGGAGAAGGTTGGAAGATGATCTTAGCGAAACTTCATCCGAAATACGGTCAGAAGTCGAAGTTAGAGAACAATGGATGAAGGATAGGAAAACCTCTTCGTGGTTAACTCCGTCCGTATGAAGATATACCTTGAGATGAAAGCGTGTAAAATCATTTAGTGAAAGCGGACACCAAACCCTACTAAGAAATAGAATAAGTGTGCCGCTGGTGATAATCACCGATTAAAGACGAACCAGATTGGGTTAACGAGCGGTGTTTCAGAAGATTTTTACCCTTACCGATAGCTAGTTACCCATACAGTTTCTGTTAATTTAGCCATTAACTCTACTGATACCATAATCTCTCTACTGATGAAGATGATCGGTAATCCAATATCTGTTAATCTCCCCTAATCCCCCATTGGCGGCGGCTTTGATGTTGGCTCGATTTTGAAGATATATCTACTAAACTGTTAACCAGGTAAATAACGTCTCAAAGAGGCAGTTATCGATGTCTTTTGTATGTTTTATGTCGTTAACGCGTAAGGTTACGCAAAATATTAACTGTTATCGCTCATATTAGCGTATATACGCCTGGGTAGATATGGTATATTGGCCCGTTACGTCACGGTAAAACGGTAAAAACGTACATATTAAGATTACCAAGTTATCCAACGATTATGTTTTGATCTAATTGCAATTGCATTATCAATTTCTACATTCCACATCTGAGTTCAAAGGTTACCACGCTCGTTGTCCGAAGTATTTCGGGTATTGAAGTTCTGTGTGTCACGGATGGAGATAAGGGTGGGGTGAGAATTGTGTGTAAAAGGTCGTCCGATGGGGGTTTGAACTATATCTTCGACAAAAGCAATAAAACGACTTATGCAATTTTTAATAAATTTACGACTTTAACAACAAGGTATCATAAAAGTTATCAGACATGTGGAAGATTACAACGACATGTCTCTGGGAATGTTAACAATCCAAACTTTAATAACAATCGAGGCCCTTTCAGTTACTTAAAGAGAGATATTTTACTCAAGATATGAGATAGGATCAAAAGAAAGGAATTTCGAGGAGGAAAACCGACATATTATGCAAAGTAACCCAGAATATTCGCGAAACGTGAATAACTATAATGGACAATAGTTTAACGAAACTCTATGTCCAAGTGATAATATATCGGTGGGGCATTTTTCACTCCACGACATCTCCCTATGTCCCTCTACAGCTGAATCTGAAAAATGTGTATGCATGTTAATTTTTGAGAAGAATTCCTGTATGTGAATTGAAGCGTCGGAAAGGTTATAATGAAGTAGTATATTATGTGTAATAGTTGTAGGGCTTGATTTACCTAATTCGATAGAGTTGTCGCGAGGATGCCAGTTCATATTGAACCGAACACGCCCGGTCACGAACCATCATGACAAGTTAATTACATGTACAGTTCTTATATCGACTTAGTGTCAACTTCCATAATTTCATAATTTTATCAAAATCTTTCAGCTCTAATTACTGATGGAATTTAAAACAAAAAGAGAACAGCGTCACAATGTGATTATCTCTGATTAGCCTGAGCACCACGGTGGGGCTGACTAATTATCTAGTATTGGGCTAGGACTGTCCCATAGGGAATAGGGGAGAGGAAACAATGTCATGGAAATAAATTGGGCAGCAATTTCTCCCCTGTAAAAGAATTTTAAAAATTTTGATGGAATCTTGTCTCTGAGAGAAAATCTAACGCAAATATCTCTAGGCATTATTCGGAGGCTTTCTGCTATTGAATATGGAACTAAATGGGACGTGAAATTGTCGTGGTCTATAATTTTCATAATTTCATTGTTTTAAAAGTCGCACGAAGGTGTTAGTCTAACAAGAAAATGTGGGGAAGTAGTACAAACCCGACGCCATGGATTAGTCTAATGGGACAATGCAATTCTCCTGGGAATTTTTTGATAATTATTAATAACATATAGTCATTTGTTCTGCCCCCCCCCCCAACAGTAATCGATGCCCACTAGATATGCAGATTAGCTACGGAACTGGATTAGTATCTAGTTTGTTCATTTTACACTTAATTAGCTTTTAGAAAAAGAACAGTGGTATATCCGTTTATATCATGTCAAATAAATCTATATCTCACCCCACCCCGTAGTAAATACCACCCCAGGAACTTATAGAAATCTTATCAACTATATTCGCATGTTCTTCATATTTAGTGTCATATTCGACTTAAAATAATTCGGATTGAAATCGAATTTGTGGATGTATATTAAACTAAATGAGCAAACGTCAAAAGTAATGATCCTGGATTATCCCTGAATTAATGTCCCTCTCCCAGTTGGACTTCTTGGTGTCAGGATCTAGCAGTAGGTAGTAACTGTTGGCGTATATCCGATTTAAAGTATAATTTCATGCTCTTAGAATAAATGATTTCTGGTGAACAGCTGGATCGAAACGTCATGTCCATAAAACACACGTGGTTGTAATACAAGATCTACAGCTTTCGAAATGATCTTGTAAGATCGTACAATAAAGACTATTTATTGAAAGAAAGTCTGCGTAGCGGCTTCATTTTCCTCAAAAACCTGACCCCGTTTCACAGCTAACTGCAATTATTAATATCATATACACCTGAATATCATTTAAACATTTTTAGCTTTGTAGACGCAAACGACACGATAAAAATTATTAGCTTTTCTATGGATTCTCATAAGTCAAGAATATGGTGAAAGGTTTTTTGGTTGTTTTGTGTCACACGGCCACCAGTCTGAAAAGCAACATGGACGCACCATGTCATGTTCAATCAATCACTGACTCGTTACCCAACTATTGTGATGATGTCAGTGGTTAATTAGATTTATTAATTACTAGCTTGTCATCAGGTAATTAGTCACTTGCTATCTCTTTTATAACAACTAGTAGTCTAACTATTTCATTATTTCACCTCTTAAAGACAATGTAAATTATAGAAACGTTGTGTTATTCAATTACTAGGCATTCGTCATTTTGCTCAGTGAAACAAAATCAACCGTTATTCTTACTAAGAATCTTAATAGTGCCTACCTGCAACCTCTTTCTTTATCAGCTTCAGTTTTTTTAGTTAGAAGTTAGATAGCAAAAACATCACTACAGGGTAACAGAAGTTTAACGCACAAAAAATAACAGCAAGTATGTGAACGCTGTAGATGAAATAGAATGGTAGTTTATATATGATAAGAGTGTTAATAATCCATATTATAATTAATAATCGTATGATTTATCACACCTACTTCAGCCAGTTAACTTAGTGTCGTAGACAGGATTATCTCCCTTTCAGACACCTCTTCAATACATAAAACCAGATTTAGTTACAGTAATTGCAATTTTGAAGTGATCCACGTGTTTGGTCTTGGTAACTTATACCTTTAAACTTGTTTACCTGTGTAAGCGATAGTTTAAACTTAGTAAATATGAACTCTGAAGCTCGTTGAGGTTCTCCTTTATCCTTGATGGTTTGAAAGTCTTCAGTGAAATATTGGTATGCAAATTACATAAGATCATTCTTACACCTGATGACGACGAGATGTTTTTGCAAATTCATGAAATACTATTATGATATACAATCTTGTTTTGGAGCAAATATTCAGTTTTGTTTGGAAATGAGTTATATATTTTCTTTGAAGGTTATCATTCGAAAACCTGAATTGCTTGGGTAACAAAAAAGATGCACTAGGCTCTATTTTACAAGGATAACAACTTAGGTTCACAAGTCCGCCGTTACAGGGATCCTTTCTACCTCCTGGTCCTTGGCCAAACCTCTTGGATTGATCTTTCCCGGATTATCCATACCCATTTACAGCTGGGAGGACTGGAATTACGAGTGAAGATGTCAATCTGGATCCCTTTATTAAGGTTTTTTACATCACACAGCTGATAATGTTTATTATGCTTGGCGTTTGGCAACTAGGCATTCTATTCTGAGGGTCCATATTTCTAATAATGTTTAAATGTTATTCAGATATTAGCATTCGGCATATCCCCTTCTGAGAGTCCACATGATTCTTATTTTGTATAACGTTTGTCAAAAAAAAAACCCATCCAAAAATAAAATTTAACACAACCAATAATGTTTATATGGTATTCATATTCGTCAATTTGACATTCTTTTCATAGTTTTAACATGTTCGTTATTCAGATTGTTTTTCAACTGAGAACCACTTCAGAGAGTGCTCATAGCTAATATTTGGTATTTTTACTATCGATGCGACATAATTTCAAAAACTCACAGTTATTCGGTTTTTTATGCTCTAATAAGAAATAGAAAGTAGATACAGAAAAAAGAAAAATGGAAATCGAGTCAACAACACCAAGGGCCATTAAGAAAAAGAGGATGTTTTTCCGGACAAAAGACTAATATGATTTATAACTCGGAACAGATTAGAGTAAAATTTCTAGATGAAAACAGAACATTGAAGGGGACTAGAAAACATCAAATGAAAGCTTCAGATACACAATTTATTCTTAATTTACTCGGTTGATTAGCCGCCTATTCCAACTGACTGAATACACACAGTGAAATATCTGAACGTTGTGAAATTAGGCTGGTAACAAGCCATAGCCGTCACAAAGCATCACAATCCCCGGGTCACATGATGTGAGTAACAGCGTGATGAATCCTATTATAAATTAGAGTTGAGGGGCTAAGATCGTAATGCCAAGGTGACAAGACCAGGTGGATAATCAGATGACACCCAAGGTATCTGTGCGGTTTAGGTTGTCAACTTTAATCCTAATGTACAATCTGTAATTTTGAATAATATTTAAATGAATCTGGAAATGATCTTGTAATGACGCTACACGTCAACAACCAGACTTGATAATACCTATAGAGTCATGTTAATATTTGCCCCTCAATTCATACAGTACAATGGAAATGAATAAATGAATGGAGTTTTACGTCCTACTCTTCTGAAAGCGTATCATGAAAGTTTAGACGGTTTTCACCGATTTTCCTGAGCATTTGTGTTGTATAATCATTGATAATGCTGATTGTGTCGACGTTTATGAAATTATATAAATATCCAATTGAACAGGATGCAGTTTAATAGCTATACTTTCCAAGAATCAAGAAGAAGTAGCATTTCATTGATACACGACGTTTGGCCATTGAAATAGACAATCTTCTACAGTCTAAAACTTTCGAAGACGTAACATTCACAAAAAATTAATGCTTCAGCAATTTTCAGTTCAGAACGACTCTATCTTAAAATAATTATGACCATTTTAAATCTGTATTCCAAACTATAAGAAATTAAAAGCACATCGTTTCAACAAATTACAGTTACAGTGTATTAGTAAGGAAGCCTTAGCAAGTACAACGTTTCAGCCATTTACAGTGAAACATAGTTCAAAGGCGATTATTTGAATAAATATTGGTTAACCGTTTAGGATCCAATGCCACATATTAAAAAGAATAACCCTTAGCAAGTTCATGTACAACGTTTCAACAATTTACAGTTAATAAACCATTGTGAAACAAGATACTAAACTATGGAAGAATTACTGGTAAATTGTTGACAATAGTAACCAATAAATCAGCCACTTTCTCCTCAATAAATAGAAAATTACCCGGATGTATTGTTTATATCACTACTTGATGAAAACTTCCACCAAATCGGACCATTTGAAGCCGATAATGAGAAACCTTGTCATTCATACTAGTTAGGAATTGTTATTTATGGACAACTGTTAACAACATAATTGTAGAATTACTGAAACAGTTTATGGGCTTAATTACGTTTAAGAACGGTGTTTTGCAGGGTTTTGCCGTCGAAGAGATAATACTTATTCAGCAATTGACCTCATTTTGTTGATGCCATTTTCGGTCTATCCCCAGATTTTGTTCAAGAAGTAAGGGTGTCTATAAACCTCAGACTAAAACTTATGATCCACCGAACTGAAAGATGGACGTAAAATATCAATACAGAGCCCCCATTGTCCAAACAGAACAACTAGAACCATACTTAAATTCATGTAGGAACTATACGTAGTTAACATGGTCATCTCACTCAGATGATTTTTAGGCCCGTAAAAGATGTATGAATTAGGTCGGTAAAACAGGTTAATTGGGCATTCTTGTAGAATATCTGAAAAAAAAACATTCGACCAACAGCAACCAAAATCTTGTGCATTTCGTCTTTAAAAGCGATACAAGGTAAATATATAATGGATCAAGATAAACATAATATAGTTCTTTCATTTGTTAAGGCCATCATAAACGGGAGCGTCTAAATCAGTGACATGGAACACGGATCAGACAATAGTAGTTATAGATATCAGAACAAGATCGCCTAAAAGATAAACTGGTATTTTTAAATAGTAAAATAGTATAAAAGGTGGTTATAGTTGATAGCTGTATAATTGAGAATCGTGAACCGAATCTGTAATATCGATAATATACCCAAGATATATTTAAGATAACATACACGGTGTTATAACTGTTTCCTTACCATTGTAAATTCTATAGAACCCATGGCGTCATGATATTCTAAAGGTAAATAAACTACAATGTAGCCTTATCCTTTGATATTTATTATTAAGCCAACAAATATATCAAGAATCTTTTACGAGTATTTCTCAATAATATCTCCACAACTCAATAAAAGTCCAAAATATTGAGGCTCTATTGAGATTTTTTTTAAAAATTTCATCGATATGTGGTGACATTTTTAGTCTCAAAAAGGACGAGTTCGAGATTTTATTTATCAAAGAATATCACTGTTAAATAATGGAATATTTGTTTGTTTTCGGAGAATGATCTCTGTCCTGGCTTCATTAGCCCACAATGTGCAGACGAGTAGGACGTAAAACTCCATTTCATTTCATTTTCGAAGCATGATCTCTTAGTTTGGCGATGTGAATCTACCAGTGTGTAAAGGGAGGCAACTACTGTCTCTGATTCTCAATTTCTCTTGTTCTTTTCGAACTCCAAATTGAAGATATATGTTATGGGAGGTAACTCCATTCAATGTTGAAATATAGACTACAGTTAATTAATAAGCCAACAGTATTGCTATCAGTATGTAAAAAGGTTTGTGTATAACCGCATTAAAAATATGAACAGCAGCCTTGAAGAGGGATTTCGGAAATAAATTTATTTCGGTTGATTCATGGAAATATTAACATATACATAGCTACTATTTTCTTCATTTAAATTGTAAATATTAAAGACAATAACATGGTGTACTACACATAGGTGTATTATCTTGTCTCAGGAAGAAGACCGTTACATGCTCAAAGCCTGACTCGTATCTTTCACATAAAAATTGATAAAATCAAAAACAGTGTACGGTTCCACAACAAATTTTACGTTAAGAAAAGTACTGGTAAAGTATGTTCATGTAAAAAGATGTAATCAGCTGCTAAAGTAAATATTAAAATGACTATAAAGGTAACAGCAATTGAGCTCTATCAGCTGGTAATGTACATACACGTATTGAGATGACAATACAGATAGCTGGAATTGATGGTAAAACCAATATTTAGAAATAAAATTACCAAAAAAATTAACCGAAAGTTGATTTATTTTTTCTCGTTTTCTGGAAGTCGTGGCAGTGAAGACTCTGATACCAGCACTTTAAAAACAAATCGCCAGGCTTCTACATTATCTAGTAAGGCTGGTACGGTATCTTTCCGCAACTGTTTCCAATCCCCCTGCTTCTCTAGTTTATCAAATAATGGCATCAACCGCCCTCGAAATTCTTCCACATCGAATTCGTAGAATTTTGGAATGGTAAAAGCTATAATGCCATCTAAAATATTTGAGAAGAAAAATGTTTTTTAAAAGATCTAATAATTGTGGAGTAGATGTTAAAGATTTCCTTTCACTATGAAATGGCGCTTTGTATATGATCTGGTTAATGCAAACGTCATACAGTATGCAATGAAGGAAATTTTGACAAGAGAGCAACAGAAGCCAACTCGTTTTCAATTCGCGACTGTCAAGATACATTTCTAATACAGCATACCAGACAGATCAACAGCCATTTTGTCCTGACTTTGAACTGGTCGAGTTTTTCAGCTCTGGGAAAAGAATTTAAAATATTTGATCTACTTATGTTGAAGAATTTTGAACCATTTTAAAATATGAATCCCACACAATCGACTGTCTCCTGACCAAGATTTTCTGTTGTAAGGTTGAAAGGTTATGGGTTATTTGACAATTAGTATAGTAAATACGGGAGGAGTTGGTGCACTAAAATCTAGATTAATGGTCTAGTACTTGTACAAGGTCTGTCGGTGTTTCTAAATAACAGGAGAGACTTAACATCTGTATCGTGGCCACCACTTGCTAGCCGGACGCTAAATGTACTCTGATATTACCTACGCGGACACAAATAGATTACAGTTGTAAAATAAACGGTTACTTCTGTAGAAATCAAATTTACCAATTAAATCATTGTGGTATAGGCCTACTACTCATTTTACACAAACGTTTCTACAATTTACATCCTTAGTTCGTGTGTTGCAATGCTACGTATATAATTAAAACATGTATAAGAAAATTGTTCCAATATCCTTGATTCTTTGACCTCGTAGGTTCTTGGGGTTCAGTTTGACCTAAAACTCAATCATCAGCCACGCTATGCCTTTAATCTGCTATGTGCTGGGTTGATGAAGGGTGTAAAACAAGTGTAATATACATACCTATTTTGACAATTCGGAGGATTTCGAAGATGCCGTTAGTCGGAATATAACCTTCTGATAGCCCGCCACAGATTACAACACAATCATAGGAATCTGAAAATAGGATGAACAATTGATATAGCCATCGTCCTCTTCAGGATCGCATTGGACACGGATTGAAGACGGTATACGCAGGGTATCTGGAAGTCTTAAGAGGCAAACACTTGTTTCTGAACCGTTATCAGCAACGATATTTTCGCAGGGATTTCAGAAAGAAAGCTCACACTTAAATTTTCGCCTGAAAACAACTTTAGACCTTCTCACACAGATCGCCTGAGTGACTTATGATTTTGAACAACGAGACTTGCGGGGTGAATGGTTATCATATATATCACATATAGAGATGGACGACAGAATTGTTTTATCCGATCCACGGGGGGATTATTGAAGGCAATGATATTCTGACGGATTATCAGGTATCTCATTCTATCTCAGTGTTTTGTTTATAAAGTTATTAACTGAATGCTTTGTGATACAATAAGACTGGCTGTAAGTTTTATTGTATTAAAAGTAATATTTACAGCTACTATAGAGCAAAAACAAGGGCAATAACCCCTGAACCCTAATATAAAGTCGTACCTTACTTTGTAACAATTGTTCTCTCCTGAACGTCGTTTTGTCAATACGAACCTACAAAAGATTAGGCAGACAAAAATGCGTCAAAAATAAGACATCTGTCAAAATGCCTACCTGTACATTAATCTCGTTTGATTAAGGAATCATTTGAAGAAAGTAAAATGAAAGTAGAACATACCCGTGGCGATGGCCATTTTACGACCATCAACATATTCATTGAAATATTTTTGATACAAATTACGACTTAAAGCAACCTTCATCATTTCTTTACTTGGATCGACAGCGTCTATTTGTCTAAACCCAAGTTTCATTAACTGGAAAAAAAAAAAAAAATAATAATAAAAAAAAAAAAACACAGGCAGTGTACAGTTTTTTATATTGGTTTTCGGGCATGACCAAACTGAATCAGAAAGCTGTCCTAATCCACAAGACTAGAAGATCTTGGATTTTATGTCCATTCTAAAAGATCTTGGATTTTATGTCCATTCTAAAACGCAGTATCATTTTAATAAGAAACCTATGAAATCTAGACTACCATGAGATAAAGAAACCTACTTCGTTAGCGACGGCTCCAGTTCCAGCTGCGATGTCCATGACTCGAACTAATTCTCTTTTATCAATATAATAACCGGCTACCGCATCAGCTACTACTTTAGGTCCAATATAACAAGATTCCGCCATTTGCTGAAATAACAGGATAACATATCAATAACCAACCAACCAAAAATTATGGAAGTATTTTCAAAATGGACAAGTACAGCCAGGGATTTGTATTTTCAAACCAATTGTCAATTAACGCGTGATTATTTGACAATAGAATGGAATAAAGTGTTATATTTTGTTTTTTTACACCCAAATTTAACTCGAAGTTTTTTTTTAGAAGATTATAACTGTTTTTTACCTTATCATATCGACCAGAAGCTGCCCAATCATCCATTCTTTTCAACAATTCGTCTTTAGACAACTTCTTTCTTTGTGCAAACTCGGCGTCAATATGGAAATTTTGTTGTCCATACTCTGACATTGTGGTCCTATCCCCTGAAATATTTTTCACTTTTGTATAAAGCTCTCTAAAAAGATTGAATAGCATCTAATTGTCCGGATGGGCCATAAACCGAGGCCCTTTATGCTACAGGCTGTGTACGTTAAAGATCTCTCGACAGTTGAAAATCGCAGTCGTGATAAAATTTCACCCATTGCATATTGCGTGGCTTTGCCCATCTCCATTAGCCCTAAAAGTGCAGGAGAATAGGACGTAAAACTCCATTCTTTTCATTTCTTAAGAGATTTCTGGTCAAAACTAAAACACGTACAAGAAAGGTGTATTGATCACCCATAGTGAATACAGAGTCGCCAAGGTTCAGGCCATTCATTGACTGATCTCTTTCTCTCGAACTAAAAATTTCGGAATACATGTATATTGAATATAATTTCTACAGAATAATGGAATTTTTTAATTATCGCCCTGAATAAGATTAGGAAGAAGAAAAATGAAATAAGACAATAAAAAAAAAACATTATCCAACTCACCGATGCTGTGAATATACTCACTGTTCTAACTTTACACTGAGAATAATTCATCAAATCATCAAAGCTGTTGTATTTCTATTTATTTTATAAATAGCAATTAAAAATTAGATTTATATACGCCAACTAAAAATTGTGGAGTTGTATTGCGTTATTTTCCTGTATGTTGTTATGTATATATATTTATAGTTATTTGTAATACTGTATGCTTTTTTGAATAAATTCCCTCCCTTCCGCTTCTTCTCCTCCTTCCCCTTCCTCTTCTTCCTCTTGCTTTTCTCCGTCTTCTTCTTCTTCTTTCTTCTTTGGAATTAGTTTTACGATAACCAAGAAACTGTTCTGTTATCGATTTCATAGACGATTCCAAAATTCACGTCGTACCCCCAATATAATTTTTTTTTCAGATTTTTTAATATCCATCTTTTTAAATAGATGTGTTTTCGTCCAAAACGTGCTGGTACAGGTTATCTCCCCTCAGATGTGACCAGCGACCTTCAAGTCACTTTAACTTTAATGCTTACCTTGATAGGATAAACGGTTGATGAACCTTTTGCATATGTATTTAGTCTCAACTAGGATCAAGGTGGATCAAATTCTCGGGGGAGAAATGTGGATTGAGGCAGAATTGAGATGGATTATACTAGATCAGAAAAGTTGTGAAGCATCACACGTCTTTCATGTTTTTTGTTCTTAAAGAGTTCTTATTTTATTTTGGACAAGCCTTGTCTAATGCTGACTTAAATACAGAATTTAAAATTATTCCTGTCCTGAGCGTATGTTACCTTGTCGGACAAGCTGTATGAATTTCATTCTCTTTTTTCTGACATCTTGCCATTGTTATGACATAGTAATATAGTAAAATATTCTTGGTGTATTCGATTCGCCGTCCCTCTAATATTTCGCTCAGTTCAGATCTCAGAAATCGCTCTTCATGGTGCGTTCAAAATATTGTAAATCGGAAAGACTAAAAGTATTATTTAGTAATCTGTATGCTGTATCAATGGTGTAGAACTAGGACGAATATCGTTAAATGGATACGGATAGTCTAGCAAATACATGTAGAAATGCCAAGAGGTTTAGCCAAGAGCCAGTCAAGAGAAGTTGTCATCCTTGTAAAATCAATACCAAGAGGTTTGACCAAGGACAAGCTGGTTATAAGGATCCTTAACTATGAACCTAAGTTGTTATCCCTGCAAAATCAATGCCAAGAGGTTTAGCTAAGGATCAGCTGATAGAAAGGATCCTTAACTGTGAAGCTAAGTTGTTATCCTTGTAAAATAAATGCCAAGAGGTTTAGTCAAGGACAAGCCGATAGAAAGGATCCTTAACCGTGAAGCTAAGTTATTATCCTTGTAAAATCAATGCCAAGAGGTTTAGTCAAGGACCAGCCGATAGAAAGGATTATAATCGTGAAGCTAAGTTGTTATCCTTGTAAAATCAATGCCAAGAGGTTTAGTCAAGGACCAGCCGATAGAAAGGATCATTAACTGTGAAAGTAAGTTGTTATCCTTGCAAAATCAATGCCAAGAGGTTTAGTCAAGGACAAGCCGATAGAAAGGATCCTTAACCGTGAAGCTAAGTTGTTATCCTTCTAAAATCAATGCAAAGAGGTTTAGTTAAGGACCAGCTGGTAGAAAGGATCCTTACTTGTGAACATAAGTTGTTATCTTTGCAAAATCAATGCCAAGAGGTTTGGTCAAGGATCAGCTGGTAGAAAGGATCCTTAACTGTGAACTTGAGTTATAGTTTCTTTCTTTCTTACTGTTATATTCGAGATGTAAACCAACCTCCGAAAATAGTGAAACATGGCCTTATCTTCTATGAATTCAATTTTCGAATATATTAATAGGTGGAATAATTCACTAAGGTTTTTATTTTTTCGAAACGATTTTCAATATTTTCACATATCAAACTACTTACTTTGTGTCAATAAATGAAGGACAATGGTTTTCAGACTAAATAAGGTAAAAGAATATATCATAGAAACGATAAGATAAAATGCATATTACAATACATGTATGTGAAATTCTGCATAAAAGCACACAGTGCACATAAGCAATAATTATTCGGATTCGCAATTAAACTATTTTTTATTATTCTGAGAATATAATGGTCCATATTAAAATACAATTAAAATTCAACCACCATTACTCAACTGAAAAATATTATGCTAAACTGTTGTTTAGTTTTGGAATTTGTGCACAATTATCGGTTGTTAGCTATTGTCCATGTCTAGTGTTTTGTTTTCATCATAACTATGTTCGACATTTTCCCTCAAGGTCGACTTTCATAATTCACTACCCAAATATATCCCCTCCCCCTATATCCCCGTTTCCATCGTCCGCTGGAGTGTCCTGGTTCATCTGTAATATATTCACTGATTCTCTGAGTGACGTCATTTCCGATCGAATCAAAGCAACTTCCGCTTTCAGGTCTGTAACTTCCTGTTGTACATCTTCACACTTACACTGAGGCTCTGAAGAATTTAAAAAATCAAGGGGATTTATTTTCTTTGATTCCCTGTATCAGATGGTCATTCTTAATTTTGTGTCTTATTTTATAAAGTGATAAAGTTATTAAAACTTATAAATGAAAATAGAAATAACCACAACCCCACACTGTGTTATATCTTCAGTCAAAAGTATTAATAATACATTTTATGTGACTATTTGCTTTTAAGATTTAGAGGCGCAGAGCAAGGCAATAATGTATTAAAGAATTGTGTAACTTGTGTTGAAATGTTATATACCCATGTATTAAAGAAGTGTGTAAATTGTGTTGAAATTGTGTTACCTTCGTTTTCTGCTTTCAGGACTTTTCTACAATAAGCGAAATCGTCCGTTGTATTGTCTGTCCAGATCCAGGGTCTCGTCCCAAACACCGAAAACATCGTCACTGGATTCAAACTTACTGTAGCTTCCTGCCACGCTGAATCGTTAAATCTAAAATAAAAGTGAAGGGAAATTTGAAGATTGACTCCATACCTAGCTGTCTAGTAAATGTCTACGAGCGACGACTATAGTAGTCTGCGAGGTAGTAGTCTCAGTTGCGTTTCTAGAAAACATTAGGTGAGGGGACCGAGCAGAAGTCACACAATTTTCCAGGGGATCACAGGTGCTTATATCAGGGGGCAGGATGTCATGGTGATTAGATTATTAAAAGATCATCGCAGCACTCCTCGTTTTAAATGAAGTAAGTGGAAAAGGGTCATAGAATCAAGCTATTGAGAAGTATTTGTTTCAGTATGTTAACAACAAAATGTAAAATTGATTTATAAAAGGGAACGGACCACATTGGAGGAAAATAAATGTATCCCTTAACGGTATTAATAAAATATTAATCTTACCCTGGTGTGAACCAATTGTCTTCAAACTGTGGGGAACATGTCCACGAGTGGTCAGTGGTAACTCCATTACTGAGGGTCATTTGAATTCGACCATTGGTCCCTCCTTTCCGACAAGATACTCCCAGGACCTTGACATCGTCAGCCACTTGGAAGGACGCAGTCGGACTCGCAGCGGTACCGGTCTGTATTTGTTGACCGTCAGCGTACACGTAGAATTCACCGTAACAATATATGAGGCCAACGGTCGGTGAGCCTCGTACTGAAATGAATGAATAAATGAATGAATGAAGAAAGGTAGCAAAGACCGGACGAACGAATGAACTAACGAACACACGTACAAGCACGCATATAAAAACATTGCTGAATCATCCAACCCGTCTTCATAAGCCCATTAGGTGCAGAAGAGTAGGACGTAGAAGTGTAGGACGTAGAAGTGTAGGACGTAGAAGTGTAGGACGTTATAGAAGTGTAGGACAATTGCTAGAAGTGTAGGACGTAGAAGTGTAGGACGTAGAAGTGTAGGACGTAGAAGAGTAGGACGTAGAAGTGTAGGACGTAGAAGTGTAGGACGTAGAAGTGTAGGACGTAGAAGTGTAGGACGTAGAAGTGTAGGACAAATATTCCAATTTATTTAAGATGATCCAGTGATAACGCTGAATGAAAATGAACCTACTTAATCCAAGAAACATGGAACCCATTTCGAATAGTCCTTTTAGTTACCGGAACATTAATGGCAACAATAATATATTTGATGTTAGAATCATAGTAATCTAATCAAGTTGATTATCAAATAGTCACCACACCATTCCACTTTAAAATGAAGTACAGATGAAAAAGGCCCCGAAAGCAAGAAATCGAGAAGCCATTTCCAAACTTGATTCTTCTCGTATATAAAATACAACAGCAAGAATTGAAGAAGGCATCGTCTTTGCGCTATTTGCCATTATAACACATGGTCGCATTCAAGATAATTAAATCCACTACAACACTGAAAATATACTGCCTCTATCATAAATTGTAAATATAAATACCTTGGATAACAAACAACAGAAATAACAACAACTGCAGTACCATTCTATCAGTTTTCTCTGGAATATAAAACATATAAAATTTTATTTTAATATCAGAATTAATCAGTAGCCAATTTAGGCGTCGACATTTGATAAACATAAACATTTCAATAAACATCTAGATTTTCCAAGGATAACTATTAAGATTCAAGGATCTTTATTACCAAATATTACCACATGTTTTCCAAGAAAACCAATATTTAAGGTCCCCAAAGATCCTTTCTACCAGTTGGTACTAAATCCTTGACTCTGATCTTTACCGAAGAACCATCTTCAATTGCATTCGAAACCGATCATTTTTAATCTCCCAAAAAATCGTGATCAGAAAATGACTTACCTCTATTAGCCATGTTGAAATCAGAGTCTTGAAATGATAATATCGACCCAGATCAAGTCAGATATACTTTTAACAGGACATAAAGGGGAATATTTTGTCCACTGGTATTGTTGGTGTAATAAAGGAACATTGTATGACATTGTATAAAAAAGTAGAGCTGGTTTCCCTTCAACTGGGTATAATCAAAGGTTTATGTCTTCGTATTCTTCGCAGGTGTCATTCTATTGTCGTGCAATACCATGGAATTTTTTGTGGCATTTTTGCCTACCACCCACATCGGTATTTGATTGATATATACAGGGCACTAAAAGAGGGTTTATCTCACAACCGTGATAGAAAAACATGAAGCCACCCACTTCGGTTTAGTAAATAGCATATTTTATATGAATGTGGATCATCACATTACAGGTGTTTTATTGTTGTGATATGGAAAGAATCTCATTATAGTCTGAATACAAACACACCTCGAGGTGTCAAAAATGCAGAAGTCAACGGTGCATGCAATTCTATACACAACAAAAAGGGTTGCACCCCCCTACCCCTACTATTTGGTATAGTACTGTTCTGTTTAACTCGTGTATGTAAACCTGAATAAATATTTGTGCCAGGAGTATGTGAATATCAATAAAATGGATCATTGACTGTAACATGAACGTAAGTTTTGAAAATCTGGACTTTATGGCATGTGGGAATGCTGTGTAGAAATTAGGGTGTAAATTAAGGAAAACGAAAATGCAAAAAAGTATGGTGAGATCTCAAATTTTATTGTTGACAGAGCTCTAACGGGATGTCAAAAAGCACAAATGGTGATCAGAGAATCAATACCAGTCAATATCGGGTACTTCCACCTCGCACTTGGATCACTGCTTCCAGTCTCCTCCTCATACCCCTCACAAGACATTGGAATGTTTGCATGCGCATCGGACGCCAATCCCCGTGCAAGGCTGCTTCCAGTTGGTGCAAGTTCTGTGGAGGAGGGTCGCGAGATTTAATCCTGCGCCCCAAAATATCCCGAACATGTTCCACAGGATTAAGATCTGGACTCATCGCTGGCCAAGGGATGTTCTGGACAGCATTGTTGTGGATGAATTGGGTGACAGCTCTCGAGCGATGAGGCCTAGCGTTGTCATCCATAAATACGGGTCTGCTGGCTAATGTGTGATCATCAAAATGCGGAACAACAGCTTGATCGAGAACTTCCTGGAGGTAGCGAGCCCCTGTCAAATTACCTTGTATGGTTACCAAATCCAGGTTGCAATCAAATGAGAAGCAGCCCCATACCATAACCGAACCACCACCATAGGCTACCGTTGGCATGATTTTCCTTGGTACATAAGCTGTGCCTGGACGCCTCCAAACCTTCACTCGGCCATCCACCACATGCAGGAGAAATCTGTTTTCAGCAGATCAGTGTACTCCCCTCTGGCAATCTCTTTGACAGAATGCCCGGCTCTGCGCAGGCCAATAATCTGCCACTTAACAGCTTCTGACATTCGTCTACCCGGCATTTTGTGTGTGAATGGATTGGGCTTTTTAACAACGATTTTTATACGCGTTTTTTACCACAGGGAGATACTGCATTTTGCAAAATTCATGCCTCATGCTTTTCTCGTTCACATTGTTGCATTTGCGCGATTGTTTTCCAAAGGAAACCACAATGAATCAAAACCCCAATCCCCATGGGAGAATGCTCTACAAGACCCCTTTCGGGTGCTCTCCATCTTATGATGTACCAGTGGTTTTAATATGGGGGTGCAAAACTTTTTTTGTTGTGTATATAATGGCTCCCCCTTTTGAAAAAAAATTGAATTGATTTGGTGTCTCCTTGAGGGTATTTTTTTTGGAGAAAAAGGTCTAAAAGTCATGTTTTATTTATTTATTCATTAATTTTTTTAAAAATGGAGTACGTGTATAGTACAGATACAGATACAGCTAATGGGACTTTATATATTTCATTTAAATGAAATTTAGCATAGTTATTCTCAACAACTTAACTTAGATGATTTCAGTCTTCCACTCATCTGAGACCTTATTCATGAAAACTAATCTTGGCTAATCACTAAAATCAATTTTAAATTTAGTTCTATTATCCATTTATTTGTCTTTGTATTATCGAGAATGAGGCGCAGAGTTTTCGTTACTTCCTGCTTAAAGAATTTTCTCTAGTTTACCACTGTCGATCGGCTATGGTTGTGGAAATATTTCAGTACTGACGTTTGTATATTACATGATAGCAACACCAAACTTGTTTATCAAAATAACCCACCTTGTAAATCTCACCACGAGAGACACAATGGTGAACGTTTTACGACGTATTTAGCGAACGGTGTTAATATGTATAAGATTGATGTTTGGTTGTTCCCTTTCTAAGTTAACGATGTTTCGAAGAAAGGCAGGGCTTATTTTAGTCCATAAATTATATTTTTATATCAAATATTCTGAATGGGTTAATAGTATTTATGTGTACTGAGATACAATTATTTAACCCCCCACTATCACTACAATCCCATTCTTCGCTTAGATACGTTGAAAATGTTGGTCGTGACTTCTAATCTGTATCGGTCTGTGAACGTTCGATGACCTTGAATAAGTCATCTTCACAAACATTGCCAGTCCACCCAGCTGTAAATGGGAACGGATAATCCGGGAAAGATCAATGCCAAGATGTTTGGCCAGCTGGTAGAAGGATCCCTGCCACGGCGGACATGTAAACCTAAGTTGTTATCCTTGTCAAATATAGTTATTTCTTTCGTTTTCTTTCTTTCTCTGTGATCAATTTGTATATGAAGAGCAAAGGTGAACCGTTTTTATTTAAATATTGCATTTTCTCAAGGTGTAGGTCATATCCTTCAGAAATAGTAGAGAATAATTCTTTGTAGTCTTAGTAGGCATGAGAGAACAGTTATCGCTTTTAGACAGACAATTTTGCTAGATATATCTATCTACACCAAAATATTGCTCCAATGCTGTTGTCCTTGTTGATATAAAAGCACAGTTACTGGTAACTTGGAATATTTAGGCCTACAATACGTCATGCCAACACATATTTGTAAAACAGATTTTACTATTCTCAAAGCAATTTTCATACTTGAAAGAAACTCTGCTTCTTTGAATGAAATGAAATTAAACCATTAAGACCATACCTGTGGCCTAAAGTAACATAACAGAATCCCTTATAATCCAAATACATTTATTAATTATTCATCAAAATACAATTGATGATTGAAAAGCGCTTAATAGATTGATTAAGCGTTTTTCAATAGTAGTTTTCCAGATTTTACAGGGATTCTGTTACTTTTTGACACCAGGTAAGTTCACTGATGAATATATACTCATATTGACCATTTTTGAGAACTTAAATATTATGTCCATTCTAAGACACAGTATCCTTTTACGACATTTTATAAATGGGTACTTGAAGAATATGTATTACTTTTAGAATTAAAATACACACGATATACTAGTATAGATATACTACTTCTAGATTTATATATCTTCTGTATTTTAATGCTATGCTCCTGCTTCTATATGTCTTATAAAGAATACTTCTAGAATAACCACCCGAACAGACCACTAGTGATAAAAAATAATTAAGATTAAAAACAGTCACAAAGTTTATTTCCGAAAACCGATCAAAATAAAAGCGTTGTGGTCTATGGTCCAGGATTGGGTAGTTTTTCAACTGGATCCGGTTTCCTACATTTCTTGTCAGAGATGAGTCCTAATATAGGAAAGGTACCAATACAACAAGCGAGAGAACCAAAAACAAGTAGTGGCGTTTCGTACGATTCCGTCAAATCAAACAGCAAACCTGAAATTAAAATAAAAAATATATAATTTTTCCATTGTTTATAGACATATCAGAGTTATATTTGTATCAGGACTGGCAGGAAATTGTTTGACCAAAACTTCTATCGTCTTACGATTACACAAGAAGAAAATAATACGAAACTGAAATTGATTAAAGCGAAAGTTTTCAACCTTATTCCTTCTACTACCTCCGTCAGGATTTTGATCGATTCCATCAGCCCCCTTCCCTTTTTTAAATCCTCACTATTTTGTAATTCTCTACTGGATTTTCCCTGCAATCATTTTCACGTCGGAGAATATGACCTGACTGAAAAGTGTACAACACACTCCCTCATTACAAATCTACGGATCGGATCAGAGAACATCCTTTAGGAATTCTAAACACGTGACAATGACTATATTGGTGTACTTTGATAGATAAATTGCGGGAGATTACTGTAAAAGAGGTGTCTAGATACTTACCAAATATAACCCCACCAAGAGAGCTAGCAATACCATTGACTGTTATAGTGATCCCCATAGCTAACGAGTAAGCTTCTCGCCCTACCAGATCCAAAACAACCACCCCTCCTATTCCGATCTTGCCTCCATATACAATACCGAACACCACTATAATAATCACAGTTTCAATGTAACTTGTCACAACACTCAATAGAACCAGACACACGCCCGACACAATCACAGATAAACCCAACAAGAACGAGCTACTCACAAACGGCAGCATGTTAATCAATCCGAAACCGATGTTAAACACAGTACTAATAATTGTTATCAGGAAAATAAAGAACACACCGTCGCCATGTTTGTTGGCCGCGAAGTCTAAAACAATAAAAAAGAATCCATTCGTAGAGGCGAATCCGATAAAAGCTGCTAGGCACGTTAAGACGTATCTGTAGCACGCAATCCTTTTCAGCTTCGTCTTCAGACTCAATTGTTCTTTTTGTTTCTTAGCTTCAGGTTTTCCGGATTTAGCCCTTTTGATGAACACGGTCATAAGATACCCAAAGACAATCGGCTGGAGGGAGAGGCCAGCGATCACAAAAAACGCACCCCTCCATCCATAAAAGTCTTGTATATAGTCATTAAAATACGGGAGCAGGCTCTGTCCCAAACCACCGCCAGCGATGATGATTCCCAGAGCGATGCTGGCAGACTTGGAGCAAATAGCTGACACCGCTACAACACTTCCTAGATAGACACAGCACAAACCAGAACCTGAAATATAACCTGAATATAAAACACCAACAGATCCCCTTAAATTACCACCCAGGGTGTTATCGCTTCTCAATATTTTATCAAAAGTTTTTTTTTTGTAAATCTCTCCAGAAGTAGATAATATTTTGTCAAATTGATATATACTGAGATTTATAGCATAGTCTCTACTTGTGACCTGGGCCAGTGCTCCTGAAAGGAGAGTATCTCATATAACACCAAATACTTGTGACCTAGGTCAGTGCTTCTATAGTAGAATATCTCTTATAACACCTAATACTAGTGACCTAGGCCAGTGTTTCTATAGGAGAGCATCTCTTATAACACTTAATACTTGTAACCTTGGTCAGTGCTTCTATAGGCGAGTATGTGAACTCTCAAAAAGAGATGACGTGTTCACAAATATCAAATAAACATCATTAACACATAGAGATACGGAAAATGGTGTGGTATGATCACTGAGTTCTGTAACAGATTTACGACACCTTGTTACTTAGCCCTAGGCGCGATGTCAAAATTAGGACAAAATTAAAAACTTTTTATCTTGTTGCAGTGACACAGTTTATAATGACAATTTCTTTTAAAATTACAATTCAAGGGAAATAACTTGTTAAATATTTGTATCTTTTCTGAAGGGACCGGTGGTTTAAGTTCAACAAAGTCTTGTAGTAGTGGAGCCAGTAATATTAATAATATAAAAGGCTCAGGGTGCATTGGTACTTACCCGATACTACACCGATGCAGATTACCAGTACTGTGGTATTAGGAGCAAACACAGCCCCAATAAAACCAGCAGACGACAGTATCGAACCTACAATCACCGTAAACCGAATACCACATTTATCAATCACTACACCAGTGATGGTGCCTGAAAAGACAGATAATAAATCGATGTCATTACGAGGAGATGATTGTGGTTCTATTGAAATCGATGTCTTCGTTCGATTTTTTTTTCTATTAATGACCAGTGTGGTAACGTCATTGGTTTCTAAATGCTCTACTGCTTTGTAATTCAATGATTTGATTAAATGGAGTTTTACACCCTATTGTGAAACGGAATGTGGTAGGAGTGGGAACATGGGAAAATTATATTCAGGTCTTCCTGATGTTTCTTTTGATGACTAATAAGGTATCATCACTGGTTTCTAAATGTTCTATTGTTCTGATTTTCTGATTTTATTTAATGGAGTTTTACACCCTATAGTGATGCTCGTTATTGTTGAAAGGAGTGGGAACTTTGTATTAAAAGTTTTCATAATAATAAAATCGCAACCTAATAAAACACTGGGAATATTCTTTATCAATAATCTGAATTTATGTCACTTTTGTCACTTGATTATGTTTATATAATGACGATATTTTTTTGTAACTTTTCCGATATTATTAGCTTGATTGTGTATGGTTTAACTTAACACCAACGACCAAGTTGTTTACGAGCTGGTACAACAGTCGAACTTAAATATCACAGCTAGCTAGATATTGACTAAACATTACAACATATTGTTGACTGCAAACACCACTATAACGTATTGACTATCTTAGCCAGTTACACAATCTACCTGGTTAGAATTAGGTGAGAAATATTGAATATCTTTGGTGAAAGGAAAATCTTATTCTTTTAACACACTTAACTTTTTTTGGAAAAGTTAACGATCTGAAAAATAATACTGTTTCTTGGTAGGGGACAAAGGTTGTAACTTGTACTAATGACAAAATAACCAAAGCACGGGTACAGGGGGTAGGGTAAGGGTTAGATAGGATACCAGAAACAATGGTTAGATCCTTCTGAAATCTAGAGCCTCATTCACCAAAACTCAACTTTAATAAAATTCCGTGTAACCTGATTGGATAACAAAACTGGATATAAAATCAATTTTAATGATGGACCGAAACAGATGACTAAGTTTTCAAGAATAAGGTCTCAGAAGGCTTTTAAACTAAAATCATCTAAAGTTAAGTTTTCAAGAATATGGTCCCAGATGACTGGAAAACTAAAATCATCTATTTTGCTCTCAAGAATATGGTCCCAGATGACTGGAAAACTAAAATTATCTCTAGTTGTCCAGAATAAGGCCCCTGAACGAATATCAACGAAGGTATATCTCGGAATTCATTCTCTATAGAAACAGAGTATTCTTCGGCCAGACTTTATCTTTAATAAGTCGACTAATTTTATTGATGGTTTGTTGCTTTCCCATTAACCATCCCCTCTGTTGTGGTTTCTACCGTATTTTCGGAAATCGGTTTATTTTGTTTTCCGGTAAAATCTCATTTTTGCTTATCATTCGTTTAACTTATTATGTCTTTTATTATAATTTGACATTACTGGTCTTATTTTGACTTTCAAAAAGTGAATTAAGGAACAGATTCAAAAAAAGGTAAAGTCGATATATTCAACAGATATTACCCGCCTAGCTAAATCCATCATCGTTTCTAAATACTGTCCACTATGAAAGTCCTTATCCTTCAAATTCTTGAAAACTTCTCGAAAAACCTTTGAATAATGTAGAAATATTTTGAGAAATACTTACCCACACCAAACAGGATTCCAACATGTACAGACTGGATCAGAGCCGTCCTAGCTCTCCCTTCTTCAAACTCCTCCAGCCACACCGGGAGAAATGTGCCGATAGAGAAGGGTATTCCTAAGGAGAAGAAGCACACCCAAAAAGCACAGAAAACAACCAAACATTGACTGGAGAGCTTGCGAAGGTTGTTTTTCTTTCTGACTACAACTGTTGATACCGATGATTTAAAACTGCCTTTGGACGAGATGGTACTGGAATTAAAAGCACAAGCAGGATTAAAAAGTGACCAGTCATAAAATAAGATCAAGCTCGAAACATATTCAAAATTCGTTTTCGAAAACCATCAGGGAGGTGAACGAACCCTTGTATTCTTACTTTGCCAAATAATCATTTAAAATGAGCAAAGATTTAGAAGTCAAGAGAAACCGAAACTACACCGTCCTTAAATATCAACAGTGATGTAATTTATGTCAATCTTTCTTGATAAATTTTTAATGAACACTTTGAAAGTTATGCTACATCAAAGACAACTTCAAAGACAATATCCCTGATCAGAAATGCTTGTAGAAGTATATCTTAAAACAGAAAAATATTACCGATGAATTGCCATGGTAATATTGTCAATTAATCCAAAACATCCTTAGAAAACATCTTTAGAACTTGATCCTAACTTAACTATAACCTAACAGTTCTACACGAATAACGACACTGGTGTAGGTCCCGGAATGAAATATACTACTCAAGACTCGATAACAAGATACGAAGGTCGTGATCGCATCCTAATGGTCCAAATAAAATGATTAAATGAGCAACAATTAAACTGTCCATCGTAAACGTAATAAACAATTTTTTGTCTCTAATTTTTTTTTAAATTTAACACCACATGACGCTGTTTTTTAAAATCTTATTTTTTATGATATTTTTTCCACGAGAATGTGTATCATTTTATTTGGGGATTTATATAAATACGATTGTACAAAATTGCAAATTGTTTCGAAAGGTTAAGAGGCTTAATTTATAGGATAAGTCTTCGATAACAGCAAGTTAGTTCAGAATTTCGATGATATGACCATTTCGATGGTAAGTACTTTATTTATTTGAGATGGTATAACTGCATAATCATAGTACTAAAGACAAGCTATAAAAGCATTGCAGAATGAAAATCAATGGAGTTTTCCGTCATGCTCTTCTGCACAGATGAACGTTGGAGAGTTACTTATCTTGATAGACCGTTTCTAGCTTGCAACTTTCAAACGATGAATTTTGATTGCAAGTATATACCTTATTTAATTGATATGGTATAGCTGTATTATGATAGCTATAAGTGCATGACAGAATAAAAACTAATGGAGTTTTACGTTATGCTGTTCTGCACAGATGAACGTTGGGGAGGTACTTATCTTGATATACCGTTTCCATCATGCGATGAAACTTGGTGGGAAGATGTCTTATGGAGCACAATCCTGCGACCCTGACTGACTTACCTTTCTTCCCCATCCGTCGTCTCCGATTCGATCGTAAGACTCGAGAGAGATACCACAGCTGCATGAGAGAGACCTTCAGTATGAACATCACCAAGATCATCACCATGATCATCACCACCACCATCACCATCTTTATCATCATCATCATCATCATTACCATTAAAATTACCATTACCATCACCATCTTGATCATTACCATCATCATCATCATCATCATCATCATCATCATCATCACTAGACTTTTTATCTACATCAGTATCATTACAACTGAAGTTGTCGACCCCAACGTGTCGTTTAAAAAGCGGCAGCAAGCTCTTTGGGTCCAAAATAATGGGCTGCGACTTGAAGGAGGTGGAATGCCTTCGTTTTATAGACGGTTTTTCAGACGGTTTGGAGCTAACGTCATTTTCACTTGAACACATAAAATTGGGGTTGGACATAGGTGGACCATAAAGGAACGAATAAACTCGACGATGTTGAGATATACATGGAACACTAGAACGCCTGACCCAGGGGTCATTTAATGGCGGAATCACATCCGGGTTAACCGCTACGGGTTTTTCTGGTACTTTCAGGTTGGAAATCACACCACAGTCTACTAAACTTATTTTGAAATTCACATTCACTTTCGTCCCGAGGGGTGAGGTTTTTTCCAAAGTATCGATCTCCTCGATAAGGTCTTTACTGCATTTTTTGTCCTTGTTAGTCTTCTTTGGTGGTGTACTGATGTTTTTCCCCATTTTACTACCACTTACAGATTTACTGACCTTGGTGAGAACATTGTCCAACCTTTCAAGAAGGTCGGCACTGACGTTATCCTGCACGTGTCTATTGTTGTTTAACCTCGAAGAAGTCCCAGTAACGTCATCATTTAGAACGGATCCCGTATGCTTTCTAGGAAACTCAAAGATGCATTTCGGATTTGTCATTATGGTGAGAGGTAGTGAAGTTATACGCTGACCACGGTAGTAAAGAAACCAATACACATATTCACCCTATTTGTAGTAATTTATAATCTTCAGAAGTTATTTTAGTTGCTATAATACCTTTCCATTCAAGACATTTACTTTTCACAATTCACAATTCATCTCGCAAAGTCATTGGGCTCTTTTCACATACATGCACATATATATCTAAACATCACCATTTAATTCGTTATTCTACACGGTTGAAAATTAATTTTAAATATCCTTTCTATTGTTCTAGATTACCAAAGACTTAAAATATACGTTTAAAATATAATTAATTTAACAAGTTTATCCGTATCGTGGTTACTTTCTACTTCAGTGAATAAATGTCAAAAAGATGACAAACTATACCTTCAAACTGGCGTAATCCACGAAATGTTAGAATGACTGTATGTAATACCCGAGTTTAATTGTCCAACTGTTCTTACACCAACAACACATTTACTTGATTGATTTCTCCAGAGTTGATTTAATCTGAAAATACAATAAAACAGAGGTTATCGTGTTCCTAAATTTAAAAAAAAAGTGACATACAGTCAACACTGTTTCTGTGAATCTATGAAGGGGGAAACAGGAGATGAAGGGGAGGGAGGGCAAAGAATTTATAAGAGAAGGCTCAAAAAACGAGGCACAGTGGCATACCTAACATACGAATTGGTCGAAAGAAGTCTGCTCCTAAGGGGGCTTCCTCTCCCAAAAAATGCTGTAGAGCATGTATTAATCCCCGGATCCACTCACTAGTTGAGCAGATCAGAAGGCATTTACCCCTACTCTCTAATCTCAAGTTATAATTCATTTAAAAAAAAAGAGCCTGTAAGTTGTATAGAAGTGCTTTTTGACACAGAGTTGAACGTTCCGGATATAAGAGAGTGTATTACTCGAGTAACTAATCTTCAAATATGCGTAGGACTTGTTGTTTAAAGCCGAGTCTATATTGTGTGGTTGAAGAAAGGTTTTGTTAAATACCAATAATACAATGGGTAAATTTGTGAGATTATAAGATTAGAAGACAAGTTATATTTACCAACCGCCAGCAGGTTAAAACATAATCATCTTTCAGGAACTTCTATTGTCACTCAGCGGAGTTTTGGGAGATCGACAATAGTATTTGGTTTGTCAACTCAACAACCCTTTCAGAGAGTCCATATATCAAATATTAATTATTTAGTATTTGCTTTGTCAAGTCGACATCGCTTTCGGAGAGTCTACATGGCTAATATTAAAGATCTAGTATTTGGTTTATCAACTTGACATCCCTTTCAGTGAGTCCACATAGCTAATATTAAAGATCTAGTATTTGGTTTATCAACTTGACATCCCTTTCAGAGAGTCCACATAGCTAATATTAAAGATCTAGTATTTGGTTTATCAACTTGACATCCCTTTCAGAGAGTCCACATAGCTAATATTAAAGATCTAGTATTTGGTTTATCAACTTGACATCCCTTTCAGTGAGTCCACATAGCTAATATTAAAGATCTAGTATTTGGTTTATCAACTTGACATCCCTTTCAGAGAGTCCACATAGCTAATATTAAAGATCTAGTATTTGGTTTATCAACTTGGCATCCCTTTCAGAGAGTCCACATAGCTAATATTAAAGATCTAGTATTTGGTTTATCAACTTGACATCCCTTTCAGAGAGTCCACATACCTAAAATAAATGACCCAGTCTTTAGGTTTATCAACTTGACATCACTTTCAGAGAGTTCACATAGCTAATATTAAAGATCTAGTATTGATTTAATTATTTAAAGATTATCAACTCGACATCCCTTTCAGAGAGTCCACATAGCTAATATCAGTGATTCAGTATCGACATCGCTAATAGAAACTCAACAGTATATTCAGTATCAAGGCTATCACTTCGTCATTTTATTTAGAGAGTTCACAAAACTAAGATTGTTAATCAATATTAAATTCTTTTTATATCCAAATCTATTTCAATCGTTATATTAATCTGTATCGAAGTTTGATATCACTCGTTTTTAATGTACCTGATATACGGGGGTAGTTTTTGGAAATTTCGTCAAATTGATTTCTCTTTATTGACTATCAATTTGCTGATAAATAATGTGTTAAAACAAAGTTCAAAATGTTCAAATCAAAAAGTGCACGTTTAGATGTAAATCGGTACATACCGGAGAAAAACGCACAATGCAATAGTTACACCCCAATGACGTCACATGTGACACAAAACCTCCCCAATCTTCAAGTCGATGTTCTTTTCATCAGGTTTGTTTACACTCATAAACTTTTTACCGAATTGTTTTGTTTAAATTAAGTTCACCTATCATGTAAATGTGCTTTTTGCAATCGTATATGTCGATCGTTTGACCAGTGAGGCGACAATCTTGGAGTAGTACCAGACTACTAGGGGTACGAGTTTGGGGCTGAATAACCTAATAGGGGGAGCAGGAGAAAAACTGTCGAGGTTGTGCTTCAAAACTCGATAGCTCTGATGAAATATATCGGTGTAATCCTTCGAATGATCGTATCGGATGTTACTTTTTAAGATAATATATGAAAAATTATGTTTTGTTTGTAGGTCGAACATATTCTTTTGATCAAATTTATGAAAACTTTTCACAAAAATCTAGCGAAATTTGCCCCTGAACGTATTTGAAAGTTTTAACTAAATAAATCCCAACGTAAATTTTTAAACACCGTGATATATCTAAAAAGTTTGTGATTGTTTCGATTTTAAAGTAAGGAGACTACTGAACGGTTTTAGGAAAATATACCCGTAAATATAGAAAAAATTGTCATAAGGTGCAGAAGAGTAGGACTATTTTCAACTGTTGAAGGATCTTAAACGTGCACATTCTGTAACACAGTCACCGTCGCTCCAAGCATAATATTTTAGAAGACCTCTCTGAAATGTGTGTCCAGCTTGGGGAATGGTATTAGATGCTCTGGACAATCAAGAAGAACCCTCTAGATAAAAATATTTCCAACAATCATCAAAAATAAACACTATTTGGATTGTAATGATAATAATAAACTCTTTATTTTACATGGGTCAGAATTAGGTCCAAAACACAAGGACATGGTCCTGGCTAACATTCAGCACATAGAGCAAACATAGACTCTTTATTTTACAAGGGTCAGAATTAGGTCCAATACACAAGGACATGGTCCTGTCTAACATTCAGCACATAGAGACAAACATAGACTCTTTATTTTACAAGGGTCAGAATTAGGTCCAATACACAAGAACATGATCCTGTCTAACAATCAGCACATAGAGACAAACATAGACTCTTTATTTTACATGGGTCAGAATTAGGTCCAATACACAAGGACATGGTCCTGTCTAACATTCAGTCTATAGGGACAAACATAGACTCTTTATTTTACATGGGTCAGAATTGGGTCTAATACACAAGGACATGGTCCTGTCCAACATTCAGCCTATGGGGCAATACAATGGATACACAAAAATAGAAAAAATAAAAAATAAACAATATTTCAATATACAATTCGTCTAAAAATACACAAGTACATGTACATTAAATGGACAGATCTAAGTCCCGGTGATCAAGTACATGACCACAAAAGAAACTGTATTATTGTTGTTTTCGCTACGCTTTCAACTATATTACTTAAAATCAAAATTTTATCTTATTAAGTTTTTGAGAAAAAGGGTCCGAGTACTGCATCAGTAGTCGACCCTTTTCTCGGTCTGGACATTTTCATCATATCGGCTTGACAGATACGGCGAGATGGTTTTTTTTTATCACCAGTCGAGTAAGACGTTCCTATAAGAAACTGTATCTTACCTGACAAGTAAAACAATAAATCCAATCTTAGAGAAAATGATCTAGAGAAAAGAAAGTAGAATTGTTTTCATCTATCACCAAACAACAACAACCTCTAATGAACAGGAAATAAAGATTCAACTGAACTCAAAGGATTCAATTGAAGAAAAATAAAGAACTTCTTCCATCTCAATATCACAGCAATTGCTTCTTCGTAGTACACTTTATAGTTTATCTAACAAACTGAACACCAAGGTTACTGAATTTAAAGAATTTAAAAAACCAACGAAATTGTTGACTTTCTATCGACCAAATCACAACCTACTGTTGACAAAACGCAGTTTCGGTAACCTTGAAAGCTGTTTAATAATCGCCGCCAGATCTGTACGAGTTCAAAGTTCAGTAGGGATTTATTCGGTCTGACGATCTTATTTTACCGTCCTACAAGACAGGGTTGAACCTTGGACCTTTAGGTTAGCCAGCAAGCATCCAACTCACTGAGACACCACAGCTCTCTACTGACATGGTTGAAGTATTATCTCAACCTATACTAGGATTGAACCCTGGACCTTTAGGTTAGCGAGTGAGCATCCAACTAACTGAGACACCACAGCTCTCTACTGACAAGGTTGAAGTATTATCTCAACCTATACTAGGATTGAACCCTGGACCTTTAGGTTAGCGAGTGAGCATCTAACTAACTGAGACACCACAGCTCTCTACTGACAAGGTTGAAGTATTTTCTTAACCTATACTAGGATTGAACCCTGGACCTTTAGGTTAGCGAGTGAGCATCCAACTAACTGAGACACCACAGCTCTCTACTGACATGGTTGAAGTATTATCTCAACCTATACTAGGATTGAACCCTGGACCTTTAGGTTAGCGAGTGAGCTAATAACTGAGACGCCACAGCTCTCTACTAACAAGGTTGAAGTATTATCTCAACCTATATACTAGGATTGAACCCTGGACCTTCAGTCAGCGGTACAAATCACTGAGACACCACAGCTCTCTACTGACAAGGTTGAAGTATTTCTCTTAACCTATACTAGGATTGAACCCTGGACAACTTTAGGTTACGAGTTTAGTTCAATATGGAAACTGGACCTCAGCAGGTAACTAACTCAAGCGAACGGGTCCATGTTCAATCACTGGAGACGAATAATGTATTTAGACGCGAAGTGATATTTCGATATATATTAAATTCCTACAATCTAATCGTTATAGAAAGTATATAGATTCCCTTTCAACAATTAAAATTTACAGACACTAACGATCATTCCCAATGGGAAACTTACCTCAAGGTACATTGGCAACAGCTGGTCAACGAGCAAACTGTTTTTATCGAGGATAAGCTTGGTTGACAAAAATCCACGTTCACTTTAATTTCAGATTACGAAGTTTTATATCCACTTGGTGACCTTATCAGCCATGCTTCATGACATACACAGACTGTAATCGGATAACTTGGGATGCAATGACTTAAATTAATAAAGGGACATAATCACAGCCCTTTTTATAACAGTGTGAAGTTGCAAAGTAAATACGGTAATTAGCTTATTTAAAGGTTCGGACGGAAAACATTAGTTAATGAGTAATAGTGTTCACTGCTCACTGCTGATCAATAGCGTATTTAAAGGTAAGGTCTCGCCCTTTGTCTTAACCAACAATTACCCTTCGAATACCAATTAACAAAAATAACCACGATCCAGGGCCGAGATTCACCGCCATGTTATTCGGCCCAATCTCAAGGAATTAAATTGTCACTCCCAAAACCAACAGCATTTGGAAGCATCTACTTAAGGAATCGAACTTGTCATACTACCAAAAAACCCACCTAGTTTGTGATATCGGCATCCACCTGTTAAAGCGAACGTTAACTTGTCATCTACCAACATACACCTAGTTTGTGATATCGGCATCCACCTGTAGCGAATGTTAACTTGTCATCTACCAACATACACCTAGTTTGTGATATCGGCATCCACTTGTAGCGAATGTTAAATTTCATAAAGGTCATAAAGGTCAGGTTATTATAAAAACTATCTATTGTCGATGTATTGTCGTTATTTTGATCGATATGTAACGGCCATGTCACAGACCAATCATAGCTATGATTTACTTGCGGATTATAATTAAAGGGATAATAGGTCTTAAAATTTTCAAACAAGCAAACAAACGTTTTATTCGGTACTCTGTGGCCCCAAGCCTATAGTACAATAAATACAATAAATTATAATTTCATTTTATAAGGAAATATCCATGCCATGTACAGTATGATTAACATATATACATTTCTACAATACAACACCAAATACCAATTTTCAACAATTAATAACTTATCGTTAATAGCATATATATATATAACTTTTTCACGCATAAACTCATACATATAAAACAATTATCAGTTAAATTATTGAAAAAGTAGATAAGAATTTATCTATGGTATACTACATATATACGCCTAAAAGAATAAATATAGTGTTATATACAAAACAATGTATAACAGTATATAATTTTCACTAATTTTTTCAATATCCTGATCAAAAACCATAAGAAACATATTTAGTTTCAAGTTTCAAGCATTTCAGCTCTAACCGCCATACCCTTTTTAATAAAAATTGCCAGGTGTCTAATAGTTTCATCGGATTCGCTTTGAAACAATAAATTTAGTTTTTCTATTGAGGGATTTTTATGATAGTATATGGGTATAAAATTTGTACGATGATCTGATAATATAGGACATATTAATATAAAATGGAATTCATCTTCCACGACCTGCATATTACATAATTCACATATGCGTTCATTTCGTGGTATTCGAGTTCGACGTCCTTGTTCAATGCGTAGCAGCGACGTTGAGCATCTAATATTTGCGAGTGAAAATTTAAGAGTGTGCGACAGATTGCTATTTTCATTTGTTAAACTAGTTTTAATAAGAGAGTAAAACTTGCATTTATTTGAATTTGTTCTTATCATGGTTGTTCTTGTTAATTGGTATTCGAACGGTAATTGTTGATTAAAACAGAGGATTGGTCTCCACATCACCACATATTACTAATAGCAGTGAAATAAGTATAACTACAGATAAAACGTTACCTGTTTGTGTCCCTTTAATGTGCCCTTCGTTCGACGCCATTTTGTGGCAGTATAGTCCAATATCAAATAGAAATACACGGTGAAGTCACTTTAACAATTTAAAATTTTCAAAGTTTATGTTGATTCTAAGACCTATTATCCCTTTTTAAGTAACTGTTAAATTTAACAGAGTTCAATTTGAAATGTGACGAAAATAAACTTAATATATACGGTATTTGTATTACAATGGTTTGTTTATCTTCAGGCTGTCCACGTTAAAGTTTCCTCGACAGTTGGAAATCACAAAAAAATAGGCTTATGTCCCTGTTATGGCACCATTTTCCTCCTTGCGCACTGCATGGCGTCGCCTGTCTTCATTAGTTTTTAAGGAGTAGAAGACTAGTTCGTAAAACTTTATTCATTTCATTTTTCATTTCACCGACCGTAACGCTTCTATATAGAGTTGTCTCCCATTCCCTATGTAGAATTGAGATGGTTGAAGCGTCCAGAACTTGTTGGTTTTATTTTATGTCAAGGATATGCTACAGTTATATAGAAGTTTAACTGAAGGTTTGTAAGTTATTTTTATAATGGTTTAAACTGCTGTTTTTACAATAGAATATATTATAGCAATGAGTACCGGACAGTTGTTGTTCATCAAAATAAATGACAAAGAGGAAAACTGCTTACTCAAATATTTTATAGTGATTTTATTTCTGGGTCTAGATATAGTACATATTGGTAGTTGGATCTGGATGGAGTTCACATTTCTTCAGTCTAGCTCGCCTCATTTCATACACAGGCTGATGGTTACTAGAGAGAAAGGTATGAAGAACAAAGTGGGGCAGGGATAACAAACACCTGATTGTTTATGTGGGGCGCTAAAGTACCATCTTATACCCGGAATGTACACATGGAACACTGTTGTGGGTGAGGAAGAGCCTAGAATCATCTCCATCCAATAGTTGCCCATTCCTTCTGCTTGGCTGCGTGGATAGCTCTGCCACGGATCTATCAGACATCAACAATTGTCAAAAGGAGCTCCATAGGTCTTATAATTTATTTTATGAATTCCAGTTCAGCTGATTATTTCATGGAGAAAGTTGAGTTAAGGAATATTTTATTATGGTATGTTTAGATCAGGCCCTGCTTTTATACCAACAAATAGATTTATACCGTCTTACTATTATACAAGTGTATAGACTTACTGCTTTACTAATGTATGTGAAACAATAGTTAATAATTTTATATATTGATACTGTTGAAACAGACTAATATAAACTTTATGTTTGTCTCTAGATCAACTATATTATATTGTAGAATTGTATTTATATATTGATACAGTTAAACAGACTAATATAAACTTTATGTTTTCTCTAGATCAACTATATTATATTGTAGAAATTTTATTATATATTGATACAGTTGAAACAGACTAATATAAACTTTATGTTTGTCTCTAGACAACTATATTATATTGTAGAATTGTATTTATATATTGATACAGTTGAAACAGACTAATATAAACTTTATGTTTGTCTCTAGATCAACTATATTATATTGTAGAATTGTATTATATATATTGATACAGTTGAAACAGACTAATATAAACTTTATGTTTGTCTCTAGATCAACTATATTATATTGTAGAATTGTATTATATATTGATACAGTTGAAACAGACTAATATAAACTTTATGTTTGTCTCTAGATCAACTATATTATATTGAGAATTGTAATATATATTGATACAGTTGAAAAGACTAATATAAACTTTATGTTTGTCTCTGGATCAACTATATTATATTGTAGAATTGTATTATATTTTTTGATACAGTTGAAACAGACTAATATAAACTTTATGTTTGTCTCTGGATCAACTATATTATATTGTAGAATTGTATTATATATATTGATACAGTTGAAACAGACTAATATAAACTTTATGTTTGTCTCTGGATCAACTATATTATATTGTAGAATTGTATTATATATATTGTTATTTGTATAAAAATAAATATTGTTCAAAAAATGTTTTCTTTCTGTATACTGTATACTTTCGATTTCAAATCATTTTAGTTAAAAACATGTCTAGAAGGTACTCGGACTGGTATACACCGGGTCTGAATTAATAACAGCATTTAGGCCCGTATGCACCAAATGAATTTAGCCTAATTTAATTCTATTCTGCCCGAATAACATTAACTTTTAACTTAATTTTATATTTTTATGCACCACATAGAATTACATTAAATGTATTTAAAAATCGGCTAATTTAATGCTAAACTTAAAGTTGGTCGGGACCAGTTTTAACTTTTAATTCTATTCGTAAATCAATTCAAATTTCATTTGTGGCTCTTCGATGTTTAAAAATGGAGTATTTTTTAGACGATTTAGATGAACTTGGTGAAATTAACGTTGTTATTCCTATTAATAAACATGTTAGAGATCGCCTGGGCCCTTTTACATGGTTTTCGGACGAGGAATTTAAATCAAGGTTTAGACTGAATAAGCACTCGGTGTTGAATATAACTAATAGTTTGCAAAATATACTGGAAACACCAACTGAAAAGAATGCTGCATTGCCCCCTTTACTGCAAATTGTAGATGTTTGAGACTACTATCGGGTGGTTCATTTCAGGGCATAACTGTAAGACGAGAGTCGGTATAGTTTCGGACTTTCAACACAAAACAACAATGTAAGAAAAAGAAATCTGTCTTAGTGACCAATCTTTAGACTCTTTTGTCATATATAGATTGTGTATAGTGTGTGGTTCGAATGGAAATTAGAATTTCAATTACAATAGAGATAAATATATTTAGTTAATTGTTAGTTGGTGCATACAAAAAATAGAATTATCTCTAAACAAATTTATCTAAATCTATTTAAGGTTTGAAATAATTCTATTCTCCTTGATTTGATAGTATTTTGGTGCATACGGGTCTTAATATACAGTCAAACAAACGAAAACTATACCAGTAATTTGATCACTGTTAATTAATAATATACTTTCAAAATAATTAAGATATATTTAGTTGACATTTGTCAGAATGATATCAGCTTTATATTCGTCTCGCGATCAACAATATTCAATATTTTCTCTAACATTGTATTTGATAAGAATAGCATTCAAATCGGCATAATCTACAGTGACCCGATAGGTCACCTAACAGTATAGGAATACAATAACGTAACATAGCAACATTACGTGTACAAATGACAATAAGCAATATACATGTATATAATTAAATCGTTCCAAGTTTAGTTCTTACGAATAGGCTACCGTTTAGGTTTTTTTTTTACTTCATTAAAAGTTTCCTTTTATTTAGAAAGAAAGCTCAGTTATTTCTATTCAGTAGGCCCTATATTACAAATTATAAAAAGGTAACATTAGGGGTGATATATTTCGATTAGTGAAAAATATGTATGAAAATGTTAAGGCTTGTGTAAGAGTTCATCAGGGCACTACAAATTTCTTTCAAGCAGCATGTGGTGTTAAACAAGGCTGTCAGCTCTCGCCATTCTTGTTTTCTCTCTTTATAAATGATATAGTGTCAGAATTTAGCAAAGAAAACCAAAGATGTATTACTATTAACGAGCTACAGCTGTTTATACTGCTCTTTGCAGATGACATCATACTCTTCGACAGCACCGTGCAAGATTTGCAACAGAGACTCGACAAGTTAGTCATATACTGCAAAAAAATGGAAATTAAAAGTAAATAGTTACAAATGTAAGGTTATAGTTTTCAGGAAAGGTGGCACCCTAAAAAAAGTATGAGAAATTCGATTTTGATGGAAACGCCTTGGAAATAGTACCATCGTATAAATACTTGGATATCCAAGTGCCATCCTCAACTTCTTGGTACCAAGCTCAAAAAACACTATCCCAGCAAGCTGAAAAAGCTATTCGAATCATAAGATCACAAATCTCAAACTTTCATAGATTGCCAATATGTACGCAAACTCATATCTTTGATGCCAAAATTAAGCCAATAATGCTATATGGCAGCGAAGTTTGGGGCTTTCACCTATCTCTTGACATTCAAAGAGTACAAGATAAATTCTTTAAGGCAGTACTCGGGCTAGGGAAAACCGCACCAAACATTGCCGTCAGGGGTGAACTTGGCCAACACTCCATCTGTGTTAACCTATACTGTAACATTATTAAATACTGGATTAGATTAATTAGTTAACAAGAAATATAACATCTATTGAATAATTCTGGTTTTAGTAAGATATGGTTGAAGCAAGTAGCCGACAAGTTATTCTTACAAATATTCAAACAATGATGTATAGATGTTGATAGCCAACAATGGCACTCTATATTACAAACAACCTCTTAATTAGATTTTTATCACAGTTTTAAACAATATCCAAATAACGAGATTTATCTTAGTATTAGTATTAAACAATTTCGTATTGCATTATGCAAATTGAGGTGTTCAAACCACAACTTAATGATAGAAGAGGGGCGAAAACTTGGACTAATTAGAGGTGAAAGACTCTGCCCTCTATGTATCAGACCACATTGTGCATTTTACCATGACCTAAGGGAAAATCCAATACCCAAACATTATTATGAATACCCATCCTATCAGAAGCTATCCATGCTTATGTCCTCCCAAAATACTGCCATCCTGAACAATTTAGCAAAATATACATTTTTATCTTTCAAAAAGAGAAAGGTATTTTTTAACGAGCAAATTCTAAATTAGTCCAGTCAATATTATGTAAATGTGTTATGATTTGTATAATGGACCTGTGGCCTCTTTACTATTGAATAAAACTATTATTATAAAACTATAAAACTATTATTATAGTAGGCACTATAGCTATACCCTACACTACTCCCTAATCACGTGATCAAAACCCTACTAAACTGGTTGTGCAATACTGAAATTAGTCATTCAAGTTATTCCTTATAAGTAAAAGTCGCAATATTTGAAGTTGTAAGACAATTTGTTTGGCAACTAAGAAAATTATTAGTGAAGTATTGTCGAAACGTTGTGTTTGTTATATAATATAAACTAAGATACCTTTTAGTGAAGTATTGTAGAAACGTTGTGTTTGTTATATAATATAAACTAAGATACCTTTTAGTGAAGTATTGTAGAAACGTTGTGTTTGATATATAAATGTAACTAAGATACCTATTAGTGGAGTATTGTAGAAACGTTGTGTTTGATATATAATTGTAACTAAGATACCTATTAGTGAAGTATTGTAGAAACGTTGTGTTTGATATATAATTGTAACTAAGATACCTATTAGTGAAGTATTGTAGAAACGTTGTGTTTGATATATAATTGTAACTAAGATACCTATTAGTGGAGTATTGTAGAAACGTTGTGTTTGATATATAATTGTAACTAAGATACCTATTAGTGGAGTATTGTTGAAACGTTGTGTTTGATATATAATTGTAACTAAGATACCTATTAGTGAGTATTGTAGAAACGTTGTGTTTATCATTTAATTGTGACTAAGTTTAATTCTCTATCGTGTGAGTAATCAATTTTTCCAATTCTTATCTGTAAAGTCATTCCTCTTGGAAAATGCAAATTATTTGCATATCTTAATGCAGACGACATTTTTGATCCGATTTCATTTTCAAACTGAGATTATTAAATATAAGTTAAAGAACATCTATACGGTAGTTTCTTCATGTTTGATTCTTTTTCATTTGTGATTTAATCCTACTTATTTTTATATTTTTGTTTACCATTTTCTATTTCGTTTACTATTTTATATTTTTGTTTACTGGATTATGTTTGAATTTTCCTAATTTCCTTTTTGTTTGTTCGTTGAGTTATCATTTTTATTCACTATTTGATATTTTTGTTTCTGAATTATAATTTAAATTCTATTTGGTTAATCTTTAAAATTTAGACCACAATTATAACAATCATTATCATGTTATTACTATTTTTAATATTATTGTTTTGACATGTATTAGTTTACTTTAACCAAGGTCTTACAGGTACTATTTTATTTATTACAGACAGGAACCTGATATTTATGCCGTAAAAAGGCAACCTAAGGACTGTTAATCATGATAGTGGTCTGATGACCATAGAAGAACTGGTGATACCTTACATTTAGCTGCGTAATAATGTGAAATGTACGGTGTTAATTGACTCGTTACGTGTGATGTTAATCAGCATCGGGACAGTGAATAGTGATACACCCTTACATTTGCTGTACAGTAAGGGTAATGTGGAAATTGTACGGTGTTTAATTGACTCGTCTCAGTGTGATGTTAATAGACAGAACAATAACGGTGATACACCCTTACATTTTGCTGTACGACGGAATAGGGTGGAAATTGTACGATGTTTAATTGACTCGTCTCAGTGTGATGTTAATAGTCAGAACAATAACGGTGATACACCCTTACATTTGGCTGTACGACTGGGAGTGGAAATTGTACGGTGTTAATTGACTGTCAGTGTGATGTTAATAGACAGAACAATAACGGTGATACACCCTTACATGTGGCTATACGAGGGAATGGGAAATTGTACGGTGTATAATTGACTCGTCTCCTGTGTGATGTTAATAGAAGAACAATGCGGTGATACACCCTTACATTGGCTGTACACGTGTATAATGAGAATTTTGAGTGTTTAATCGCAGAATCAAATTGTTCTGTTAACCAAATAAATCTCAAGGGGTATTCACCGTTTTCCTTAATGAATGGTTTGAAAATTCTTTATAAAATAGCAGAACGTGAAGATGACGAATCTGTTCGTTTTTTAATCAAAAACGATATGTTGATGTTTTAACTAAACATGACGATAATCACCTTCATTAGTTGAATATATTCTCAGTCAAAATGGTTTTAAATCTCTATGTTTTTTAATTAAAAACGGACTCTATATTAATTCTTTAACGTCATCAGGTGAAAATATCGTTCATCTTTAGCCAAATTTATTTTAGTGTGGATCATGTACTAGATTTAGTCTTTATGTCAAATCCTGGACTAGATTTTGATCTTTTAAATAATGCCATGCTAATTCACCATTAATGGTGGCCTCACTGTTAAATAATGCGACCTTTATTCAAGCTGACTTATCCTTTGACGTCAATAAAAAAAACCATCAGGGCCAAACAGCACTCCATCTATGTGTCATTGGATTTACTTTGCTAAAAAAGAACTTATATATGTTAAGGAAGAAATACTATGATAGATATCTTGCATGTATTGATATTTTACTCAGTCTTGGTGCAGACGTCAATATACAAGATAATAACGGGAAAACAGTTTTAATGTTGGCTTGTTTGAAGAATGATAGAAATTGTTAGAAACACTATTAAAACATGAAAGCTGATGTGAATATTGTAGACAACCATGGTAGATCTGCTCTACAATACATAAATCTAACAAAAAATGTTTATGATTTAACTTGTTTTCTTCTGTCTCATTGTTGTAGACAATCTTTTAATCAGCCATGTCTTAATGGTAACACTATTATTCAAAATGTACTCCAATTCTCACCATTATGGCAAATCGATCAAACTGTCAAAATTATCAAGTTTCTTGTTTTTAAAAATGTCGACCTTCAACTTTTAACCTTAGATGATGGAGAAACCTCCTATGTTCGGTTATCTCTGGAGGAATTTTCTTCACAATCTAGGCATGAATTAAGGCAAATCTTGTATTTAAGTGGTGGTTCATTTGAACAAATTACACAAATATTACATTTTGAAGTCGAGGAAGCTTATGAAGCATTATTGCCAGAAACTCCAAAAGAAACACAAAGGGAAAAATTCTACCATTTCGCCAACAATCTAAGCCTTAAAGATATCTGTAGAAGAGTTATCAGACAAAATACAGGTCTAGCAATTCATGACCGAATTTCAGAACTTGTTGATTCTTCAAACGTGACTAATTTTCTGATGTTTAAAGATATTGATTCTGAACGATTTTCACTGCCTGATCAGTTAGAGTCTGTTATTGATGATGATTATGATTCCTATGATTTTATAGACTATGATGATTATGATAATGAATATTTTGTGTATGATTGTAAATATTTAAATGAGGTAAAAGCAGGTTTAACAAACCCGAATTTAGATCTATTTTCAGATATATATCTAGATTTAGATCTATTTTCAGATTTTCCAGATTCAGATTAACTAGATGCTAGGAATGAAGGGACTGCAACTCTTAAAAATAGATTTGCGTTGATTTTACCCCAGGTTTTAAGTCTGATAGTCACGTGGAACAAATATAATTATAATTAGTACTTTTATTTAATTATCTATTTTTATGTATTTATTTGTCTTAACAATCTGTATTTTTGGTATCAAACAACTAACAATATTGTAAAATATATTTCTGTAAAATTAAACTGTATTTTTATCATTTTTCTCTGTTTATTTAAACCGTTTGTTGAGCTTTTTATCAAGTCACCCATTCCAACTACCGAGCTTACTTGAAGAGACTGAAACTGTTTAGTCCAGTAAAGTCTATAGAAGTAATGGTTTCCAATTAAAACACGTCCAGAATTAAAGTCAGATCGTTATTTAATTAAATCTAATGTACTTATTTGCCCTTAAAAAGTATTTTTGGTATCAAAAAAAATAACAATATTGTACAACATACTGGTGGCTGTAACCATAAAAAAACTGTAATTTCTATCATTTTTCTTGAAGGCATTTAAACCGGTTTGTTATATATTAAATCAAAGAAACCCAAATCCCTACCGGGCTGCCTTTTAAAATTCTGAAAAAGTTTTGGGTCCAGTGGAAGTAATATTGTAGTTATTTTCCCTATTATGAACACGTCCGGATTAAAGCCCAGGTTTCTAAAATGGATAACCCGGGAACAAAATTATTTGTGTGCTTAAGTACTTATTCATAAACCATGTCAACAAGACGTACAACATACTGGTAGGGCAGATCTAGTAACCATAGAAATAGACAGTGGAATTTCTAGTTCGATGTATATTTGAAGGCATGATCCAACAAATCTAGAAAGTTTACAGTATATATATTGAACAAAACGAATAACAATAGAATACATCTGTTTTATCGACTGGACTGATCCCAAATGATAACATAAGTCTACCAACCTTGAACCTTGGTCAGATAAATTCAAATTTAGACCAGAGACGTTTAAACAATACAAAAGTTAAAAAAGGTGAAAAACATATATTATTTACCATCGACGTGTATTTACCATTAACGTGCATTTACCATTAATGTGTATTTATCATTAGCGTGTATTTACCATTAACGTATATTTACCATTAACATGTGTTTACCATTAACATGTGTTTACCATTAACATGTGTTTACCATTAACATGTGTTTACCATTAACATGTGTTTACCATTAACATGTGTTTACCATTAACGTATAGGGTGTATTTACTATAACAATACGATCAGCGATCTCAGAGTCAGGCACCTAATCGCCAGCAAAACATGTCAACCGTCTAGACTACTCGGCCAACGGACCCTCCACAGAAAAAATGGAGCGCAGCAGACCGATAGACTTTACTGCGAACATGCCTTACCCCTCTGATAATCAGTAACCAAGGCTGATTACCCATAAGGTGCAGAACAGTTGGACGTAAAACTCGATTCATTTCATTTCCCAAGGCGGATTACATGAGATGATACGATGTCATTTAGAAAGTGGTATTGTAACAATATTTTCGTTATTGGGATAACACTTTCTTGGTATAGCACAGATTCTAGTGCTGAAAATTGGCTGAGACCCGAACGGGTTCCGAACCAGCGATCTCAGAGTCAGGCTCCTAATCGCCAGCAATACATGTCAGTCTTGAATGCTGATTTTAAAGTTGAATTGTGTCTCTACAGCTATCAGATGTTTGAAATATAACATTGACTCAAGTATAACTTGTAAACAAATAATTCATTTTGTGCTTTCTGATAGGTAATTTTGTTCAAAACCACAGATTTGGCGAATTCAGCCAATTAGAGCAATGGTAGGGGCACAGTATATATCGGTGGCAAGGAGGAGTTCGTAATACCTTGACATTGTTAAGATGCTCATTCGTTTAGCGAAGTACAAACCGACCTGTTCTATAAATATATCAACACTTTCTTTGTCTTTTCTTGTCCATTAATATATTATTAACCAATACATTAGTGAAGTATATTTTATTTACTGGAGGTTTTAAAGAAGTTAAAGAATCAATATTCAAGATTTGAGACTAATTAACGACTTTGAGAGTGTTTAGTAAGTGAACTGAGATGACATGTCTAAATAATTTTTATAATCCTCATCGTATCTTTAAAGGATAATAGATCTTAGAATGAACATAAAATTTTAAACTTGGCCAATAAGAGCTCTATTTATCAGTAAATATACCTGCTACCATAAATAACATAAAAAAATATACATATATCTAAAAAGCTAAGTAATTATTCATAAAGATGCATTTGATTTTTGAAAAACGCTTAATTAATTAATTAAGCGTTTTTTTAAAAAATACTTAGTTTTGTGAGTTTTCCAGATTTTAAGGAATTCTGTTAAGAATGACATCAGGTAATTTTACTGATGAATAAGTATACTCATATTGACCATTCTTGATAACTAAAATTTTATGTTCATCCAAAGACGTAGTATCCCTTTAACACGTCCCTATATATTTACATATTTATATTTTATTGATAAGGGACACGACGATGTATTTTTTTATCCCCAAATTTGACTCGAATTTTATTCCACCTGTTCAAATTAATTTTTTATTTTCTCGGTAACATGCTCTTCTTAAAAATAGTTGAAAGAATATTTGTATTAATGCAATATACTGCATTGGAAAGTAAGAATAATAATAATAATAATAATAAACTCTTTATTTTACATGGGTCAGAATTAGGCCCAATACACAAGGACATGGTCCTGTCTCACATTCAGCCCATGGGGCAATACATTGGAAAAAAAAAAAAAAAAAAAAAAAAAAAAAAAAAATCGAAGACACATAATATCTCAATATACAATTCGTCTGAAATACTAAAAATACACAAGTACATGTGTATCAAATGGACAGAGATATGTTCCGGCGATCAAGTACCACAAAATAAATATACAAAACTCCACGTACAATTTGTTTAAAAATACACAAGTACATGTGCATGAATGGACAGATTTTCAACCTACAATTAGTTTATAAAATGGATGTAAGCCGACCTTTAGAAGCACACGATTGGAAATTGAAAATTTCTTTTGCGATAATGGAATAAATCTGTTTGCGATATTGTCCCTGTACCTATTTACGATATAGTGTATATTTTATTAATATATGTTTTTCTAATAACATGTGGTGTATATACAATAATATTGGAATAAAGGGAGAGGACTCCAAATTTAAGGCCATTTAATAATAGACGACATGCTGTCGATTCAGTGATATAAAATCTATTCAATCGTTCACTAGTTGTTTATCATTTCAATTTGGCACAGACACGAAAAACATCAAATTCGGTTGTCTCCGCCTATATCACATATCAACAATCACAGTTGAAACAAAAATAACGACACAAAACATGATAATATCTTAGTTTTTAACAAGTAACCGTGAATAATCCGTCGAAGTTTTCTCCGATTCCAATTCCCAATTGATGCTAATTATTTATCGTATCCTATTACTGCTTTATCGAAAATAAAAAGTAATTTAGTTAACCATGAACAAGCCTGAGACTATTTCTTCAGGTCCCAAGATATTATCAACTCATTGAAACTCATTGGAATCAAACATGTGGAATAATATATACCACAAAGTCTTCAGCTTCAGAGAACTCTGCTTGGAATAGTAGAAACCTTTGTCAGATTGTGTTAAGGAACTTCGTGATTTCATTTCTTCTTAGAAACAATATACCACAAAGCCAACAGTCTTAGACGGATGCCCAGAGTTACAAAGAACTGTGCTTTTTGACAGTAACAGTCTTCTGTGGTCAGATTGTGGAAAGAAATCCACTCCTTATTAGGGCTAATATACACAAATAATCTAATATGGATGCTCAAATATACAAAGAACTCTTGTGTAAAGAGGCCATGGTTCGCTATAGATTGGGGAGGGGGGGATTCGGATAGTGATAAAATGTTAGAAATCTTCAAAAGTAACCTACTTAAGATGAACGATTGGCATAAATCTTGTAAAATACTTTAAACTAGGAATTGAATTGAACTTTATGTTTCTATATAGCCTAGTCATTCTAGTCATTACAGATCCCAAGAAATCGTCATTTTAATTTTTCAGACACGGATAATTCTGAACTCTAAATGGTAATATTTCGGCACTGAGTTGTGGGCACTGTTACAAATTAACTAAGGTACGATTAGACAAACGACTGACGAACGCTTCCCTTTAATCCTTGTACATGTTATTACATGTTATTGTTGTCGGAATCTTTGAAATAAGTAATAAAACCAGCTTCTCAATAGAATAGTGTATAATAAATGATGCGCTCTGTGATATTTATGTGAATATATTTGACTAATTGTGGTGAACCCAACATCAATTATTCATTCTAACATCGCTAGGCCTACACTTAAACATTGACTGGAACGACTGGGTAAAACACTTTTTTTTACTGTGAGTCGAGGCTAGTCGTTCATAACGTTCAATATGTCGTATACCACATTAAACGTATCGTATCGTATCGTTTATCGTATATCGGTCTACTAATATGGATGTGGTACAAGTTCTATGTAATGTCAAATGGAATAATAATACAATAAGAATGAAAACATCGAGAGTGAGAAAAAAAATTCAACAATATAAAAAAAAAGTATTTTTTCTTACTTAGAAATAAAGAAAACTACGTATTATTCTGAAATGGAAATAACACACACGTAACATGGTTCTTATATAGGCATAACACAAACGATACTACGTATGGTTCTTACATAGGCATAACACAAACGATACTACGTATGGTTCTTACATAGGCATAACACACACAAAACTACGTATGGTTCTTACATGGAAATAATACACACAAAACTATGTATGGTTCTTACATAGAAATAACACACACGAAACTATATATGATTCTTACATAGAAATAACACACACGAAACTATATATGGTTCTTACATAGAAATAACACACACAAAAATATGTATGGTTCTTACATAGAAATAACACACACGAAACTATATATGATTCTTACATAGAAATAACACACACGAAACTATATATGGTTCTTACATAGAAATAACACATACAAAAATATGTATGGTTCTTACTTAAGCAATAAACGGTCACCCTATGGCGGTTATGGTCGTATATCAGGACAAAGGTTGGATGGAAAATTGAATGAATGCGCGTTAGCGCATTTATGATTAATTTTCCATCCAACCTTTGTCCTGATATACGACCATAACCGCCATAGGGTGACCGTTTATTGCTTATATTTACGTTTTCAAAACCTGTCACCACGACAAATTCTACTCTTTGCGTGAAAATTTCATAGTAACCGCCTTTGTCGCTGGAGTTGATCTTGTTGATGGAATAGCCATTTTCTTTTCGTCAGAATATAGTTCGCGGGGGAAAGCTCTCAAAATGTAAGAAAAAACAGTGTTTATCTCAATTTTATGTTTAATCTTTATAAATCAATTCATTTATCAATAAATATAAAACATTTTGGTATGAATTCCGTCTTTAACGATGAAAAGCAACAAAATCATGAAATTTAATGAACGCGGATACAATTGAACAACGGAGAGGTGATTCGGTGATAGACCTGACCGCATGTAAACAAGTAGGAAAGTTGAGAAAATGAAAGAAACTATAAGGACCAATCTAGAAGAAGGCCCACTCCATATGTCGATAGGTGACAACAGTTTACACTCAATTCATTTAACTTCCGGTAAAAGTATAGTATTTTGAAACTTAATATTAAACAATCCATAAACCTGCACTTTTAGGCTCTTAAACTAAAGCGAGTAACTAGGTCAAATGGGTCTACGGCTACGGCCTACACTCAGGCCTAATTCGATTGATTTCTATCGCATTTTGCCAATTTTTCTTGTATGAGACTGTGAGAATAAGATTGGCTTTGGGTTAGGCTAATGGAAACTTTATTACATATTGGAATTCAACATTAAAATTGGAATTTTACGTTCAAGCGTGGAGATGATCGACGTTAATAGCGCGACGGCCATGTTTATTTACATTGGTTACCGTGTATTACTACGCTCAATGTTTTGGTGATGAGGCAATGGCAGTTATTGTCTCATAAACGCCACTCGTATTAACATTAGTCCTATGGAGAAAAACAATAGCTAATGTAAATATATAGAAATAACTCACACGAAACTATGGATGGTTCTTACATACAAATAACACTCATGAAACTACGTATGGTTCTTACATAGAAATAACACACACGAAACTATGTATGGTTCTTACATACAAATAACACACATGAAACTACGTATGGTTCTTACATAGAAATAACACACACGAAACTACGTATGGTTCTTACATAGAAATAACACACACGAAACTATGTATGGTTCTTACATAGAAATAACACACACATAACAACGTATTGTTCTACAATGAAAATAACACATGCGAAACTACGGAAGGTTCTCAAATGGAAATAACACCTAGAAATGTTATAACGTCTATACTACATGTACATTATAACACGTTGAACTTTCGTATGTAAATAGCCTTAATTCTAACGAGGATGTTGGCGATATTTTAGTTTCAAGAGATTTCATGTTTTCCATGTCGCATGTCAAATCATATTAACCTCACCATACAACTGCGATTAATTTGTCATATTTTATTTATATCTTCAATTAACAAGAGAATGAAGTATAATTAAAACATTGTTTGACTTTGACCAAGCGGGACCCGAGATAATATGGTGTCCTCTCGGACTGGACAGTATTCTCTTGCCAACAATTTAAAGGTGTAATGGAACGTGACATTGCTAGCCGTTAAAAACAATGGTGCCTTCTCAGACATGACTTGCAGGTCCTTAACAATAGTTCACAGTAGACTTGCTTGAACCATGCTCCGTAAAGCAACATTAGGTTTTTTTTTCGTAAAGGTTGTTTTGCTCTAGTCCATGAAAACAAAACAACAAATCTAAAGAAACGTGTACCTTAAATCATCTAAAAGGTTTTTTTTTAAAAAAAGAAGACGACCGTTGTAGTCAATTTTTTGGATGCAGTTCGTTATTGCTTGACATTGTAAAGATGTATAAGATGAAGTTTGTAATAGCTTGACATTGTGAAGATGTATAAGATGAAGTTTGTAATAACTTGATATTGTAAAGATGTATAAGATGAAGTTTGTAATAGCTTGACATTGTAAAGATGTATAAGATGAAGTTTGTAATACTTAAATTGTGAAGATATAAGAAAGGTGACTATTTGAAATGTGTAAGATGGAAGTTTGTAATAGCTTGACATTGTAAAGATGTATAAGATGAAGTGTGTAATAGCTTGACATTGTAAAGATGTATAAGATGAAGTTTGTAATAACTTGACATTGTAAGGATGTATAAGATGAAGTTAGTAATAGGTTGACATTGTGAAGATGTATAAGATGAAGTTTGTAATATCTTGATATTGTGAAGACGTGATTCAAGAAAGGTGACTATTTCAGACAATGTATAAGTAGAAAGTTTGTTATACCTTGGTACTGTGAAGATGTAACAGAAGTCAACCATGTTAAAATAGAAAACCTCTTTAGAGTATCGCGAATACGATATAGATTAACAATTTGGTTTCTTTGATTCCTTTGAGGAAGTTTATTGAAGCGAGACGTATTTCACGAACTGGTGTTGATAACACAGTTCGATTTGCAGACGAAAAAAGGAATATACAGTGTCAGTGTTGTCTGTATTTGGATTCTGTTCTTTAAATGTTGTTTTTAAATTTTAGATTTAGTTTGGAAATCGGTGAGTGATTCACAAACGGAAATAGCGTGTGCATGTTAACTTCAAGACCCATAAGTGAGATTTTTTGTGCATGTGAACAAAATCCAGTTATCTCTTTTAAAAATTGACATCCTCTAGGCTGGCTTAATTTAGGTACATGTATGTGTTTCTATATGTAATATAACGTCTGATGTTTTGTCTCCAAACTGAAATTTTTGAACCCGAATAGGTATAGAAATTGATTTCAAAAGAACGGCACCAGCTTATTAAACCAGCTTAGTAACATCTCACGATACTATTACAGAATGTATGTATTAAATACGCGGTATATAGACATTTTGTAATCTAACATAACCTGACCTACAGTAAAAAAACAAAGACCTGAAAATTAACATCAGTCAACCATAGAACTTTGTTACTCTCAGTAACTTTGTTTTTTTTTTCTTGGCTTTTAAAACAAGTATTCTTTATAATGCCAGACGAATTATAAAAACTTTGTGTTACTAGGTAACAAGAAATCTCTCAAGGAGTAAGTGTCTAGTACCATCGTATATCAGGGATTCGTGTACTTGAAAATGTAAAGCGCAAATTTGTACAAATGATAATTGCAATGTAAATTGTTGAAACATTGTGAACAATAAAACCCAGGAATAGTATACCATATAAACTGATGAAGACAGTGTAAATTATTGAAACGTTATAAACAATAAAACCCAGGAATAGTATACCATATAAACTGATGAAGACAGTGTAAATTATTGAAACGTTGTAAACAATAAAACCCAGGAATAGTATACCATATAAACTGATGAAGACAGTGTAAATTAGTGAAACGTTGTGTACAATAAATCTCGTGATTAGAATACCATATAAACTGATGAAGACAGTGTAAATTATTGAAACGTTGTGAACAATAAAACCCAGGAATAGTATACCATATAAACTGATGAAGACAGTGTAAATTATTGAAACGTTGTAAACAATAAAACCCAGGAATAGTATACCATATAAACCGATGAAGACAGTATACATTATTGAAACGTTGCGTACAATAAAAACCCAGGAATAGTATATCATATAAACTGATGAAAACAATGTAAATTATTGAAACGTTGCGTACAATAAAAACCCAGGAATAGTATACCATATAAACTGATAATGACAATGTAAATTGTTGAAACGTTGTGTACAATAAAAACCCAGGAATAGTATACCATATTAACTGATGACGACAGTGTAAATTGTTGAAACGTTGTGTACAATCAAACTCAGGAGTACTATACCATATAAACTGACGAAGACAGTGTAAATTGTTGAAACGTTGTGTACAATAAAACTTAGTAGCATACTATTTATGATATAAAATTTATTTGCTGCTGGCTATATTTTTACTAAACTGTTATTTTGGATTTCAAGTTGCGTTTTATGGTTCTGATAGTTTGTGGTTTGGTTTATATTCTAACAAGAAATTAATGTTCTAAGATGGAGTAAAAATTCCCAGTACTGTTTAAATAAAATGATAGTAAGGAGACCAGAAACATTCTGGTCCGGATAAAAAACGGATATAAATAAATATATAGACAATTGTGGTTATCGTTAATCAAATAGAAACACAGGCTGTTAAAATTGGTGCTTAGTTTAAGAGTCAAATTGAAACAAGAGGAATAAACTGTATGTTACCGAACAATAATTACCAGATATTAGTGTTGATATTGGGATTAACTCAAGCATCATGTTCTTCAACAACGTCACTCTATTTCGTTTTATTTTTGTGATTATTGTGATAATGAATACAATTAACAGCAGAATAATCACAATGCCTCAAAATAGAGACGGGACTTTTTCAGAATTCTATAATGTAGAGTATCAGAACAGTAAAATGATCTGGGTTAAAGGTGAGCTTGATGGAGTCATTGGACTATTCAATGAAACTCACCCTAACAATTTTGTGTATGAAATAATCATAGGGGGTGGGGGAAACTCGTGGACTGGAGTAAAATCGAAGGCCGGAAATTATCTTTATTATGGTCGAGATAGGTACTTTACTCTGGACCCGGGACGGTTTAAACCCTTCTGGTTGACGTGGAGTGATACGTCACAAGTTGTTTCCTTCGGAGTGGGAAATCAGATCGGTAGTGGAAAGACAATCCAATTCAACAGAGATCCGATGTTTACATTGAAATATCTGGCTGTTTATGACGGACAAGTTTCCGTATCATATATATTCGAGCTTCAATGTAGCACGGAAAACATACCCTAAATTATATCGTTTACACACTCTTTTAGTTTTATTGAGATTTCGAATTTAATTTTTAAAAATATTGTCGAATTCTAATTGGTTGAAGTTATTAGAGCGGTTATGTCGACCAATCAGATGTCAGTATGCACTTTCAGCAACTGTTAACTTGTCATCTATCAACAACTACCAAGTTTGTGATATCAACATCCACTGGAAGCGAATGTTAAGTTGTCATCTACCAACAACTACCTAGTTTGTGATATCAGCATCCCCTGGAAGCGAACTTTAATTTGTCGTCTACCAACAACTACTTAGTTTGTGATATCAGCATCCACTGGAAGCGAATGTTAACTTGTCATCTACCAACAACTACCTAGTTTGTGATATCAGCATCCGCTGGAAGCGAATGTTAACTTGTCATCTACCAACAACTACCTAGTTTGTGATATCAGCATCCGCTGGAAGCGAACTTTAATTTGTCATCTACCAACAACTACCTAGTTTGTGATATCAGCATCCACTGGAAGCAAACGTTAACTTGTCTTCTACCAACAACTACCTAGTCTGTGATATCAGCATCCACTGGAAGCGAACGTTAACTTGTCTTCTACCAACAACTACCTAGTTTGTGATATCAGCATCCACTGGAAGAGAACGTTAACTTGTCATCTACCAACAACTACCTAGTTTGTGATATCAGCATCCACTGGAAGAGAACGTTAACTTGTCATCTACCAACAACTACCTAGTTTGTGATATCAGCATCCACCTGTAGCGAACGTTAACTGTTATTTAAGAATTAAACGTTGGTATCACTAGCATTATTGGTGTGTAAACGTAGTTGATCACGTGACGAAGTCATTTATGTATGTTTGTGGCGTGATCAACTACGTTTACACACCAATAATGCTAGTGATACCAACGTTTAATCCTTATAGTTACATTCAGATACTTTTATTAACGCAATTTTCACTTTTTTATGATCGGTTCCTTTGAATTTGTCACAAATCTTAGATTGTGTCATTATGTGGGGCCTTGACGACGTCAATCACGTCATAGTATCACGTGACAAACTACAGTTATTTAAGCAATAAACGGTCACCCTATGGCGGTTATGTTCGTATATGAGGACAAAGGTTGGATGGAAAATTTCATATTACCCGCCTTTATCGCTGGAGTTGAGTTTATTGATGGAATAGCCATTTTCTTTTCGTCAGAATATAGTTCGCGGGGGAAAGCTCTCAAAATGTAAGAAAAAAAACAATTTTATCTTATTTTATGTTTAATCTCTATGAATCAAATCATTTATCAATAAATCTAAAACATTTCGGTGTGAATTCCAATATTAACGATGAAAAGCAACAAAATCATTGAATAGCAGAGAGGTTATTAGGCTAGTCCCGTCCGCATGAAAACAAGTGGGAAGTTGAGAAAATGAAAGAAACTATAAAAACCAATCTAGAAGAAGGCCTGCTCCATATGTTGAAAGGTGGCCACAGTTTACACTCAATTCAGTTCATTTTCAGTAAAAGTATAGTATTTTGAAACTTAATATTAAACAATCCACTGCAATTTTAGGCTCCTAAAACTGAAGCGAGTAACTAGGTCAAATGGGTCTACGACTACGGCTATGGCCAGTACTCTCAGGCCCAATTGGATTCTGTTTTATCTCATTTTTACCAATGATTTTTGTATGAAATAGGGCTGGGAGTATTACCTTGGCATTAGATTAGGCTAATGGAAACTTTATTGCATATTAGAATTCAACATTAAAATTGGATTTTTCCGTTCAAGTGTTCTTTTTCCCGTTTTAGCGTTGATAACCCAAACTCGTTTTTCTCAAACTGAACAGATCCATCTATTGCTCATTATTTTCATGAATTGCGAATTTAGTTTTCAAATCTCAAGTGTGAGATGCATTCTTATTTAACCAAGTCAGTATTCACTTTTACTATTGACACAAATATTACCTGTTAGACGAGTTTATTCAAAGACCGAGTACAGTCAAACGTCTTTCATATCAATCTAACCAATCCCTGGTCGCTTCCTTTTACCTCATTTTCAGTTTAATTTGAAGTCTGTCGAGGTGAAGTCGGTTTAGTTTCCCTTTTAGTCTCGTTTTATAGATCTTTGGGTCTAGAAATTAACAGATAGAGACAATTCACCATCCTTCAATCCAGGTATGTAATATATATTTAATATTTATTGTCTAATTATACCTGATTCCTAAGTTAAATGTTTGATGTCGCCAAAGTGAAGCCATTTATAGATATGACTTTAACATCAAGAGTTTTAGAGGTTTCGGTTTAGGTGTTTTATCTGGACACAGGTTCACAAAAATCTCAACCAAAACATGTTAAATCACAATATCCAACCCATCGAGACGATTTTCATAAAAAGTATATCATATGAACCTATATGTTACTTGCTGCTCTATTAACTTCTATTACATGATGAATATAAATACGGTGGGAACAGAATGATATCAGCTTTACACTCGTCTCGAGATCAACTATATTTAAAATTTCCTCTAACATTGTATTTGATACGAATAGCTACCCAACTACAGTGACCTGCGAGTTATTTGATTTCAGTAATTTCTATTCAATAGGCCCTACAGCTACACCCTACATACTCACTAATCACGTGATCAACCCTACTAAACTGGTTGTGCAATAATGAAATCAGTTATTTAAGTTTTTCCTTAAAAGTAAAAGTCGCCATATTTGTTGTGATAGGTCATTACATTTTGAAACATTTTGTTTAGTAACTAGGGTTAATTTTAGTGAAGTAAAATGTAGTCGAAACGTTGCGTTTGTTATATAGTTGTAACTAAGATACCTATTAATGAAGTATTGTAGAAACGTTGTGTTTGATATATAGTTGTAACTAAGATACCTATCAGTCGGGTATTGTAGAAACGTTGTGTTTGTTATATAATTGTAACTAAGATACCTATTAGTGAAGTATTGTAGAAACGTTGTGTTTGATATATAATTGTAACTAAGATACCTATTAGTGAAGTATTGTAGAAACGTTGTGTTTGTTATATAATTGTAACTAAGATACCTATTATTGGAGTATTGTAGAAACGTTGTGTTTGCTATATAATTGTAACTAAGATACCTATTAATGAAGTATTGTTGAAACGTTGTGTTTGATATATAATTGTAACTAAGATACCTATTAGTGAAGTTTTGTAGAAACGTTGTGTTTGATATATAATTGTAACTAAGGTACCTATTAGTGGAGTATTGTAGAAACGTTGTGTTTGATATATAATTGTAACTAAGATACCTATTAGTGAAGTATTGTAGAAACGTTGTGTTTGTTATATAATTGTAACTAAGATACCGATTAGTGAAGTATTGTAGAAACGTTGTGTTTATTATATAATTGTAACTAAGATACCTATTAGTGAAGTATTGTAGAAACGTTGTGTTTGTTATATAATTGTAACTAAGATACCTATTAGTGAAGTATTGTAGAAACGTTGTGTTTGTTATATAATTGTAACTAAGATACCTATTAGTGAAGTATTGTAGAAACGTTGTGTTTGTTATATAATTGTAACTAAGATACCTATTAGTGAAGTATTGTAGAAAGGTTGTGTTTGATATATAATTGTAACTAAGATACCTATTAGTGAAGTATTGTAGAAACGTTGTGTTTGATATATAATTGTAACTAAGATACCTATTAGTGAAGTATTGTAGAAACGTTGTGTTTGATATATAATTGTAACTAAGATACCTATTAGTGAAGTATTGTAGAAACGTTGTGTTTGATATATAATTGTAACTAAGATACCGATTAGTGAAGTATTGTAGAAACGTTGTGTTTGATATATAATTGTAACTAAGATACCTATTAGTGAAGTATTGTAGAAACGTTGTGTTTGTTATATAATTGTAACTAAGATACCTATTAGTGAAGTATTGTAGAAACGTTGTGTTTGATATATAATTGTAACTAAGATACCTATTAGTGAAGTATTGTGAAACGTTGTGTTTGATATATAATTGTAACTAAGATACCTATTAGTGAAGTATTGTAGAAACGTTGTGTTTGATATATAATTGTAACTAAGATACCTATTAGTGAAGTATTGTAGAAACGTTGTGTTTGATATATAATTGTAACTAAGATACCGATTAGTGAAGTATTGTAGAAACGTTGTGTTTGATATATAATTGTAACTAAGATACCGATTAGTGAAGTATTGTAGAAACGTTGTGTTTGATATATAATTGTAACTAAGATACCTATTAGTGAAGTATTGTAGAAACGTTGTGTTTGATATATAATTGTAACTAAGATACCTATTAGTGAAGTATTGTAGAAACGTTGTGTTTGATATATAATTGTAACTAAGATACCTATTAGTGAAGTATTGTAGAAACGTTGTGTTTGATATATAATTGTAACTAAGATACCTATTAGTGAAGTATTGTAGAAACGTTGTGTTTGATATATAATTGTAACTAAGATACCGATTAGTGAAGTATTGTAGAAACGTTGTGTTTGATATATAATTGTAACTAAGATACCGATTAGTGAAGAAACGTTGTGTTTGATATATAATTGTAACTAAGATACCTATTAGTGAAGTATTGTAGAAACGTTGTGTTTGATATATAATTGTAACTAAGATACCGATTAGTGAAGTATTGTAGAAACGTTGTGTTTGATGTATAATTGTAACTAAGATACCGATTAGTGAAGTATTGTAGAAACGTTGTGTTTGATGTATAATTGTAACTAAGTTCTATTGTCTATCGTGTAAATAATCAATTCTTATCCGTTAAGTCATTCTCTTAGAAAATTTTAATCCTATTTCTTTTTTAATTGGATATCATTTTCAAACTGAGATTATTAAATATAAGTTCAAGAACATCTATACGGTAGTTTCTCCATGTTTTATTCTTTTTCATTTGTGATTTAATACTACTTATTTTCTATTTTTGTTTACTGTTTTCTATTTTTGTTTACTGTTTTCTATTTTTGTTTACTGTTTTCTATTTTTGTTTACTATTTTATATTTTTGTTTACTGAATAATGTTCGAATTTTCCTAATTTCCCTTTTTGTTTGTTGAGTTATCATTTTTATTTACTATTTTATATTTTTGTTGTCTGAATTAATTTAAAATCTACTTAGTTCAAATTTAAAAAAAAATCAGACAACAATTATAACTAGAACTGTGAACAGTACTGAGAGTGGCAAACAACCCCTATGTGGCCACTTGATACAAGGTCACGTGATATAGCCTTTTGAATTATTAAACACTCAAAACAAACTTTTTAACAACCATTATAAGCATATGTATGGACAGCTTAGGTCAAGTACATTTTACTTGAAAATTATTAAGGTAATTGAAGGTCAAGGTCACTTGATATAGCCTTTTGAAGTTTTTTAAAAACTAAAACGGGTACAAAAAAAATTGTTGTCGACCATTATAGGCCTATGTTTGGATAGCTTATGTCATGAACATTCTACTTGTAAAAATTCAGGGTCATTGAATGTCAAGGTCATTTGATATTGCCTTTTAATTTATTTTAAAAATCAATCGGGCTTAAAAAAAATTAAATTTGAAAATGAAAATTCTGTTCCCAAAAAATTTTAGATAAAGTAACATGGTTTCTAAAAACACCAAAATCGGACAAATCGGATAAAAATTAGCGGACTAATTTTGCTAAATGTCACCGTTCTGTGAGGTTTCACTTCCGGTTAAAATTTTTTCCTCTAATAGGGTTCTAATTATGCCTGATATTTTATATGTATAGATTTTGTACTCATTTCTTTCATACACCGGAGGTTGGGTCACCCAACATGGTTCTGAAAAACCGGAAGTTCTCACTCAAAAACCGGAAGTGGTAGAAAAGATTTTGTCTTATTATTTCTATAGGCAACTTCTCTATATTCTGTAATTTTCAAAGCGATCGGATAATTAGCAACAAAGTTATGCAACTATTCAATTATTATTATGCAATTTCTCACTTCCGATGCATACAAATTTTAGTTATAAATATTCAATTTCTATTCCAGTACCTATCTTATCGCATTTTTCAAACTAAATTTCAACACCATTTTCGAGTTGGGCTACGGAGCTTCCCGGGAAAAAAAGAAAGTCTAATGAAAACAAAGAGTGGCAAATTTCTAATCATTATCATGTTATTACTATTTTTAATATTATTGTTTTGACATGTTTTAGTTTACTTTAACCAAGGTCTTACAGGTACTATTTTATTTATTACAGACTGATTTAAAAATGGCAACCAAACCATTTATATTTGATGCCATAGAGAATGGCGATCTATTAGCTGTTAATCAAATGACACAGAATGGTACCTGTGATTTTAACGTACGGGACAGGAAGGGTGATACACCTTTACATGTGGCTGTAAGTAAGGGTAAGGTGGAAATTGTACGGTGTATAATTGACTCGTCTCAGTGTGATGTTAATAGACAGAACAATAACGGTGATACGCCCTTACATTTTGCTGTTCGACTGAAAAATGTGGAAATTGTGCGGTGTATAATTGGCTCGTCTCAGTGTGATGTTAATAGCCAGAACAAGGACGGTGATACACCCCTACATTTAGCTGTGAATAAGCTCGATAATGTACCGCACTGTACTTTACATTCAGCTGTACGACTGAATAATGTGGAGATTGTACGGTGTTTAATTGACTCGTCTCAGTGTGATGTTAATAGCCAGAACAAGGACGGTGATACACCCCTACATTTAGCTGTGAATAAGCTCGATAATGTACCGCACTGTACTTTACATTCAGCTGTACGACTGAATAATGTGGAGATTGTACGGTGTTTAATTGACTCGTCTCAGTGTGATGTTAATAGAAAGAACAAGGGCGGCGATACACCCCTACATTTGGCTGTACGACGGAATAATGTGGATATTGTACGGTGTATAATTGGCTCGTCTCAGTGTGATGTTAATAGAGAGAACAAGGAAGGCAATACACCCCTACATTTGGCTGTATTTACAGCTTATAGGAATATTTTACGGTGTATATGTGATTCGTCTCAGTGTGGTGTTAATAGCCAGAACAAAGTCGGTGATACACCATTACATTCGACTGTAGTGCGGGATAATGTGGAAATTGTACGGTGTATAATTGACTCGTCTCAGTGTGATGTTAAAAGACAGAACAAAAGGCATACACCCCTACATTGGCTGTACGTTTGAATAATTTGGAAATTGTACAGTGTTTATTTGACTCGTCTCAGTGTGATGTTAATATCCAGAACAAGGACGGTGATACACCCCTACATTTTAGCGATAATGTGGAAATTGTAGGTGTAAATTGCTCGTCTAGTGTGATGTTAAAGACAGAACAATAAGGATACACCCTACATTCAGGCTGTACGATGAATAATGTGGAAATTGTACGATGTTTAATTGACTCGTCTCAGTGTGATGTTAATAGACAGAACAATAACGGTGATACACCCTTACATTTTGCTGTACGACTGAATAATGTGGAAATTGTACGGTGTATAATTGACTCGTCTCAGTGTGATGTTAATAGCCAGAACAAGAACGGTGATACACCCTTACATTTGCTGTATCGATGAATAATGTGGAAATTGTACGGTGTATAATTAACTCGTCTCAGTGTGATGTTAATAGCAGAACAAGAAGGTGATACACCCTTACATTGCTGTAGGTCAGAATAAATTGGAAATTGTACCGTGTATCAAGGAAGGTGATACACACTTACATTGGGCTGTACAACGGTATAATCGAGAAGTTTTGAAGTGTTTAATCGCAGAATCAAATTGTTCTGTTAACCAAAAAAATCACGAGGGGTATTCACCGTTTTCCTCAAGGAATGGTTTGACAACTCTTCGTAAAATAGCAGAACGTGAAGATGAGGAATCTCTTCGTTTTTTCATCCAACATAATGTTGATGTTTTAACTAAACATGACGATAATCACCTTCAATTAGTTGAATTTATTCTCAGTCAAAATGGTTTTAAATCTCTATGTTTTTTAATTAAAAACGGACTCTATATTAATTCTTTAACGTCATCAGGTGAAAATATCGTTCATCTTGTAGCCAAATATTTTGTGACGATCCATGTACAGATTTTAGTTTTTTGTTAAATCGTGGACTAGATTTTAATCTTTTAAATAATGATGGTAATTCACCATTAATGCTGGCAGCACTGTTAAATAATGCCACTTTTATTCAAGCTGGCTTACCCTTTGACGTCAATAAACAAAACCATCAGGGCCATACGGCACTCCATCTATGTGTCATTGGATTTACTTTGATGAATGAAAAAATATATATGATAAGGAATAATTACTATCCCGAATATCTTGCATGTATTGATATTTTACTCAGTCTTAGTGCAGACGTCAATATACAAGATAATAACGGGAAAACAGTTTTAATGTTGGCTTGTTTGAAGAATGATAAAAAATTGTTTAAAAAACTATTAGAACATGGAGCTGATGTGAATATTGTGGACAACCAGGGACGATCTGCTCTACAATACATAAATCTAACAAGCAATGTTTATGATTTAACATGTTTTCTTCTGTCGCATGGTTGTAGACAATCTTTTAATCAGCCATGTCTTAATGGTAACACTATTATTCAAAATGTACTCCAATTCTCACCATTATGGCAAATAGATCAAACTGTCAAAATTATCAAGTATATGGTTTTTGAAAATGTCGACCTTCAACATTTGACCTCAGATGATGGAGAAATCTCCTATGGTCAGATATCTCTGGAGGAATTTTCTTCACAATCTAGACATGAATTAAGGCAAATCTTGTATTTAAGTGGTGGCTCATTTGAACAAATTACGCAAATAATACATTTTGAAGTCGAGGAAACTTATGAAGCATCATTGCCAGAAACTTCAAGAGAACAACCAAGAGAAAGATTCTATCTTTTCGCCAACAATCTGAGCCTTAAAGCTATGTGTAGAAGAGTTATCAGACAAAATACAGGTCTGGCAATTCATGACCATATTTCAGAACTTCTCTGTTTTCAAGACTATACTGATATTGTTATGTTTAAAGATATTGATTCTGTGAGATTTTCACTGCCTGATCAGTTAGAGTCTGTTATTGATGATGATTATGATTCCTATGATTTAAATACGGAGAATGATGATTATAATAGACGTCATTTGAATTATCTTGAAAATGATTTAGTGGTGTATAGGGTATGAGATATTTGAATGGGTGGGGTATGTTCTGGTAGATCCAGATCTAGATTAGGATCCAGATTCAGATTCAGATTCAGATTCAGATTCAGATTCAGATTCAGATTTTCAGATTCAGATTAACTAGATGTTAGGAATGACTGGACTGCAACACTAAATATCCAAAAATAGATTTGCATGGATTTTACCCCCAGGTTTTAAGTCTGATAGTCACGTGGAACAAATGTAATTATAATTAGTACTTTTATTTAATTATCTATTTTTTATGTATTTATTTGTCTTAACAATCTGTATTTTTGGTATCAAACAACTAACAATATTGTAAAATATATTTCTGTAAAATTAAACTGTATTTTTATCATTTTTCTCTGTTTATTTAAACCGTTTGTTGAGATTTTTATCAAGTCACCCATTCTAACTGCCGGGTTTACTTGGAGAGACGGAAACTGTTTAGTCCAGTAAAGTCTATTTAAGTGATGCTTTCCAATTAAAACATGTCCAGGATTCCCAGGTCAGATCCACATTAAGTCAAAAGTGGAAACCTTAACTAACGGAACAAAATTATTTTTATAATATGATCTCTACCCATAAATGTCGCTTAAGGAAGTTGGAGCGAATAACCTGATTAAATTAGAAGTTGCTAATTTTTTGCATGGTGGTAGCTTAAAGTATCAGTAGTGAGAAAATGCAAAATTTAGCATAGGTCACCGACTTATTTTTTGAGATAGAGGGCGTTATTTCTGTAGGGGTGGGGCACAATACTTGACCTACTTCTGACTCTCAATTCACAGTGTTTTTCCACTTCTATAATATTGATTTTTACATAAAAAACAACATAATCTTATTTCAGACATTTCAGTAATACTTTGGTATCAGCAATATGCTAAAATACAAATTTTAAGACAAAAAACGTTTGGCAGGCCGGTTAGTAATTAAGCTTCCAGAGACACTCAAAGACCTATAACTTGCTTATCGTAAATTAAAATCTGTAATTTTTTTTAACTTTATGTACTCAATTATATAAGAAATCATGTAAGCCCAAAAAATTAGGGGGTCACCGAACTCATTCTCTGAAAAATCGGGCCTGAAGAGGGGTGGGGTCCAACAAGATAATGAGCTAAAGGGAGATAACTCTATTCATAATATATTCACATAGTTTTTCAATGACTAGTTTTTCCCCACCGAAAAATGATACATCAGATAGTTCAATGCTCTCAACACCAACCGAAGAATCGGGTTCACGGAAACTAGGTGTCGGAGAATGTTTGTTTTCAAAGTAAGTTGTTACCCAGGAAGAATGTTGCTATCCATGACTTTGTCTGGTGTCGTCATTCCGTTTGTAGGGTCGTGAGAGGAAGATTTGTCGAAGACACATTAGACTGGCTTTCTACTTTACATGTCCTCACCGATGAAACTTTTGTTTATTTCTCAAAGTGTGATTACTTCGCGAAATTACCCTTTTTTCGAGAAAATAATGCTTTCGCATGGAGGCCGCCATGACACGGAATGTAGGTAAAGACGCGAATATGGGACGTAACTCCGTCTGTAGTTTCTCGCGACACACATGCGCAGTGGGATGCGCACAAGCAATACGCTCCAAGTATTATTTATAAACCATGTCCACAAGACGTACAACATACTGGTAGGGCAGATCTAGTAACCATAGAAATAGACAGTGGAATTTCTAGTTCGATGGATATTAAAACGCATCATAGATCTAGAAAAAAATTGAAAAATGTTGTTAACCTAAGTATTTAAAACAATAGAATACATCTGTTATATCGTCTAATGATCCAAAATTCTAACATTCTCCATATTTGGTGAAAATATATGTCTGCCAACCTTGAAAAAATGCAGTTTGGCATTATAGCGTTAATATGTGTTGGGGTGCAGGTCGGTCACGTGATATAACAGTAATAATGGCTGGTCATTTATCGTTTAAACAATAAAATAGCTAAAGAAGGGGAAGAAACATATATACATTCCTTTACACTAATTACTGTAGAGTTTAAGGTGGTCTGAGTCCTTTTTCCGAGTTACCTCCCATATTCCATCTACCAAATAAAAAAATAAAATAATAGACGTCCAGAGCTTATTTCTGGAACTGTTGAAATAAAAACTAAAATAAAATAAAAAATCTAATTTATTTTCTAGATTTAAAAAAAACTTGTCTACTGAGTTAATCCAACTACCAACAACTACCTAGTCTGTGATATCAGCATCCACTGGAAACGAACGTTAACTTGCTATCTACCAACAACTACCTAGTTTGTGATATCAGCATCCATTGGAAACGAACGTTAATTTGTTTTCTACCTGTTGCGTGTCCCCTTAATATTGTAAAAGATATTCTGAGAGTAAAATATTTAAACAATGTTCCTATAAAACTGACCTTGCTAATCTACATTACTGTATTGGTCCTATGTTTTTTAAATGTTTGAATTATTTTAATGTCATTTAATTGCTCTTTAAAATACTGCAAAGTTGTAAAAAAGTTAAAATATTCACGATAATCCAGGTCGCCCGAGGGTTAAATTAAATACAGACAACCCAATGTGTGGTAAACATTTCAATGTAGAAATGATCTCTCTACCCACAATCTTTCTAAAACAATACCTCATTGATATCAACTGTCTTTCAGGGGATTTAACTCTAGAATAGCTAATTATTAGAACTAAGTTAAAAGAGATTTGTACAGAAAGGTAGAAGATAAATTGTGTTAAAATGTGTTAGACTAAATTAACACTTTATAACACTAGTATAGTGTTAACGTGTAGCCATATTGGAAACTTTTTCTGACAAACTGTGATCTTACTAGCTGATATTAGACTTCAAAGAGTTTCTATTTTTATAGAAAGATTATGTTTTTTTATTTTTATAGATAATCGAATTGTACCCACCATTTGAATAGGAATAGCTGTATTACTGATACTAGTTCGACATGACGGTGGACTGAAATGAAAAAAAAAGACACCTGATATCACTATTCATGATAATATTCTTCTACACTACCTCATTGTGTGGTGTTAGATTTTTAGTTTCGTTTTGTGTTTGTACTTGGTATATTGGCTACACACATTAGTGGGCTATAAAGTGTGTATTTTGGGCTCTGGTTTTGTTTTGGAGTTCGGATCGATAGTACTTGGTTTATTTCTTATTCAATATAAAATCATATTTTTATCAACAGATGGTCATTCTTAGACTATTGGTTCTGCTTTAAAAACTTTAGTCAAGTTAACTTGTTAAATGGTCTTATTTCGATTTACCAACGATTTTGTTAGTACGGTAGATATGATTATTATATTCAAATCATATTATATTTATACTCATTGAAATATCTTTTTATTAAATGTACGTAATTGATTGAACCTGTAACATACTTGTTCACGAAATTCTTCTTTAACCAAAATTGACTTGTAAAAATTAGTTAATTCCATACTAAAATTCACAATTTTTCCTTGCAGCCTCTGCTAGTATTTCTATATAAGTATATCTATATTAGTTTATATTAGACATCAAAGAGTTATTTTATAATATTGTATTGTAATATGTATCGATATCAAAATCAAACTTAATTTAATCAAGGTAATGTATCTATAACAAATTTAACATTTGAATTACAAAAAATATTTCCTCATACAACCCAAATCTTGACTTCATCTAAACCAATTGTACCGACTGGAAAGATCAATCAAAACACAGATAGAACACTAGCACGGTGTTAAATTAACACTAATTATAGTCAAACAATGGAAGTAAGTGTTGATGAATAACACTGAGTGTTAGGTGTTAAACACTGAATATTTCTGATTGAACACAGATAGAAGGAAGTGTATCACACATTTCGGTTCACGTCTCATAAACTATCCAGGATAACCAACATTTTAACACAAAACAATGTTCTTATTGAGAAATTAATGACGATTTTAATTAATGATAATTAATACTAATTGTTTTCGTCATAGAGTTCAGTAATATTACTACAACAAGTGTGGAAACAATCAAACGGGATGGAGTTTTACGTCTTGAGTTCGGTACCATATTGGACTACAGTGTCTTGAAATTACATATTCACAGTTGCACTTGATTTAGACCCTCACCCACCCTCCCTTTCTTTCTTACCACTCATGTTTTACGCCATTATCGGGAATAAATAAGTTATGCTGAAAACCATAAAATTGATTCAAAAGAGGGTAGACTTGTCTGAATGTAGCAGAACTCAGAAGTACCTTTCCGTCAAATTTCTTAAGAGAAAATGAGGTGGACTATAATGTATTGGGGCCGCGATCTCTACTTCTGTAATTGACGATGAAAATACAATTGAAAGTTAGTTCTACAATGTAATATGATTCTCTGGATCATATGAAATTATTAGCGTCTCCAACTATTTATATATCGTCGACGTTTCTTTTGCAATTTACAATGATTTTTAATTTTATGCACTTTTTGTGGGAGATTCTGAGGGAGATCTGTGGTATTTCTTTTCTTATAAAATTAATTCAAATAAAATCCGAAGATCTTTCCCAGTCCTATTTTATATTAATTTACCCCCTGAGAAACAATCCTTATATTTGGCTTAAATCGGTGTCGTAAAAATAACACAAATAGTCATTGAAACTTGAATTACATTTATTCTTAATTAGGAAAAAAGATTGAAAAGTAAATATTTTGTTTTAAATAATGTGTAAAGATTTATATTTTGACATCTGAATCAAGATTTGTTTAAACCAGATTAAAATAATCCAGATTAAATTGTTCACATTGATTTATCCTGATTATTTACACTGTAGTAGGGGCTTGAGTGTTTCCAATATGACAAGAAGGATGTTTAGACTTTATCATTTTTAAAACTATTTTTAATCGCCGTATTATTTCTTAAAACTGTAAGTCTTTCGATACCAGACGAATCTTAAAATATTGTCAAGAATTACATTAAATTATTTCAGAGCGCTGGGGATATTTACCACTTTTTAATCTTTATTTATATTCACAAAGATAGATCACAATATCATTTCCGTTATTGGGATAACACTTTCTGGGTATAGCACAGATTCCAGTGCTGAAAATTGGCTGGGACCCGAACGGGTTTCGAACTAGACATGTATTGCTGGCGATTAGGTGCCTGACTCTGAGATCGCTGGTTCGAAACCCATTCGGGTCTCAGCCAATTTTCAGCACTAGCATCTTTGCTATACCAATTTCAACAATTAAATAACGGAACATAATTTTTATGGTATATTACTTCCGAGTCTTTATCATACACAACGTTTCAATAATTTACATTGTCATCATAAACCGTAAAACAGGATACTGTTTAGATGACTTTATACGAATTAACATCAAAATAATGGGAAAAATTCAATTTGCCGACACAAGTAAAGTGACAATAATACAAGCTGGTCCTGTAAAAATCTATCTGTATCCACTCTTCAAATAATTAATACCTGCATTCCATAAAACCTGTATAGTTAACGATGATCTCTGATACAACAATAGAACAATTCTTCTTCCTTCTTTGATTTAATTAATATACCAATTAGCATGTTTTATTAGTGAGAATCGATACCAGATCAACTTGTACCTGATAACTATATATCATATTGACCTAGTCAGCACTATGCACGTGCTAATTATAATTAACTGATATTATATGATATCATACATTCCTCAGATCTTGTATTTTCCTAAAATATATTATCCTAAAAGATATAATGACAAATGATTCATAACAAAATTAATATAGAAGCACTGGCCTTGGTCACAAAATAAAGATTCAAGTTAAAACAAGGTGTAAAAGTTTAGACAGTTAAAAAGTTAGTTATGTATATGACTAATGCACTATCATTTCTCTTGGAAAAATTTCTATAAAAGATTAGAATAAGTCTTCTTCTTTAATGATTAATGATTAATAAATAACTTAATTTTATTTTCAGTGATTTATAGATCATATAGCGCAATGGGTGTCAATGCACAATATATTTTTTTTTATTATAGATCCCAAATATTATAGAAATGGTGACCCTGAGTAACCTTGAGGTCACATGTAACATATTGTAAAAATTAGATTCTCGTGTGTTGTTGGAAATCCCTCTTTAAAGATATACATTTTCACGAATAGGCCAAGTTATTAATGTTATTTAAATCTTTTAAATATGTTTTATTTTCATAATATTATACCATTCTCTACCCAAAAAAACAGAAAATGTTTCTAATATAATTCGGAAACACCAAAACCGGAAAACGACAGATTTGCGAGAACATTACTCTTTTATGGAGGTAATAAACTTGCTCGAGTTGTTTTCACTTAGTGATGTTTACCTCGTAAAGAAACCAATAAAATTGCTAAACGATCATTAATTGAATTTTGTGAATGGATAGAATGGACCAATGATGATCAATTATGTCCAGTGGGCGTGTCTTTACAAATTATTCAACCAATAGTCTTGTGTTGTATTGTCATGCGCCATTACGCTAGCATTACGAATTACGTCACGCCTCTTAAGATGTTTTTGACGTAAAAAACGTACAAAATGACGAAAATTTGAAAACGAAGTCAGAACTTTATGGTATCTTATCAAGGATTAGTTGATTTGTTGTGATTTTTATAATCTAAACGGTTTTCATGACAATTTAAGAGAATTTTGAGGGAATTTACTACTCCATACTCCATCATGGATTCGTGTGTTTTACTTCCACCAGATTTTAGCTTAGTTTTAACTTTACATCCTGATCCAAAAAATATTCTAGAGATGTGTGTGGCTGTTTGGAGTAATTCTTATTTAAAACCTGGTCAATCTTTTTATCCTGAAGATGGTGAAATCAGTTATGAAAAATTAGAAATTTTCTCAACTTTGAAGTCAGATAACGTAAGTATTTACGACAAGAAATCAGAAAGAGACAGTAAACCACAAAAGGAAATGTCGAGTTCGATAATTATTTTAGATTTAGGTTTAAAAACGACCTCCATTAGTTGGAGAACGGTTTTCTTAAATATCTCTTTAAAATTTCCAAGTCCACACCGATGCAGAAAGTAGTCTTAGATGGTGATGAGTATATGAGCAACTCAAATTCGTAATATTATTTCGGTTCAGAAAAGAAGGTCTAGAAATCTAATTTCGTTATTTTATTATCTCATATGAAAACGACAGCTTTCTGTTAATTTTCACCAACATTAAATGAAATCTGATCGAGATATCTATTTCAAATGTGACCATTATCAAAACATTTAGTCATTAGTAGGACTATTACGGTGTTAGTCTATTTACACTATAGTAATATTACATCATGACGTCACGCTGATGTCTTTATAACATATACGCATACATGTAGATCTATCTAGTATTGTGTAAATTACCACGAGGACGTATTTAAATTGCTTAGATGATATTCACGAGTATGCACCTCGCTCTTTCGACCATAGCGGTGATCGATCCCCAGCAAGACTATTGTACTGTATAATCACTATTCTATTTCATTAGAAAGTAGGTATCAAATCGTTTATTTTAAACCTCAACCAAACTTTTATAATCTTAAACTAATCTTGAATAAGTGTAATAATTTCAACGGAGTAATGGAAGCCAAAACATAACATTTATCTTTTTCTTAATAGAAAAAACACATTAATTAGGAATAAATATTTTTCTAAGGATTCCTTTTCTTCTTTACAAAATAAATTTATAACAGTTTTATCCTAAAATGACTGAAAAACAACGAAACCAACATCGTAATTTGTATAAATTTACGATTTATTAATGCATCATTTAATATTTTGAAATTGCTTTCTTAGACAAAAGTTGTTAACGGATTGCATAATAATTCCAACGAGCGTGAAGTATGTTTCCAAATAAGGGCGATTGATCTCGAAATTCAATTATTAGCTCCGCCCACTACTAAATAAATTAATAAGCTACAGCCAGAAATATCTTCAAAGCAAGTAGCCGCAACATTGATATAATTATAACACGTTATAATAATCTTCTAGTCGGCACGTGCTGTCTGTAGGAAATGATAATAGAGGGTAATAATGGATTTAACCTTTGACCCCCGCTAATCAAATTGTAACCTTCCGCCATAATGTATTATTACACCATTTTTAATATGGTTGGACGAGAACGTGGCCAGTTGACCACAAGTCCGTCTTACATAACCACCCGACACTTTCCATCACATAGCCGACAATTTACATCCGTAATTCCCTACCCTTATTAATTACCCCGAGTATTAGTCATATTTTTAATTTAATACGGAACTGCGGCTACAATAATGGGGAGGAGTAAGTGGCAAATTAGAGCTAGTTCAAATCGTTTCGCATCTGCCCCTCAATGACGTCATATTTAATAAAACAGAATAGAAGTGTATGTTGATAAAGACTTAATTTAGGAGAATTAAAATATTATGTCATGTGACAACTAAATTATACCTTTAAAAAGTGTAGAGGTTAATATCGAAGGTGATAAGTCTTTGGCCAAGTGTCAAATAATTTTTGATTTTCTGTTGATTATGGTAGACTTATATTATCACTTTGAAGCTTAAATTTTCAAATAGTAAATATTGGAAGCAATGACACCAAGAAAAACACAGTACCAAAACTATTCTCAAAGAAAAAACAATAACAGATGACAAAACATAAAGGGCAGGGAGAAAACATAGCTTTTTCATCTTGCTCCTTATCCTCCAAAGGCCCACGAAAGAGGAACAGCTAGCGCCTAAAATTATACACCATACAGTAAAAGAGTTATAAAAGTTACACAAAATTTAACCATCAAGAATTAATTCGTTATTTTTGCTTACAGATTCGCCGTAAGTTTGGTTGCTACGATGAAGTTTTGATGGTAGACGAACGAGAAGTCAGACATTGTAACTGGATCCGGTTTGTAAAATCTTCCAATAAACTAGAAGAGGTGAACATGGTTGGAATAAAAATTAAAGAAGAAATTGTTTTTCAACTCGTCAAAGATGTCAGACCCAATGATGAAATTGTTGTATATTTCCAAGATATACCGGAAGTGTCAATCAAACCGGAACCAGAATCTGTTCCGAGTCAGTTTGAGCAAGATGAGTACACAGTATCAACAATCCAACCGGAAGTATCTGAGCAAACGGAAGTGGTACACCACCAAGAAATTTTTGATAAAGAGAATGTATCACCAGGTAAGTTGAGCTCAATGAATAACAGAAACTTCAGTGAAATATTTATTCATTCACATCGATAGTGGTATTTTCTATATGTGTCTAAATGAAAGCACCATGCTAGGTCTCAAGGAAATTGTTATCCATTCAGTGATATTTATAAGTATGATTTCTAATTTGCAGGGGCTCAATTTCTATCACCATCCAGTACTATCCCGTCTCCAGTATCGAGTACCAGAGTTTCTCTTAGCAGTGGAACTGTTTCTGATGATTCCGGAAACCACTCAGTAAGTAGTCTGAGTGAATCAGGGGCATTTTCTGCCTGGGGACACATCTTTTACCGAGACAATACAGTTTAACCTTGCCTTACGAAAAATAATTTTTCTTTCCCTGGAATAAAATAAATTTGAGAAAAGAAATATTATTATTTGCATCAGGGACATCTGAATAATTGTCCAAAACAAAAGGCAAGCAATAACAAGGAGAACATTGACAATGTTATAAATTTCAAACATTTTACTTTCAGGACTTCAACAAGACACCATCGCCAAATTCATTCTCGCTAAATCCCATCAAACGACGAGAAAGAGCATGGTTACCGTGTGAAATCTGCCACAAGAAATTTGATCGTCCATCTTTGTTAAAAAGACACATGCGCACTCATACTGGTAAGATAAATTGTTAAAGTTAGAATTGATAGAACCACAGAAAATGTATTTTTTAAACATGTGTTAAGATCGCCCAATTTTCACAGATTGTTATTTTTGTCTTATTCAAATATAGAGACAAGAGTTTAAATTCGCCTTATTTACTATTCTAGGAGAGAAACCCCACGCCTGTGATGTTTGTGGTAAAGCATTTTCAACTTCTAGTTCCTTAAACACCCACCGTCGTATCCATTCTGGAGAGAAACCACATCAATGTTCTGTTTGTGGTAAAAAATTTACCGCCAGTTCCAATTTATATTATCATCGTATGACTCACAAAAAGGTTCGTTTTACTTTCGTTTTCCACATGATTTTCTCTTCCAAAATCATCCCAATCCAGAATACTCTAACGGCGTACAGAAATTCACTGCCTTGCATTATTACCCTCGTTCTTCTTCGTGCTCCTCGTTGTGCATCACCATCATCTATCACATCTTGCTCCTTTTGATTTCCCGTGACAACCGAATTAGGCTTATCATTGTAGTTTCATTTATAACTAATTTTTAATCTTTCGTTTCCTTTCCAGGAGAAGCCCCATAAATGTACGATGTGTACCAAATCGTTCCCTACCCCCGGGGATTTAAAGAGTCATATGTATATACACAACGGATCTTGGCCATTTAAATGTGATATTTGTAATCGTGGTTTTAGTAAACAAACAAATTTAAAAAATCACATGTTACTTCATTCAGGTTAGTACATGTTTATATTTTCAAATGAAGTTTGAAATATTTTAAAGTGTTGCGATCAATTATTATTGCTACGTATTTATCGTTCAAAGTTAAGCAATTAATCGAGATATCACAATTATATACACAACGTTTCAACAATTTACATCGTCATCATCAGGTATATCAATAATATTTTATTTCTATTACAGGTGATAAACCACATCAATGTACAGTTTGTGAGAAAAGATTTGCCTTACAATGTAATCTTAAAACCCACATGAAAACACACGAAGGTAGGTGAATCTAGACTTTTATTGTGATAGAGACGTGAGATTGGAATCTTCTCGCCCACTGTGAACAGACTAAGACTGTTTTTCTATACTTAAGATTTTCCTTCCTAAATAACCTATAAGTCCCCAGATTTCTGGGGTTTTTTTCAAATGTGTTCTCTAAACCCGTTGTTTTTTTCTTTCAGACGACTCAAATCAAACCTGTACAAGATGTAACAAAATGGCGGCTGTTGGTGATGGATTATGCGTAAATGTCGTGATGACGTCAGAGTTATGGTGGAAGATAGAGACCGGAAGTCACCTTCAGATTTCAGTATCGCTAAATTAACAGAAAACCCCAGCAAACGACAACGTCTTGATACGGAATCTATTTATAGTAACGGATCTCCCTTTCAACCATCCGCTACGTCACAGTTTCCGTATTTCTGTAGTACACCTATTGATACAAAATCAGTGAATTATACGTCATTTCCTCGTGTTCCGTCGACGTCATCAGAACTCTACTCTAGTGCCGATCGTCAGTTCTACCCAACTCGAATGGTCCCGAGGAATTCCCCGTTTAATTATGGACGGGTTCCACCAATAGCGGGATCCTGGTCCAGTCCTATGACCTCAAACCAAAGAAGATTCTAGTGCCTGTATAGATATCAACTAATGCCCTTACAAATAGTGGTATTTCGTAATATAAAATGGATACAAACTTATGAAGAACTTAATAGAAGAAGATAAAAAAATACGTTTAAAAGTTTGGTATCATTCGACGCTTATAGGGATTGATGTATGTAGTCAAATCTGTTGAAGTATTTTGCTGAAGTGATATATCTCAGTTAACCATTTAAGGAATACAACTATTCCTATAGATGTATATGAGTGTATTTGTAATTTGTTATCTAAATATTATGATGTGTGTTGTTATGACGATTTGTTATTGTTATTGATTATATTTTATTATATGAAATAAAATTTTATAAAAAAAATGCTTCGGTATTTAAACCTTTTTTCCAAGAAATTGCTGTTGTGAGCACAGACAAAATGAAAACCTCTTTCCTTGACGAAAGTGAAATTGTGGTTATTGCCCGGAATCGAAAATAGAAATCCACCTCCAAGCGAAGACCGTTAGAGATTGCTGTAGTAAATTTTGCCAAGATTCAGTCGTGATTTGAAAGTTTACCATCGTGCCCACCCCAACCCCCTGACCTCTCTTCTATTGCAGTAGCTCCCTTTTTGATAATTTATAACGGTTTTGGTATTATTTTATCCGTACAGTATCACATTCTTAATCTGAACCTAGACAATTATAAATATCTTACATTTTGACTTCTAAAACAGTATAAATAAGAAGACCAATCAAACTAAATATTTGATCTATAAGGTCGAACGGACCTTACGAACGGTACCCATGCGAATGAACCTAGGGTAGACGTATATTGTGGCGAATGGACTCGATGCTGTTGGGTAAATTTGAGTCCCGACTTTAGGTTGTAAATCCACACTAGTATATGTCTAATTTGGATTCTGAAACCATTTAAGATTCGCTTCATAAATAGTCATCTTACAAATTTGAGTAATTCTCAAAAAGAAGTTTCAAAATTCTGAAATAGTTTTTAACTGAGTGCAAAGCGTTTATAAAAAAAAACGATCTGTTGGTAGATGTTGCATGTAGTAATCGAATACCGTAGTCCCAAACTACGTGAGGCTATAACATAACGTTTATTGATAATATCACATTCATTATACAAAGATACAATCTTTTAAAAGTGTTATACGTTTGATAAGAAAACAGACAGGACGGTCGGGTTGGGTTACACTAAACATCTTACATCACAGGGTTCAAATAATACAAAGTATTCAATGAAGAGGGATTATTTTATTGAAAGTTTAGAAATTGAGAGAAAATGATAACATCTCCATCCGATTACCAGATAATTTTAATCTTTATTCACAGTAAACAACAAATATAAGCTTGGTTTAAGTCGGATGTAGAATAGATGTCGGATGTCGTAATCCGGCTTATCTTCCTCACTGCCCTGTAATTATCTCGGGGTTTATATATGTAAGTAAAATACAAGATATTGATTAAGAGTGGTTATTTGTTGAATTGTGGTTGACCCTCGGGCCCACAAGAGTATCTGTGGTAAAAATGACGTTGAGAGATAAAAGATTGTTTTTAATTCTTTTGGAAATTCTTTTCTAAAATGAAATGTAGTTTTACCTAACTAGCAGGACCTATATAGTCAGACGACGTCATGCTTGAAGCATTAACTTCCTCTTGAAATGTCCACCTATAAATTATGTCTGTCCCCCAGATCTACCCCACTGACAGAGAGAGCTTAATCGATTTGCATATTCAAATATTAGTATTAAGATTCTCTGTATCCATATAAAGATGGGAAAAGACGATTAAGGACATCGTACTTTATCCTACGAACTCAAGCTTATGACACCTGGAACCGTCGTCAGGTATACGATGCGTGGTACCAAATGATAAAAATGTATATAGAGCACGTTCCCCGAGGGTGAAACAATATTTATTGAAAAACGATAGAGCTTCAAAGACGGTGGGTGCTAATAGTATTCGGTTCGTTTCAGAAATGAAACAACGGCATTGCCTTACCCCCACGGGACTGTTCCCGTCCCATCAATTACCATTAAGAATCTTATCTTCACATTTTCGTACATATCAATACCCAAACCATAGAATAAGTGAACACCCCCTCCCCACAGGATTGTCCCGTCCCATCAATTACCTTTTACAATCTTATCTTTAAATTTTTGTACATATCAAAACTCAGATCTTGATAATGTGGGGACGGGCCGCTTTGAAGTAGGGGTGCATTACAAGATTAAAACAAACTTTACAATCCCTGGGGTAGTTACCATCATTAATTACAAGACCTACACAAGATCGTATATGATAAAATTCTAATCTTCATATCTACATTATGCGCATACTCACACTCCTCTTCCGCTTCCGGCAATATTTAATACGATTTGTAACTTCAAAACAGAAAACTCGAGAAAACAAAGACTTATCACACGGTCAATAGATTTTGGTACACCTTTTAATTGTTGGAACAATTAACTTGATTTAATTAAACAATTGGGTAATTAATTTTAACAAAAACAACCTTGTTCTGGTTTGATTGTGCCCGTGGCTGTTTAACACGGCTCCGACTGTATCACTTGAAATACACTTGATTTTATTTTATTAACCATAAAAAAAATAATCTTACTCACTTGAATAAAACATGAATTTGCAAAAAGATCCTAATAGACACTAAAAGTTAATTTTCATAATAATACTCGCTTTGGAATTATAAACATCAAAAGATAGCGTCGTTAATATTTCTGCACCCAGCCATCTTGGATAATGAATGTTAATGAATTTATTATAACTCATTCTAGGGCATACCTCTCTTGTACATATGGATAATTTTCTTTTAAAAAGTCTATTTCCATATTGGGTATTTTTTTTATAAAGGACATTGACATTATACAGCTAACAACTTAGGGGCAACCATATTAGATATATTTAATAGGTTTAAAGATAAAAACATACTGCGGATCATTATTTAAAGATTTTGATACAGATGGAATACTCGGATTAAATGTATCGCTTCCAATCTTTATTATTAGTTAAATAAAAGACGCCGAAATATTATTTTCAAATTATAACTAAAGTTACCATATTTGGGGTATTTTGGACAAAACATCCTTAAAATGGACACTGAAAGAATTTTTTCAGATTTTCTGATATAAATGGATAACTTAGTCTACGCTCGATAATTTTGAAATCTTATATTTAAAACTTTAAAACATATATATAAATATGGTACAGATACTTCGGCATTAAATTCTGAGTAACTACTTATATCAAGTTCTGTTTTATTATTTCTAACTTTATATTCTATTCTCAAAAAGAAAAGATTTTATATATTCTCATGGTTTTGTCCTGAGATTTTGCAAAATTCTTAACATTTACAAACCAAATTTCACAAAGGACGACCTGTGAAATGGCCAACGAATTTGTAATAAAGCTCTTGAAGTTTCAAGTCTAACAGCTTATCTCAAAGATAGACCCTGATTTTGCCGAGGGTTGTAACACTTTCTACAAACCGTGGGGTGAAATATCCAACACTGCGACCGATAATGGGCAGATTAAAGTCTGTGGGGGTATCGACCGTACAATGTGACCCCCGGGCTATAGCCGAGGTGTTGTACGTTTTGTTAAAACGTGTTTGAGTACAACGTTTTCAGCTCGTGTGTTTGTTCTGGTTAATTTATTGCTTCACGTTAGCTGATATAAATGAAAATGAATTCAAAATCCGAAATATGGCAAGAATTATACAGGTTTTCCATTAGAATATTGCGAACGTATATACTCGTACCAAATATCCAGCATTAAAAGATCGATAAATAGTTAACCATTCAAGAGGTGTTGCTGTGTGTATCTTGTAGGGAGAGTGAAGGTGATGACCAACGACCTACGGCGATCAGTAAGAGGTGACAAGAGCTACTAGACTCGTTAACATGTTTGTATAGCCGTTGTACAACCCGATCAAAGAACTATTAAGAATTGGATTAACGTGGATTAAGCTGTATTGTCCAACCTAACGACGGATTACAGAAATTGTAACTACATCTGATCTTTTGATCCCGAGTCGACGCCTCAATTTTAAAAACTTGTGGATTTTATCACTTGAAATCGAGTCCATCACAAATGTGCAACATTCCCACAAAATTTTCAAAAGGTCCTTAAGATGGATTATCCTTGAAATACGACCCGACCTCAGGCTTCGAGGTGTCACAAGAGAATTCCATTTTCTTCATCATTCTTTAAAACAAAGGAGGATCATTTCCATTGAATCGTTAACTTTGTAAGAAAGATAGTCTAAGAACATGTTAAGTTGTAATCTTAAAATTGGCCAGATTTATGTCGGATTTAGGAAATGTAACAAATCTCCCCTTATTTATTTTTAAAACAAAGGGACACTGAATTCCTTGGTCAGTGCTTCTATAGCGGAATATCTCTTATAACACCTAATACTTATAACCTAGACCATGTACTTTTATAGAGGAATATCTCTTATAACACTTAATACTGATTCAAAGCAAACATTTATATATCTAATCCTACTTACTTAGACTCGAGGACATTTGAGACGACCAGACATTCCTGAGAATATTTTATATTTAATCTCTTAAAAACAACAATCTTGACAAAGTTACGTAAATGAAATCAAGGAAATAAAAAAAATTCCTCGAGTGACTTTTAATTAAAGATTATAGATTGATGATAATACTTTCCTTGTTGAACAATGCTGATGGATAAGTTTGTTCAAGGAAAATGAAATATTATTTCTAAATCATTCTATATGTTCTTTTCAAGGGAAGAACGCCTTTTAAAAAAGATTAAAAAAGTATTCCAAAATCTTAAGGAAAAAATGTCCCTTATTTTTTCAAAAGCAATTTTCCCTTCGAACTTAAAAAAAATTAATACCATTACCACCATCACTTCCAAAAACATATATGTAACCCCTCAAAAACATAACCCCCAAAGATCATTATCCCTAAAATCATTAGTCAATACAACATTATAAATCAGATTTGTTTAAGTTCCATTGGCAAAAAAGAGAACGCTTCAGAATTCCAGGAATTCCCCTGACAGCATTAATGGTACCACTGTCTTATCTTCCAACAAATACTTAATATATTCACTGCTCAATAAACATTTATCTTAACCCTTTCTGAGCCGATAAATAAACCACATTACTGGTACTAGAAGTCTTTGTAAATTGTTACCTAACACCAATACTTGGTTGAATTGCCTGGCAGATGGAAGCTGAACAATGGTATGGAATGATAAACAAATCCACAGGGATCTTTTCCTCGATTTAACACTCTCATTAACCCTCAAAGTGTATTAGAAAACCTTGCATAACCCAAACAGCGGGCACACGGCGGTTAATTCGTATCGAAATTGACTTCTGAGCTCAAGGATTCGTTATCTTAAGGGGCGATACTTCCTTAACTTTCTCTCTAGAGAGGTTGATATGAGATTTAGGTTTAAAATCCGAGCTCTTTCATCTTTTAACAAATCACCAGTATTTAACACATTTAATTACAACTGCAACTCCTACATACATTATTTATTTAACTTGCAACCTTGTACGATATTCCATCGGAGTAAATTGAAAGGAGTTTTACGTCATTGTGGTCTATTTGAATTTAATTGTAGCAGTAATGTATACCTGAAATTATGAAAACATAAGCATGAAAAAATATATCGGTACAAATTATTTCATTACTATTTCAATATGACAGAGAGACAGTCATTAATACGATATGAAAATTATAATAGTGACAAGAGCGATCCCTGCTTTATACCCTTACATCTTATCTAATATTGTACTTTATTATAATAATAAACTCTTTATTTGACTCACAATTAGGCATAAAGACCCTTTTAACAATTGAGTCCAAACATGGAAATAACAGAGATATCAAATATATAACACAATATAAAATAGTCACGATAGTAAAATATATTTATGTACAATAGTCTATATATTATAAAGACTATATATTGTACATAAATATATTATACTATTATACTCAACTTGTGTATGATTTTTTTATTTAATGGCTTTATCTTGTAAATTTCTCCAGAAGTAGATAACTTCTTATCAATTGATGTATACTGTAATTCATAGCATAGTTTCTACTTGTGACCTAGGTTAGTGCTTCTATAGGAGAGCATCTCTTATAACACCCTTAACTAGTGAACAATTCCGATCCCCATACGTCTGACAGTATTGTATATTTGACATAATGTGACTATCTGGGGCCGGTTTTTTACAAGGTCCCTGGAATCAATTCTCTCAAACCTATGTGACACAAAGAAAGTGGGCTCTTTTAACAGTTACAGATGTAAAGGAGCCAATTCAGATATTTATCCATCTCAAGTTTGTTCTGCAGGTAATGAGAGTCTCATAAAAGCACTGGCCTACGCGTAATATTATGTCATATTACTTACTGCCATTTTGTACCTCTATTGAAATTAAATGACACACTTAAGAGAACAAATCGTGACTTATTCAGAATTTTAAAGCTTAAAGTTTTTTTAATTTTTTTGTTTTATTAAATTGCGAAACTAGACCAATTGGCTTATACAGTTCTAGTGTTTAGCGGAATACAACATAACCTAGATTTCAACTGAAAGAGTAAGCATTTGAACATTACCACAAAAATATATTTTATACGTCTTTATATGGCTTATTTCAACAAAGCTTAAAAACGAATTTAAGTCTGTGTTGAAATTTTAATTCTAAGTCGAAGTAGAGACTCAAAATTGCCCTGAAATACGTTTGGGTGTGTTTTTTCAATTATAAGAACCATACATAATTTGGGACAACCAAAAGATGAGAACAAAATCAGTCTGAGCAAAGTCCAGATAAAGGAATGTTTTATTGACAGAAAATCCTTCATTGAAGGTAGTCAATTAAAATAGTTGTGAACTCCGTTCGTGTGTGTTATTTCCATGGAAAGTAGTTTCGTATTGGGTTTGAAATTGAAATTTGTACTGTGGTAAATAATGCTTCTAGCAGTTCCATACTGCCTCAAAGTCTTGCTAAGTAATTGAAGTTCTCGATAGATTGGTGCCTATGGCATATGATTGTCACGTCAAGTGAAACTGTCACCTAAAATAGGGGAGGTCTCGGTCTACTTGAAATAATCAAAAAACATGTTTTGAGTCAGATGGTGACACGTCTTTAAAAAAATTAGGGTGACTTTTAAATCACTTAATCAGCATGCCCTAAAATAATGACCCCCTTGAAGACGGAAGACAGATATACCTCAAGATTGTAGCGAATCTAAGATGGCGACAAATACGAACAGACGAACAACATTCCGTCACATCTGCTAGTGTATGACGTCATTGTGACATAAAAGACATTACGTCAGAAAACATCAATACAAACGAAAGGTAACAATGGACGAAGTGTTGCGAGTTGTGAATAGACATTCAGTTTGAGATCTCAATTGGAAAAGATCTGGACATATTTTGGGTGAGATAGGGGTTAAATTAAGATGTTATTCTATGATAATACCAGATTAAAAGCCATCTGTAAGATTATAGGACCCCTTGTTTAGATTTTTGGGATTTATCTTTATTTTAATCATAAACATCCCAGAATCTATTGTAGTCTTGTCTTTGATCTAATTTTAGAAATTAAAATGATCCCCGCCTCTTCAATTTACACCAAAACAACTTTAGGCCTACATCCTAGTTTAGCCAGTTTGCTACTCCAGTTCCGCTACTGGTCCACATTTCAGCATAGATTCAGCATCTGTCTTCAGTCTTTATTTAAGGGCATGCTGATTAAGTGATTTAAAAGTCACCCTAATTTTTTACCTCTTAATTTAGCCGGTTCCATTCCTGGTCCACATTTCAGCATAGATTCAGCGCTGCAGAAAGCATCGATAGTTGACGACGGTGCAATCATGAACGTTCGGATGTTTAATGCATTTCTGTTAAAGAAATAAACAACAAGATTAAAACTGAAAATAAACATATAAACAAGCCAAGAAAGAAAGAACTATATTTTACGAGGATAACAACTAAGAAGATGACCAACCCAAGTCAATGACATACACGTATTTTAAGAATTGATAATGTACAAAAAGATTATAAATGACTTTTAGAAAAGTGGGAATACAGGATTCGAACAAGAAGCAAAGCTCTTTGGCAAATAAGTAAATTTTTAAGAACAACAGTATAGGGAACCTTTCGGGGCTGGGGATACTTCTCTCTCTTGCTTACTTTGAAGCAAACATTCTCTATATAATTTTGTTACTAAATAGAACATCGATTTGGAATTCAAATAATAAGAAGGGTAGATTACGAAACGTTGCGAATGTTATAAAATTTAATAAAGAGGACACTTGATCATCGACATCTTTGAAGTCTGACTGTTCATTACTTATTTTATACATGTTCAAGTACCCGACACAATGTCCCCGTTGACTGCACAAGTGCAGCAATATAAAGCTATTAGGTGTCTTTAGAAATGAGAAAAGGCGGAGAAATAAAGAAATTAAACGCTTTAAATGATTTCATTAAATCCGGGGTTGTGTAATAGAGGTAGTCAGTATGGGGAGGGGACGGAAGGGGACCCTGTGTTTAACCATATTGCCTGTGGGTATATGGGACACGGCTGTCACAACCTTTACCCTAAACAACAAAAACATCGTTGATCTCTCATTATATTTAACCAGTGTCCATTCTGACCGGCCACACGCCCGGCCTCACGCCATTGTCATTTTTATGTCTTAGAAGTCAATAGAGTTATTGACGTGAGTTGTAATTTGCTGAATCTTGTAACACAAATTTCACGTTTTCAAACAAATTGTCGTCATTGGCAGATGGTTGTCTTGGTAATATTACGTCACAAGGTGACAACTCTTGACTTCTTAAATTAGAGTTCAAGAGCAGACGACCGAGCGTTCCGCCATTATTATAAACACACGAAAATTATCCAAGAAAATGAGGAATTTGAACCATTCTCAGCTGCCTCGACCCCCTCATTATTTTTTGTAAAGGTGACGTTTACATGTGAGGTGTTTTCGATTATGTTTCGTTTAAAGGCTTTGTTTTTCTGAAATGTGTCATCAAATGCTTTCTTGAGGATGAATCTCATCAATTTTATTCCTTAGATAATTTTGGGAAGGATGCAAGTTGTCTTTATTTTATGGAAAGAGGTGAAGACAAAGCGACATGTTTCGTCCGTATCTGTTCATAAAGTTAACACACAATTAAAGACAAAACTTTTTCACAAAAATCATTTAATTTATTTATCAAAAAATACAAATAAATAAATAAAGAAAAATAAAATACACCAGTAAGATGTTAGTAAGTATATATTAGCTCTTTAATTTATGTTAGACAAAATATTTCAAAAACTAAAAAACAAAACTTTTAAAAAATACGAAAAAAAATTGATAGCACATTTGTTAAGAGTCACGTGTCTCGTTAGGTTATTGTATATTCATGGTTATATCAGAATAGAATATAAACATCGAAGGAAACTGACAAGAGGGTTTATAGCCCAAACGATGTCAGAACAGGATCGTACACTTTGAACTTCGACTAGAGAAAACAATTTAACGCAGGGTTCAATGTTAGAAAGGCATTGTCCTAACTGATTACCCAATATAGAAATTACTTTGTCCATCGATTTCATATTAGAAATTGACTTGAGACGAATCTAAATCTTTTCAGTTAGTATCGCTGCATCATAGGACTGGACCAGGATCCCGCTAGAGCTGGAACCCGTCCGTAATTAAACGGAGAATTCCTCGGGACCATTCGAGTTGGGTAGAACTGACGATCGACACTAGAGTAGAGTTCCGATGACGAAGACGGAACACGAGGAAATGACGTATAATTCACTGATTTTGTATCAATAGGTGTACTACAGAAATACGGAAACTGTGACGTAGCGGATGGTTGAAAGGGAGATCCGTTACTATAAATAGATTCCGGATTAAGACGTTGTCGTTTGCTGGGGTTTTCGGTTAATTTAGCGATACTGAAATCTGATGGTGACTTCCGGTCTCTATCTTCCACCATTACTCTAACGTCATCACGGCATTTTACGCATAATCCATCACCAACCGCCGCCATTTTGTTACATCTTGTACAGTCTTGATTTGAGTCGTCTGCAAAAAAAAAAACAAACGGGTTTAGGGAACACATTTGAAAAACAAACAGAAATCTAGGGACATTTAGGGTTATTTAGGAAGGAAAATCTAAAATATAGAAAAACAGTCTTAGTCTGTTCACAGTGGACGAGAAGATTCCAATCTCACGTCTCTATCACAATAAAAGTCTAGATTCACCTACCTTCGTGTGTTTTCATGTGAGTTTTAAGATTACATTGTAAGGCAAATCTTTTCTCACAAACTGTACATTGGTGTGGTTTATCACCTGTAATAGAAATATAATATTATTCATATACCTGATGATGACGATGTAAATTGTTGAAACGTTGTGTATATAATTGTGATATCTCAATTAATTGCTGAACGTTGAACGATTAATACGTAGTAATAATGATTGAGCGCAACAAACATTTTAAAAATTATTTCAAAAACTTTCTTTAGAACATAAAAATCTACTAACCTGAATGAAGTAACATGTGATTTTTTAAATTTGTTTGTTTACTAAAACCACGATTACAAATATCACATTTAAATGGCCAAGATCCGTTGTGTATATACATATGACTCTTTAAATCACCAGGGGTAGGGAACGATTTGGTACACATCGTACATTTATGGGGCTTCTCCTGGAAAGGAAACGAAAATATATATAAGATACAATTGCAACTCAATGTCTGGTAAACGGTAATGCTGTGGTCAGAGTAAAACAGAGTAGCAAGATGTGAAAAATTTAAGAGTATTCTGAATTTGTGTGAGCAGGGAAGAGAATGGAAAACAAGAGTAAAAAGAGAATGTAAAGTTTTGATCAGCTGTAAGAGAAAGACAGCGAGTAAGCGATTTAAGATTCTATGCTAGAATGAGCAGAAAGTAAAACGAACCTTTTTATGAGTCATGCGATGATAATATAAATTGGAACTGGCGGTAAATTTTTTACCACAAACAGAACATTGATGTGGTTTCTCTCCAGAATGGATACGACGGTGGGTGTTTAAGGAACTGGAAGTTGAAAATGCTTTACCACAAACATCACAGGCGTGGGGTTTCTCTCCTAGAATAGTAAGGTTGAAATTCATTCGCAGATTTACATGGTAACCAGGTTCTTTCTAGCGTTTACTGTTAACATCATGAACTGATGAAGCACTAGGTATATGTGTTGACAAGGATTTCTAACACCTAGATTACTAATCTTTATGCGAGATGGAATTTTGACTTTTCACTTGATTCGTGAAATAGAGCTGTATATGTAAAACTCTTACCAGTATGTGTACGCATGTGCCGCTTCAACAAAGAAGGTCTGTCAAATTTCTTCTGGCAGATTTCACATGGTAACCAGGTTCTTTCTCGAGCTCGTTTGACCGGTAACATCATAGCGTGATCTGGAGTCAAGGAATATGGTGTTGGAGATGGTGTCAAGGTATATGGTGATGGAGATGGTGTTTTAGATAGATTCATATCCTGGAAGGGATTCAAATTACTGGATTATGTTTCATGAATACTGAATTGAGGCATTATCATTAACAGACATTGATGCGATACGGCTGTAATTTTACTGTAAATTGTTTTCGACTCTGGGATGCTGCATAATTGTTTAACTTACCGAATGGTGGCCAGAATCTTCAGAACCGGAAACGATATCAGTTACTAAGGACATACCATCATCACGGGACACAGGTGAAGGGGATGATATGATAGATGAAGTTTCCATGGAGTCTGAAATAAATCAAAGAGTTTAGTCATCGATTTCTGAAACTTGAAGATGCCAGATTTTACTGAATTACCGAGGTATATGAAGGGAAAATTTAAATTTGTATTCTAAAGAACCTGCTTGTAGTGTTGTCCGATTGTGGACTTCGTCTTCTTGAACGCTTCGACAGAAGGCTGAGAGTGAAAATGTAAACGGCGAAGTTACTTACCAGGTGAAATGTTTTCTTTATCAGTGTACTCATCTTGCTCAAACTGGCTCTGAACAGCTTCCGGTTCCGGTTTGATTGACACTTCCGGTATATCTTGGAAATATACAACAATTTCATCATTGGGTCTGACATCTTTGACGAGTTGAAAAACAATTTCGTCTTTAATTTTTATTCCAACCATGTTCACCTCTTCTAGTTTATTGGAAGATTTTACAAACCGGATCCAGTTACAATGTCTGACTTCTCGTTCGTCTACCATCAAAACTTCATCGTAGCAACCAAACTTACGACGAATCTGGAAAGAGAATAAGTTGACATTGATGAAAATTGTTTTATACTTTGCGCCTTTTCCAACACCTAAACGCCAAGACTCGGAAACATTACAAGACGCTTTCTGTTCTAAGAAGAGGGTGGTACTGGTGCCTGCAGTAAATCAATACGTTTTGTGTTATTCTTAGACAGAAATGTGTCGTGATTAAAGTAGTTTAACGATAGTATCCTTTCTTATTGGTAGATATGATGCCTGCTACGATGATAACAAAGATATATAGTATAGTATCAGACAATGTAATGTAATTTTTCATCTTATTTTTGGCCGATCAGAGATGGTGTTGTGAAGATGTGCTACCGTCATAAGAGGTCAAATCTTCAGAACTTGAAACGACAAAACGGCCATTGTCCTTTTTTGGCAGATCGAAATCTCAAGTACCTATTTCTTGGCTAATGATGTACATAATGTCTAATCAAAAGGTGATATATGCACAAATGATCTAATGAAAGCTTCCTAATTTCATTATGGCCCTATTTAGATCTATATTGTACCTAAAAATGCCAATAAATTGACGTATTTATCACGTGGCATGATTCTCCATAGGGAGACGTTATAAAAACAATAGTGGACCTTCTGTAAACTTCTAAATGACACGAAATATAAGACAGTATTAGTAACTTCTCCCTCCCCGTAGCGCCCTCTAGTGGTGATGTAACATTAGTTAAAAGATATGTAAATATAAATGGATTTTGATTACGATATATACTCCAGAACATTATTTCCGCCATATGCCGTGGCTTATTGCTAGTAGGGGGTCGCTGGTTTACCTTATTGACGGTAGGTGGCGCTATGTATACTATACAAACCATATTTGCTGACGGTAGGGGGCAGTATTAACAGTAGTTCATTATAAGAATATTAATCAAGATGGGGTATAGATAAGAACTGACAGGAGATCGCTAGTAAAATTATTATTTAGTAATATAGAGCTGACAGATCCTTTAAATGTCTTATCCTCGATCTTGTTTTATTGAGCTTGTTACATAATGAAGTTGATTTATCCAATATCTCTAATCTAACATGGAAATACTGATGCCGTTCAAATCTTATACTCATACTAGTTCCAATCGGCATCAATAGTTCTTAATCCATGACAAAATTAGACAATTGGAGATTAGGTTAGGTTAGGTTAAACAAAAATCAAAGGTAAAAAAGAACAGGTTTATTTCGGAGGGTTCTTCGTAATTCGAATCTTAATCACAACGAAAGATGAAATTCAGTATACTATTTACTCATTAGTATGAAGTTGTAAATCTATCGCCAAATATTTGAATTTTCGGGTTAGAAATAAACAGAACTCCTTTATAATTTGATCATAGCTTTTGGCAAAATAAAGATGAACGAGCAATCATCTTTTGTTTTATAATTTATGGTAACAATAACGGCTTTAAAAAATTAAATAGTATTAATAACAAAAATCAACAATTAGTAAAAAATGAAACTACCACTTGATTTCATTAGAACGTCAGATCAACAATTAGTAAAAAATGAAACTACCACTTGATTTCATTAGAACGTCAGATCAACAATTAGTAAAAAATGAAACTACCACTTGATTTCATTAGAACGTCAGATCAACAATTAGTAAAAAATGAAACTACCACTTGATTTCATAAAAACACACAAAATAAAGATACTAGGATTTGTATTTTAAACATTATTTAAGTTTTAATTGAAATGCGTTTTAGATCATTAACAAAACAATTTCCACTTTTCATTGCTAACTTTTCCTTTCCGAGAACACATTCTACCGGGAAATTTCATTAATTCAAATCGCCTAGTATGGAAAATTCTCCCATCGCAATGGGGGCACCCCCTTTCTCTACGTAATCCGTATTACAATAATCTTGATCTTAAAAGGTTGTATAGAGATGTCATTTTAGAAAAGGGTCATTGATAAAAGTAAAACGCTGATTAAGATGTAGAAAGGTGGGTAAGGAAGGTAGTTAGAGAGATAATTGTGTAATAAAACACTTATAAGACATCTTCAGAATGTACTTGGTATATCCGAGTTTATAACGTTATGTACAACTGTTTTATACTGGGGCTGCGTGATGCGACTGGAAATTGTATTGCGATATATTGCGATACATCAATTGTATTGCGGATTATTCTTAGTCCCAATTTTCTTTTAAATTTAACATGGTTATTTGATGGATTGATATGGATGGATTTTTGAAAGATTTCGTGGCAATGAGATTACATTCTGCAATTTTTTTGCAAATTATAAGGGAAGGGGAATATTTTTGACTCATAAATTGCATACAAAATATTAAACTTATTAAAATGATGCTATTTCATATTGGTTATTAATATTTCACTGCAAAATATGGACCGCTTAAAATGCAGATAGCGACTTGTTACGGATGTAATCAGAGTTGGTCTCCTATAGAAGCACTGGCCTAGGTTACAAGTAAAGACTATGCTTTGAATTTCACTATACATAAATTCGCTAAGAAATTATATACTTCTGGAGAGATTTACAAGATAAACTAATGATCAAAAATACAAAACGAACATAAATATCATAATCATTCCAATTGAATCTTTCAATATCGCTGACTTGACAGTAATTGTTTTCAAGTGAAAGAATATCTCCCAGAAAAAAGAGATTCTATGTTTATTTTTGAAAATTTCTTGAATATTTAGTGAAGTTCCATTTTGATAGAATAAGTCTTTAAGTGAACTTAATTTGGTATACACAAAAGCTTTTAATCCAAATTACAGAATCAATATACTTACGTTATCTGACTTCAAAGTTGAGAAAATTTCTAATTTTTCATAATTGATTTCACCATCTTCAGGATAAAAAGATTGACCAGGTTTTAAATAAGAATTACTCCAAACAGCCACACACATCTCTAGAATATTTCTTGGATCAGGATGTAAAGTTAAAACTAAGCTAAAATCTGGTGGAAGTAAAACACACGAATCCATGATGGAGTATGGAGTAGTAAATTCCCTCAAAATTCTCTTAAATTGTCATGAAAACAGTTTAGATTATAAAAATCACAACAAATCAACTAATCCTTGATAAGATACCATGAAGTTCTGATTTCATTTTCAAATTTTCGTCATTTTGTACGTTTTTTCGCTTGACTTGCGCAACGGGCATGAGGTCGCCTGTAAGAGTTGCGTAATGATCCGTGACCATTCTCTGACTAATGATTGGTCGATGACTTCTTTATAACTCCACCTATTTTGACCAATGACCACTGTTGATTGGTCGTTAGTGGTTATTGACAAGTTCGGTTTTTATAAATTTATGATCTATTATTCGCGTTTCAAGTTTCAGGTAAATTAGCCGAAGCGTTTAATAACATCCCAATAAAATTGTAAAACACAACTAAAGTTACAAAAAAACGATATCTTTGATGTTCACCGCTCGGCACCGAAATTGAACTTAAGAAATTTTGTAACTTACGCATTTTCAGACAAATTGCAACTAAATATTTCTTAATTATTTTGAAAGTATATTATTAATTTACTGAGATCAAATTACTTGTATAGTTTTCGTTTGTTTGACTGTATATTAAATGCTGTTATTAATTTAGACCCGGTGTATACCAGGCCGAGTACCTTCTAGACATGTTTTTAACCAAATGATTTGAAATCGAAAGTATAATTATACAGAAAGAAAACATTCTTTAAACCATATTTATTTCTATACAAACAATATATATATAATACAATTCTACAATATAATATAGTTGATCTAGAGACAAACATAAAGTTTATATTAGTCTGTTTCAACTGTATCAATATATAATACAATTCTACAATATAATATAGTTGATCCAGAGACAAACATAAAGTTTATATTAGTCTGTTTCAACTGTATCAATATATAATACAATTCTACAATATAATATAGTTGATCTAGAGACAAACATAAAGCTTATATTAGTCTGTTTCAACTGTATCAATATATAATACAATTCTACAATATAATATAGTTGATCTAGAGACAAACATAAAGTTTATATTAGTCTGTTTCAACTGTATCAATATATAATACAATTCTACAATATAATATAGTTGATCTAGAGACAAACATAAAGTTTATATTAGTCTGTTTCAACTGTATCAATATATAATACAATTCTACAATATAATATAGTTGATCTAGAGACAAACATAAAGTTTATATTAGTCTGTTTCAACTGTATCAATATATAATACAATTCTACAATATAATATAGTTGATCTAGAGACAAACATAAAGTTTATATTAGTCTGTTTCAACTGTATCAATATATAATACAATTCTACAATATAATATAGTTGATCTAGAGACAAACATAAAGTTTATATTAGTCTGTTTCAACTGTATCAATATATAATACAATTCTACAATATAATATAGTTGATCTAGAGACAAACATAAAGTTTATATTAGTCTGTTTCAACTGTATCAATATATAATACAATTCTACAATATAATATAGTTGATCTAGAGACAAACATAAAGTTTATATTAGTCTGTTTCAACTGTATCAATATATAATACAATTCTACAATATAATATAGTTGATCTAGAGACAAACATAAAGTTTATATTAGTCTGTTTCAACTGTATCAATATATAATACAATTCTACAATATAATATAGTTGATCTAGAGACAAACATAAAGTTTATATTAGTCTGTTTCAACTGTATCAATATATAATACAATTCTACAATATAATATAGTTGATCTAGAGACAAACATAAAGTTTATATTAGTCTGTTTCAACTGTATCAATATATATAATACAATTCTACAATATAATATAGTTGATCCAGAGACAAACATAAAGTTTATATTAGTCTGTTTCAACTGTATCAATATATATAATACAATTCTACAATATAATATAGTTGATCTAGAGACAAACATAAAGTTTATATTAGTCTGTTTCAACTGTATCAATATATATAATACAATTCTACAATATAATATAGTTGATCTAGAGACAAACATAAAGTTTATATTAGTCTGTTTCAACTGTATCAATATATAATACAATTCTACAATATAATATAGTTGATCTAGAGACAAACATAAAGTTTATATTAGTCTGTTTCAACTGTATCAATATATAATACAATTCTACAATATAATATAGTTGATCCAGAGACAAACATAAAGTTTATATTAGTCTGTTTCAACTGTATCAATATATAATACAATTCTACAATATAATATAGTTGATCTAGAGACAAACATAAAGTTTATATTAGTCTGTTTCAACTGTATCAATATATAATACAATTCTACAATATAATATAGTTGATCTAGAGACAAACATAAAGTTTATATTAGTCTGTTTCAACTGTATCAATATATAATACAATTCTACAATATAATATAGTTGATCTAGAGACAAACATAAAGTTTATATTAGTCTGTTTCAACTGTATCAATATATAATACAATTCTACAATATAATATAGTTGATCTAGAGACAGCATAGAGCTTATATTAGTCTGTTTCAACTGTATCAATATATAATACAATTCTACAATATAATATAGTTGATCTAGAGACAAACATAAAGTTTATATTAGTCTGTTTCAACTGTATCAATATATAATACAATTCTACAATATAATATAGTTGATCTAGAGACAAGCATAAAGTTTATATTAGTCTGTTTCAACTGTATCAATATATATATACAATTCTACAATATAATATAGTTGATCTAGAGACAACATAAAGTTTATATTAGTCTGTTTCAACTGTATCAATATATAATACAATTCTACAATATAATATAGTTGATCTAGAGATAAACATAAAGTTTATATTAGTCTGTTTCAACTGTATCAAATATAATACAATTCTACAATATAATATAGTTGATCTAGAGATAAGATATCAATGTATCTTATATAATACTCCACGCCGTTATTAGCACTGTATCAATATATAAATACAATTCTACAATATAATATAGTTGATCTAGAGACAACATAAGTTTATATTAGTCTGTTTCAACTGTATCAATATATTAATACAATTCTACAATATAATATAGTTGTCAGGACAACATAAAGTTTATATTAGTCTGTTTCAACTGTTTATATAATAAATTCTACAATATAATATAGTTGATCGGAACAGAAATTATATTAGTCTGTTTCAACCTGTATCAATATTTAATACAATTCTACAAATAATATAGTTGATCTAGAGTCAAACTAAAGTTTATTATCTGTTTCAACTGTTCTATATTAAACAATTTTACAATATAATATAGTTGATCAGAACAAACATAAAGTTATATTAGTCTGTTTCAACAGTATCAATATAATAATACAATTCTACAATATAATATAGTTGATCTAGAGACAAACATAAAGTTTATATTAGTCTGTTTCAACTGTATCAATATATAATACAATTCTACAATATAATATAGTTGATCTAGAGACAAACATAAAGTTTATATTAGTCTGTTTCAACTGTATCAATATATAAAATTATTAACTATTGTTTCACATACATTAGTAAAGCAGTAAGTCTATAAACATGTATAATGAAAGACGGTATAAATCTATTTGTTGGTATAAAATGATCTTGTCAGAGATATCCACATCGCCAAGCAGACGGAACAGGAAATACGGACCCTGCTCTGACTTCAAATGTACGTTCTTCTATTGTATTTATAGCAACTTACTGATTCAAACCTTTAATACATCTTCGCTTGTGGAGAAAGGTGCAGGATCTGAGTTTTTATTTTAAATAAATCAATGTTTTTATAATTGAAACAATAGAAAATTAGTTATGTTTCAATTTAGAAATTTTGCTACGAAAGTCAGATCCTGCACTTTAATTCATTTCCCTTCAAATCAATAATCGAGTCGGGTAAGTTTGCTTATCTTTTATTTTAGTGATATTAAAATAAAACAGCGATACAGAAATCTTGTTAATAGAATCCGAGTACATCACTTTCATAAGGTTCAGAACAGAAAACGTAAAACTCCACCCAATTTGATTGTTTCCACACTTGTTGTAGTAATATTACTGAACTCTATGACGAAAACAATTAGTATTAATTATCATTAATTAAAATCGTCATTAATTTCTCAATAAAACCATTGTTTTGTGTTAAAATGTTGGTTATCCTGGATAGTTTATGAGACGTGAACCGAAATGTGTGATACACTTCCTTCTATCTGTGTTCAATCAGAAATATTCAGTGTTTAACACCTAACACTCAGTGTTATTCATCAACACTTACTTCCATTGTTCGACTATAATTAGTGTTAATTTAACACCGTGCTAGTGTTCTATCTGTGTTTTGATTGATCTTTCCAGTCGGTACAATTGGTTTAGATGAAGTCAAGATTTGGGTTGTATGAGGAAATATTTTTTGTAATTCAAATGTTAAATTTGTTATAGATACATAACCTTGATTAAATTAAGTTTGATTTTGATATCGATACATATTACAATACAATATTATAAAATAACTCTTTGATGTCTAATATAAACTAATATAGATATACTTACATAGAAATACTAGCAGCGGCTGCAAGGAAAAATTGTGAATTTTAGTATGGAATTAACTAATTTTTACACTTGCATGTTATGCTTAGCAATATTAGCTGGTTGAAATACAATATTATAGCATAATAAAATAATGGTGGGTACAATTCGATTATCTTATATAAAAAACATAATCTTTCTATAAAAATAGAAACTCTTTGAAGTCTAATATCAGCTAGTAAGATCACAGTTTGTAAGAAAAAGTTTCCAATATGGCTACACGTTAACACTATACTAGTGTTATAAAGTGTTAATTTAGTCTAACACATTTTAACACAATTTATCTTCTACCTTTCTGTACAAATCTCTTTTAACTTAGTTCTAATAATTAGCTATTCTAGAGTTAAATCCCCTGAAAGACAGTTGATATCAATGAGGTATTGTTTTAGAAAGATTGTGGGTAGAGAGATCATTTCTAGATTGAAATGTTGACCACACATTGGGTTGTCTGTATTTAATTTAACCCTCGGGCGACCTGGATTATCGTGAATATTTTAACTTTTTTTTTCAACTTTTCGAGTAGCCAGTGCCCTATTTCTAAAGAGCAATTAAATGACATTAAAATAATTCAAACATTTAAAAAACAAAGGACCAATACAGTAATGTAGATTAGCAAGGTCAGTTTTATAGGAACATTGTTTAAATATTTTACTCTCAGAATATCTTTTACAATATTAAGGGGACACGCAACAGGTAGAAACAAATTAACGTTCGCTTCCAGTGGATGCTGATATCACAAACTAGGTAGTTGTTGGTAGATGACAAGTTAACGTTCACTTCCAGTGGATGCTGATATCACAAACTAGGTAGTTGTTGGTAGATGACAAGTTAGCGTTCACTTCCAGTGGATGCTGATATCACAGACTAGGTAGTTGTTGGTAGATGACAAGTAAACGTTCGCTTCTAGTGGATGCTGATATCACAAACTAGGTAGTTGTTGGTAGATGACAAGTAAACGTTCGCTTCTAGTGGATGCTGATATCACAAACTAGGTAGTTGTTGGTAGATAGCAAGTTAACGTTCGCTTCCAGTGGATGCTGATATCACAGACTAGGTAGTTGTTGGTAGTTGGATTAACTCAGTAGGTTTTGTATGAAAACTGTCATCCAGGAAATCCAGGTAAAATAAAATAGAATGGAGAATGATATAGTTTTAAAATGAAAGTCTAAACATTCTTCTTGTCATATTGGAAACACTCAAGCCCCTACTACAGTGTAAATAATCAGGATAAATCAATGTGAACAATTTAATCTGGATTATTTTAATCTGGTTTAAACAAATCTTGATTCAGATGTCAAAATATAAATCTTTACACATTGTTTAAAACAAAATATTTACTCTTCAATCTAGAAGGTAAATAAGATTTTTAATTTCACTTTAGTTTTTATTTCAATAGAGCCAGGACATCTTTTTTTTTTTTTTTGGTAAGATGGAATATGCGAGATAACTCTAGAAGAAGGATTCAAAACACCTAACACTATATAGGACTTAGTCCAGTAAAACATTTTATGCTAATGATTGTATACGAATTTAGCCCGTTCTATTTTTAGAAATCCTCTTTCTCCCCTCCTTTTTGGGTTTTTGCATGCCCATTTTTGACTACTTTTTGGTCTAGATTGCATTTTCTTTCAGAATTTCTGAGATAATGAGAAATTTAATTGGCGGAAGGTTATTTCTAAAAATAGTGGTTTTGTGTGCAGTGACAGTCAAGTGGATGTTGATATCCGGTAGTGGTCTACTTTCATTTTGACTAGTTCAAAATTTTCATGGTCATGCTATATTGAATTTTTGTACAGAAACTAAGTATTGGTCAGGCTTTCATGTGACAAATTGGAAAGTTTTCAACGAGATTTCTGGAAAAAGTTATAGCAGTTTGAATTTCGTGATTTAACATGGAAACAGATGGCAAATGAATTAGTGGACTAAGTCCATTTTAGCATTTTGATTTTTTATTACCTTAGAGCCAAACATATGTTAACCAATATTTTGTTTTTTGATAGCTGGAATATGGGAGATAACTCACAAGAAGGACTCAGACCACCTAAAACTCTACAGTAATTAGTGTAAAGGAATGTATATATGTTTCTTCTCCTTCTTTAGCTTTTTTATTGTTTAAACGTTTTGGTCTAAATTTGAATTTAGCTGACCAGTCATTATTACTGTTATATCACGTGACCGACCTGCACCCCAACACATATTTACGCTATTATGCCGAACTGCCTCTTTTTCAAGGTTGGCAGAAATATTTTTTCAACAAATCGTCATCGTCATCGTCATCGTCATCATCATTATTATTATTATTATTATTATTATCATTATCATTATTATTATCAGTATTATATATTCAATATATATTCAATATATATACTGTAAACTTTTTTTGATCTGTTGTATAATGCCTTCAAATATACATCGAACTAGAAATTCCACTGTCTATTTCTATGGTTACTACATCTGCCCTACCAGTATGTTGTACGTCTTGTTGACATGGTTTATGAATAAGTGACATTAAGAAATCACACAAAAAACTTGAATGTGTGAATAAGGTTTTGTTTAGGGGTAATTTTCCCACATTTTTTAGTTAAGGGTCAGGAATTGTGGGTTGTAATATTACGGTTAAGCGATGTTACGAAAGCACAGGCGCAGGTATGTTAGGGTTAGAGTTCATTTAAGTGAAAGATTTAACGGTAGCCTATTCATATTCATGACAATTTATACACGTTATGTTGCTATGTTACGTTATTGTATTCCTCTATTGCAATGTGACCTCTCGGGTAACTGTAGTTTTGAATATTCGAATTTGAATACTATTCATTTCAAGGACAGGAAATATTAAGTTAATAGAGGTGAAAGTAACATAATATAGGGCTATATTCATCCCTCTTACCTTGGCTACAGTTGAACTTTGGCTAAAGTCTTAAGAATTTTAGAAAGTTAGAATAAACGACTTTTATCTCTCGACAGTCGGAAATCGCAAAAAGAGTAGGCCACTGTCCTGGAGGAATTTCCGTCTTACCTACCTGCCAGAAACAGGACACGAGGAAAATTAGGAGACATTTTAAAGGCGTGACCTCGTCGAATTTAGAATATCTTAACCCTTTAAACCATTCCACTGATTTAATCTGGGATTGTTATTAAGGACTACCCGGAAGTATGTAACTGTAATTTGTTCGTCTGACATGTTTCCAAGATTCGGAAAATATATTTAAAATCATTTTAAGATTTATTCCCATATAACATGCGAACAACAATTAGAACTTAAAAGTATTTTAATCAAACGAATCGACTTGAAGATTAAATTAAACCATATACATGTAAACAACGAAATATAATCACGTAGTAGTGTAGCGGAGTTAAATTTATATTCTAGGTTTATGACTGACAGTTCAGATTGTACAATAATACGGTATATATACCTGAATAACAGTATTCAACCCAACTACTACGAGTACCAACAACTACATGGTTTGTGATAGCTGGAAGCGAACGTTAACTTGTCATCTACAAACAACTACCTAGTCTGTGATATCAGTATCCACTGGAAGTGAACGTTAACTTGTCATCTACCAACAACTACCTAGTTTGTGATATCAGTATCCACTGGAAGCGAACGTGAACTGGTCATCTACCAACAACTACCTAGTTTGTGATATCAGCACCCAATGAAAGCGAAAGTTAAATTGTCGTCTACCAACAACTACCTAGTTTGTGATATCAGCATCCACTGGAAGCGAACGTTAACTTGTCATCTACCGACAACTACCTAGTTTATGATATCAGCATAACTTCAACCAATTAGAGTTTGATAATATTTTTTAAAAGTACGTTCGCGACTCCGTGACAATCTGCACACGTGATGAATGAATAAACAGTCAGACGATTTCAAATTGATAAATGTCAGTTTAAAATAAATGGAAACACCGTGTGCAAAGTACAAATCTCAATAAAACTAAAAGGGTTGGTACGCGATATAATTTAGGGTATGTTTTCCGTGCTACATTGAAGCTCGAATATATATGATACGGAAACTTTTCCGTCATAAACAGCCAGATATTTCAATGTAAACATCGGATCTCTGTTGAATTGGATTGTCTTTCCACTACCGATCTGATTTCCCACTCCGAAGGAAACAACTTGTGACGTATCACTCCACGTCAACCAGAAGGGTTTAAACCGTCCCGGGTCCAGAGTAAAGTACCTATCTCGTATCTCATCTCTATTTCCGGCCTTCCAGATTATCCCAGTCCAAGAGTTTCCCCCACCCCCTATAACTATTTCATACACAAAATTGTTAGGGTGAGTTTCATTAAACAGTCCGATGACTCCATCAAGCTCACCTTTAACCCAGATCATTTTACTGTTCTGATACTGTACATTATAGAATTCTGTATAAGTCCCGTCTCTATTTTGAGGCATTGTGATTATTCTGCTGTTAATTGTATTCATTATCACAATAATCACAAAAATAAATCGAAATAGAGTGACGTTGTTGAAGAACATGATGCTTGAGTTAATCCCAATATCAACACTAATATCTGGTAATTATTGTTCGGTAACATACAGTTTATTCCTCTTGTTACAATCTGACTCTTAAACTGAGCACCAATTTTAACAGCCTGTGTTTCTATTTGATTAACGATAACCACAATTGTCTATATATTTATTTATATCCGTTTTTTATCCGGACCAGGATGTTTCTGGTCTTCTTACTATCATTTTATTTAAACAGTACTGGGAATTTTTGCTCCATCTTAGAACATTAATTTCTTGTTAGAATATAAACCAAACCACACACTATCAAGAAAAAAAAACAAAGTTACTGAGAGTAATAAAGTTTTATGGTTGATTGATGTTAACTTTCACGTCTTTTGGTTTTTTTACTGTAGGTCGGGTTAATGTTAGCATTACAAAATGTCTATATACCGCGTATTTAATACATACATTCTGTAATAGTATCGTGAGATGTTACTAAGCTGGTTTAATAAGCTGGTGCCGTTCTTTTGAAATCAATTTCTATGCCTATTCGGGTTCAAAAATTTCAGTTTGGAGACAAAACATCAGACGTTATATTACATATAGAAACACATACATGTACCTAAATTAAGCCAGCCTTGAGGATGTCAATTTTTAAAAGAGATAACTGGATTTTGTTCACATGCACAAAAAATCTCACTTATGGGTCTGGAAATTAACATGCACACGCTATTTCCGTTTGTGAATCACTCACCGATTTCCAAATTAAATCTAAAAGTTAAAAATAACATTTAAAGAACAGAATCCAAATACAGACAACACTGCACCGTGTCACAGTATATTCTGTCTGAAAATCGAACTGTGATATCAACACAAGAAAATCAACCAGCTCATGCAATAGGTCTCGCTTCAATAAACCTCCTATCATCATCAAAGAATCAAAGAAACCAAATTATTAATTTATACCGTATTCGCGATACTCTTAAGAGGTTTTCTATCCCGTGAATATAATAATGCTGAAAAATTACATGGTTGACTTCTGGTACATCTTCACAGTACCAAGGTATAACAAACTTTCTACTTATACCTTGACTGTAATAGTAACAACTTATTACATGTAATAGTCACCTTTCTTGAATCACATCTTCACAATATCAAGACAAACTTTATCTAATACATCTTCACAACTTCAAGCTATTTTACAACGTCAAGCTATTATAAACTGCATCTTATACATCTTTACAATGTCAAGCTATTATAAACTTCATCTTATACATCTTCACAATGTCAAGCTATTACAAACTTCATCTTATACATCTTCACAATGTCAAGCTATTACAAACTTCATCTAATACATCTTCACAATATCAAGATATTACAAACTTTATCTTATACATCTTTAAATGTCAAGCTATTATGAACTTCATCTTATACATCTTTACAATGTCAAGCTATTATGAACTTCATCTCATACATCTTTACAATGTCAAGCTTTTACAAACTTCATCTTATACATCCTTACAATGTCAAGTTATTACAAACTTCATCTTATACATCTTCACAATGTCAAGCTATTACCAGCTTCATCTTATACATCTTCACAATGTCAAGCAATTACAAACTTCATCTTATACATCTTCACAATGTCAAGCTATTATAAACTTCATCTTATACATCTGCACAATGTCAAGCAATTACAAACTTCATCTTATACATCTGCACAATGTCAAGCTATTACAAACTTCATCTTATACATCTTCACAATGTCAAGCTATTACCAGCTTCATCTTATACATCTTCACAATGTCAAGCAATTACAAACTTCATCTTATACATCTTCACAATGTCAAGCTATTATAAACTTCATCTTATACATCTTCACAATGTCAAGCTATTATAAACTTCATCTTATACATCTTCACAATGTCTAGCTATTACAAACTTCATCTTATACATCTTCACAATGTCTAGCTATTAAAAACTTCATCTTATACATCTTCACAATGTCAAGCAATTGTATGGTAAGGGAAATATTACATGCGACATGGAAATCATAGAAACTCAAACATCCTCGTTAGAATTAGGGCTATTTACATACCAAAGTTGTATGTGTTATTTCCATTTTAGAACCTTCCGTAGTTTCATAGTTTCATGTTTCATAATAATAATATAGTTTATAATGTCTTGTATAGTTTCAGTAAAAACTGCATACAATTCAATAATAATATAATGTAAAACATAGTATAGCGGGTGTATTATTCATGTAAAACCATAATAGTTTGTGTGGTTTATTTCTATGTAAACCATACATAGTTTCTGTGTATTATTTATATGTAGAACCATACATAGTTTCGTGTGTGTTATTTCTATGTAAGAACCATACATAGTTTCGTGTTTGTTATTTCTATGTAAGAACCATACATAGTTTCGTGTGTGTTATTTCTATGTAAGAACCATACGTAGTTTCGTGTGTGTTATTTCTATGTAAGAACCATACATAGTTTCGTGTGTGTTATTTCTATGTAAGAACCATACATAGTTTCGTGTGTGTTATTTCTATGTAAGAACCATACGTAGTTTCGTGTGTATTATTTCTATGTAAGAACCATACGTAGTTTCGTGTGTGTTATTTCTATGTAAGAAAATATTTTTTTTATTTTATATCTTTTGGATTTTTGTTTCTTACTCTCAATGTTTTCATTCTGATTGTTTTATTATTCCATTTGAAGGAATCCATGTGGAAAGAACGAGTCTTGTTTTGTTTTCTTTTAACTAAATTGATGTCAGATGACATTACATAGAATTAATATTAATAAACCGATATACAATACAATACGATACAAATACAAATATGAATACAAATATAAATACAAATACAAATACAATGCAAAACAAATATTATAATATATTGATGTGGTATACGACATCTTGAAAGTTGCTAACGAATAAGGCGCATTCTTTAATCAGGCTTCCGTCCCGTCTAACAGTAAAAAAAAACATTTTACCCAGTCATTCCAGTCAATGTATCAAGTGTATCGAATTAAGAATGAATAATTGATGTTAGCTTCAACATAATTAATCAAATATCTATTCATATACAAATCATGGAGCGCATCATTTATTATATAATATTCTATTTAGAAGCTGGTTTTATTACTTATTTCAAAGGTTCCGTAGACAATAACATGTACTGACATGTACAAGGATTAAAGGGAAGCGTTCGTCAGTCGTTTGTCTAATCGTACCTTAGTTAATCTGTAACAGTGCCCACAACTCAGTGCCGAAATATTAGCATTTAGAGTTCAGAATTATCCGTGTCTGAAAAATTAAAATGACGATTTCTTGGGTCTGTTATGACTAGAAATGATTAGGCTATATAGAAATATATAGTTAAATTCATTTCCTAGTTTAAAGATGGGTTCCCTCATGAATTAGAGCCAAAGTAAGCTTACCAATGTATTAATTGGGGTTTCTAATGAATAATCCATATATTCTCAACTTCAAAAGATCTATATGGAGTTAGAAATGCTTGGAGAATCCATTTGACTCTAATCTGCTTTGAAACGCTAAATTTAGACTCCATGTTTGATCACGTGACCAAATAACGTCATTATCATTATCTAAACATATTCAAAAAGAGATATGGTGAGTTAAAACTTATTTAAATTAATTCATAATGATTTTACAAAATGATATTTCAATATATTATTGCTGCCGTTTGCTGGAGATAATAAATGGAACAACAAAATACCTTTGCTGTGAAAAATATTAAGGAATGTGGGTAGAACGCATGCGTGCATACTTAACAACCACACAGCGTCAGGAATTGACAGACTGGATGATCAAAAAAAATATTTGAGACTTGACGTTCATACTTATGGTAGTACCCTACAGAGGGAAATACCGTCATAATTAGCCTAATTACGAGTTATTTAAGAACTTGTGGGACCATCTGGTATTTTTCCGTGTCATTAGAACTTATGTCAGTAGAAATTATGGTATATATGAACGATATTGGCATAATTTCTGTAAAAAATACTTTTTATATATATATATATCAAACTAAGGGGAACCTTCTTTAAAGTTTTTTTTTACAGGAATTATGCCAATATCGTTCATCATAAGTAGGCTACTTTTGAAGACTTCTAGCATATAATCACTATCCGAATAATAGCACTTCCTCCCACCCCCGAAAAAATGGCGAATCATGGCCTTTTTACACAAGAATTCTTTGTACATTTGAGCATCCATATTAGATTATTTGTGTATATTAGCCCTAATAAGGAGTGGATTTCTTTCCACAATCTGACCACAGAAGACTGTTACTGTCAAAAAGCACAGTTCTTTGTAACTCTGGGCATCCGTCTAAGACTGTTGGCTTTGTGGTATATTGTTTCTAAGAAGGAATGAAATCACGAAGTTCCTTGACACAATCTGACTACAATATTCCAAGCCGAGTTCTTTGAAGCTGAAGACTTTGTGGTATATATTATTCTACATGTTTGATTCTAATGAGTTTCAATGAGTTGATAATATCTTGGGACCTGAAGAAATAGTATCAGACTTGTTCATGGTTAACTGAATTACTTTTTATTTTCGCTAAACAAGTAACAGGATACGATAAATAATTGGCATCAATTGTGAATTGGAATCGGAGAAAACTTCGACGGATTATTCACAGGTTACTTGTTAAAAACTAAGATATTATCATGTTTTGTGTCGTTATTTTTGTTTCAACTGTAATTGTTGATATGTTATATAGGCGGAGACAATAAAATTTGATCGTGTTGCCAAATTGAACTGATTACACGAGAACAATTTAATATATTAGATATATATCTGAATCGACTGCCAATTGTATATTATTAAATGGCCTTTCGAAAATTGAGAATTTGGAGTCCTCTCCCTTTGTTCCAATATTATAGTATATACACCACATGTTATTAGAAAAACATATATTAATAAAATATACACTATACATATCATAAATAGGTACAGGGACAATATCGCAGAATACAAACAGATTTATTCCATTATCGTAAAAAAAAATTCAATTTTCAATTGTGTTCTTCTAATGTCGCGCTTCTACTTACTTTCCAATGCAGTATATTGCATTAATACAAACATTCTTTCGACTATTTTTAATAAGAGCATGTTACCGAGAAAATAAGAAATTAATTTGAACAGGTGGGATAAAATTCGAGGAAATTTGGAGAATAAAAAAATACATCGTCGTGTCCCTTATCAATAAAATATAAATATGTAAATATATAGGGACGTGTTAAAGGGATACTACGTCTTAGTATGAACATAAAATTTTAGTTATCAAGAATGGTCAATATGAGTATATTCATCAGTGAACTTACCTGGTGTCATAAGGTAACAGGAATCCTACAAATCTGGAAAACTCACAAAACTAAGTCATTTTTGAAAAATCTTGAATTATTTAATTTATTAAGCGTTTATCAATAATCAAATGCATCTTAATGGATAATTACTTAGTTTTTTAGATATATACATATTTTTTTTTATGTTATTTATGGTAGCAGGTATATTTACTGATAAATAGAGCTCTTATTGACCAAGTTTAAAATTTTATGTTCATTCTAAGATCTATTATTCTTTAAAGATACGATGAGGATTATAAAAATTATTTAGACATGTCATCTCAGTTCACTTACTAAACACTCTCAAAATCGTTAATTAGTCTCAAATCTTGAATATTGATTCTTTAACTTCTTTAAAACCTCCAGTAAATAAAATATACTTCACTAATGTATTGGTTAATAATATATTAATGGACAAGAAAAGACAAAGAAAGTGTTGATATATATATAGAACAGGTCGGTTTGTACTTCGCTAAACGAATGAGCATCTTAACAATGTCAAGGTATTACGAACCCCTCCTTGCCACCGATAAATACTGCGATTTGACGGGATCGTACCCAAGTAAATACCAGAGGCCTCAGACTGGGACTGCGCGTGCCCCTTCTATTGCTCTGATTGGTTGAACTCGTCAAATCTATGGTTTTGAAAAAAATTATCTATTAGAAACTACTTTACTTGTAGGCTTTACCTCACTCACCACCCCCCCCCCTCCCTCCATGACGTAAGAAGATTCTTTTTATGGTATTTACATGCTCCCGTATTTGGAGGTTGTCAGATGAATCAGCCCTTATCCATGTAAAAAGGGGGCCCCGGATTCACAACCCCATTCCTGGAGGCTGACTTGACCACTATTTAACTTAAAGAAATATGGTTGGTGATTACAATGCGAGAGTTCATCGATGCTCATCCACTGAGCTCAAAACAAACCGACCTCTTACTAGGATCCTAAGCAATCTGGGTTTGAAAGTCATTTATCTGGCAACCCGTTGAACCATAGTTAAAAACGTTTATTTTCCCACATTCCGCATAATGATTATTACTTTTAAAACAGTTGGTGTCGTCACCGTTCACCTGTTCCCAGTCGTTGGTAAACATTTTAAATTGGAAGCGGTTATTTCCCGTTCCGGAACAATCAAGACAGACGTGTGTTATCCAGTGATTGAGACCAAATCTTAAATAGAAAAGAAATAAAATCTTCTGAATTATTTCAAGTGACTCGTCAATTTTGATTTGGAATTTTTGTGTTGCGTTCATTACCAGAAATCATGTGAAACTCACTTTTACCTGTAAACCCAATTTACGAAATTCCTCAAGTCAAACATTTACCGACATTTAACCAATCTTCATAATTTTCCCTTATTATTCGAAACCGAATGCAATGGCCTATTTTATTGTTAAACAGCAATATTTTAATTAAATTGGATTGTACCATCGATACCGTGTGTCATAATATTTGACAGTCTTTGGTTAAGAAATCAACTTAACGATATTCGACTGTGGACAAATTGCTGTATTCTCAAACGTTCGTGAAACAAACAAGTGGGACATTGCAGTCAACATATCAGATGAAGACGTCGCCGAATATCCTTAATACCATTGCGAAGATCCATTACTGGAAAAGCTGGTGGTGAGTTGGATTGACTTCTCACGGGGATTAGTTTGAATCTCTTCAAGGTAAAAAAACAATTATGATTCCTGTGCCAATGCTTGCGAGGCATTCCAACACCCAGTTAGTTTGCTACTTACGTATTCAGAGGATGATACTCTGGCGAAGTAAGTTCGCTGGTAGTTTTTAATGTTGGAGTTCCCAATGCCTGAGCATCTTGGCCATCTTCTCTTCCAACCCAATCCAACTTTGTATCACCTACAATACGACGACAAAGAGAAAACAGTGGACGACTTTGTCTAAAATTTACTGACCCATCCGATTATCGATTGAACTAACTGACCCATCCGATTATCGGTTTTCCTTCGAAATTTGACGAATATATAGCCCATCCCACAACAATGGAGATCTCAATAGAGAGATAATACCATCAGTATAATCAATAGTCGAAATAAGGGACGTAAAACTTCTTTTATTTCAAACTTACCTCGAGCAAATCTATCGTACTCTGAATTCCCCGACGGTAAGTGTACAAGGGCTAAAAATGAGAAAAGACAAATTAATACATGTAATCTAGTCATAGAACGGCAAATTTTGTCATAGGACAGCGGTATTAGCCTACTCTTTTTGCGATTTACTTCTGTCGACGGATCTTAAACGTACACAGCCTGTAGCACCCTCGACCTTGGTTTATTTTCTCATTCGGAAGGCTATTCGTAAGATATTATCTCGACCTATACTGGGATTAAACCCTGGACCTTCGGGTTACCTGCCAAGGCAAAGGCTGTACATTGTGAGGTCAATTTCATAGTTGGTTCAGGTCCACTGACAAGATCGGGAACGGACTGAATGTCCATCTACTAATAGCAACAAAGGTGTATCCGGGAGCATTTGATTAATGCTTGACACATTTATGGCCATAATATTGACCAAATTTCTTTTACATTCAAATACTCTCAATTTGTTAGGCTAAAGAAGTCAAAAATGGATCCTTACGGACATCAGCTCCCCGTAACCACAGTTTATTGGAGGTACCACTGTATTGTGAAAATATCACAGTTCTTATATAACCTGGAAATACGAGACACAAACTCTAAATGTGTATACGTGGGAATTAATTTGGCTTGCACATTTTTCTGCTCCGTGGCAGCTTTACAATGTCACGGTATTATGAACGTATTAGCCCATAAATAAACCAAGACCAAATAGCAACGATCCGAAGTCCTAAAAAAGTATTGGCGAAATATTGGTAGCGATAAATAAACACGAGGAATTATATCAACCCTACGTGGGTAAATATATCATATGAAAAAGAGGTATTAGGAGTCTATAAGAGTAAGTATACCTAGCCTGACGTCATACTCGATATCAACATATACAGTAAACACGACAAACAGAAAGATACCAACAAAATTGTGACTTGACGGTTCAATTTTAGTTGCTCAAGGGAGGTAACTGGTGATAACGTTTTAATCCAATTTTAACATTTCAAGGGAGGGAACTGATCGTTACATTTAGACAAAAATAACAATCACCCGAAAAAAAAGAAGCATTCCATAATGAAATGTAGTGCCATCAAGCCCAGAAGGGTAAGCATGCCCGGTGTTGAACTTTTGGCCTACCTAGAATTTCTGCAATAATACATACAAAATAGGGAGGCAAATACAAACCTTTGTCTTAAGTCAAATTATAGAAACATGAAACATCTCGAAAACGCGACATTATATTGCGATGTCAACATAATACGTCACCCGGAAGAAAAGGGGACGGGATGCTATTCTTACTTGTTCAGACAACAGTTAATTCTATAATATTTTCTTCTCAACTAAATTTCTTACAACATGAATAAGATATTTATTGGTATTTATTTTTTTTTTAATACAAAATTGTGAAAATAGTATAACTGTGACACTAGACACACTAATAAATACCATGTAGAGTACGAAACGTCTCATTGACATTTTTCTCTCTCCATGACCCTTGATTACTACAACGAGGCTTTGGCCTTGACCGGGTATGGAGTCTGGAGTCTGTATAATGAACCCACCGGATGGGCATCGTAATATCTTGACATTATGAAATGAAGGGAATCACGTTCGTGTGCACTTAAATGATTGACAATTCACTCTTGATTCTATCAAAATAATTTGTTTGCAACCATTATGCTATCTTGGCAAGAAGACTTGAAGGTTTGTTGGCGAAAACTAAGTGTATATCGTGCGGTGTACGGGGGAATATAATTTGTAATGATATAGACTAACTTACCATCAGGGCAGGTGGCGGGTGTGGGGGCTGTCATAAGTGGAATGGTTATTGAGGCTCCAGCAGCCGAAGTTACGCCACTGTCATTACCAGGAGTAGACGGCGCATTGACATTGAATGATGTAGATCCCTGTCCCATTTGACCCGAAGTTTGAGAGAGGGTCACAGACGATGGTAGGCTGGTTAACCCTGTATTCGCCCCCGTAATCACCTGACTTGTAGTTTGCCGAACTATATTAGCGCCTGTAGTTTGCGCAGGAAGATCAACACTTATGTTTTGCCTGGTTAGACCTCCACCTGTGGTTTGTCCGGGAAGGCTAGCGCCTGTAGTTTGTCCAGACACACCAGCACCCGTAGTTTGTACAGGCACACCAGCGCCAGTGGTTTGCCCTTGAAGGCTGGCAACTGAAGTTTGTCCAGGCACACCACCACCCGTAGTTTGTCTAGGCACACTAGCGCCTGTGGTTTGTCCAGGCACACCAGCGCCCGTGGTTTGCCCGGGAAAGCTAGCACCCGAAGTTTGTCCAGGCACACCACCACCCGTAGTTTGTCCAGACACAACCACCACCCGTAGTTTGTCCAGACACACCAGCACCCGTGGATTGTTCTCCGATATTCGAACCAGTGTTCTGACCATTGGATGTTTGTGACGTGTGGTCGACGGTCGCTACAGTGGTTGTTTGTTCAGATGCGGGCTGTTCTGTTCCGTCAGCTGTGGTTTGTCCCGAGAAGGGATCTGTTGTTGACAAATTAAGCGGATCGATTCCTTTAATATCGTTAGTATCTGTATCCACTGGAAAAAAAAATTGTTGTAGTATAAAAGTATTAGATGTCAGTAACTGGATAATTTATGAGAAACATCTTCCTCTTCCTTCCGCTACTGAATAGGCTATCTGCACTCTACTTATCTGACTGAACTAAATAAGGCTTTTGGAATTGATAGACTGGACTCCGGACTTTTATTAAATAAGGACATAATAATGCCCTTTGTACGACCCCAGTATACTACTTTGTTGTTTTTTAGTCGGCCCAAATTCAAAGACAACTCGGACCACTTATATTTTACTACTTACCAGTAAGAAAGTAACCAGCAGATGCGGCACCGGCTACGACTACGGCACTCACTGTTACTCCAATGATGATTTTAACTAACAATGAACACCCGGCTTGTTTTACTGGGGTTCCTCCAGTCTCGACTAGTGCTGTCGCTACACAGAATAAAGGGGAACAAAATCTCAAATGAATATATTATACAGTCATTTTACTTTTTTTGAATTATCTTGGACTCACGTCTTGCTGCATCCTAATTAGCAATATACATGCTGCTATAAATAACATAACAGAATCCTTATATAATCCGATAAATCCAAATAAATAAAAAATTATCCATATAAATGCAATTGATGATTAAACAAACTCTAAATAAATTAATTAAGCATTTTTAAACAATTACTTAGTTTGTGAGTTTTTAAGTTTTTAAAAGATTCTGTTACTTTAGGACATCAGGTAAATTCACTGATGAATATATACTCATATTGAACATTCTTGAGAACTTAAATATTATATCCATTCTATGACGAAGTATCACTTTAATGTGACCATTTAGAATAGAATACTTACCAGGTGAAGACATGGTTTAAATGATGTATTTTACCTTGGAACTTCACCAATCCCTCTGTATTTTATCAGTCCAAATTTCACGAAAAAACTTTGGTTTTATAAATATTTTAACAAAATAATTATAATTAAAACTTTATTTTTGCAATTTAACTGCCAAACGTATGCAATTAGGTAAATTTTGGATTTCAAATTTTTCTTATTACATTCAGCTCCCTCAGAATTCTGATCCGTTGTCGTTCTACACCAGAGGGGTGAGTACAATAACGGACGGTCCGATATAGATGATACCGTGTTGTTTATTTTGGTTGTTATGGTATTTATTTGTTGTTTGTATTATAATAATTAAAATAATCTCCCATTTTGAAATCGAATCTGAAATCTGTTGATATTATGATGTTTGTGTTTATTCTATGTTATTTGGTACCATTATGACGACAGATCAGTCGACAATGATATCCTTAATTCAATAACTCTACCCATCTGGTCCGTTTGTTTCTCGGTGAAATTACGTTATGCCTAATTCGGTACTAAAAGGTACGTTATACAAGAATTGATAGTGTTTTTATGAGAAAGGGACAGTGTTCCGCTTGTCATTGAAATGAAATATATGGAGTTTTACGCTCTTCTTTTCTGCACCGATTGAGCCGGGGAAGACGGTACTAGTCTTAATTTCCGATGACAGATGTACCGTTAAGTTGAATTTCCGAATTACGGATGCCCTGTGAAGGTGATTAGGCATCTGAACCATCGTCAATAGTAGTTCTGATCAATTAAATATAAGTAGATATTCCCAAACCAGAAAAATGCTAAACATGACGCCAAAAATCAATAATTGCTAAAAAACAAGTTTGGAGATCTATATTAAAGTATTGAGATTAGATCTTCAAGGGTAAAAAACTTCCATTGAAAACCGTACTGCTGTTAGTTGTTCCTACAAGCACTTTAATTATCAAGTTAACGCTATGTAGTACGTGTACGTGTAAGCTTAAAAATCGTCTCGTCTTTGGTCAAGGCGCCATTTTTTATATATATATATATAACTGCTGTTTATACAAAAAACACCGATGTTTACATGGAAACAGTCTGTAAGAACCATACTCCTGTGTATGTCAATTTACTTGATCAGATTATTATATCACCACCACAACACATTCCTTTAGTTCTAGGTGGACAATTGACAATAATAATATTAACATATAGGGGATACGTATAATGATACAGAGGCTATGATACATATCACGATACAGAGGCTACGATACACATCACGATACAGAGGCTACGATACATATCACGATACAGAGGCTCTACGATACATATCACGATACAAAGGCTACGGTACATATCAAGGTACAGAGGCTGCGATACATATCACGATACATAGGCAAAGGTACGTATCAAGATACAAAGGCAACGATTAAAGGGCTACAAACGATACAGATATACGATATGATGCTTGTCACGATACTGAGATACAATATGACCCGTATCACGATACTGAGATATAATATATGGTCCATGATACAGGAAAACGAGAGATCCCCGACTCCCCCTTTCCTCGGGTATAAAATAATAGAATGAAAATATTCTTATTTGTAATTTTTATTGTCAAGTGAAATTTAAAAACAAAACACAGTGAGTTGACCTAGGTATAGATACAACATAGATTTAAAAATTATGCAGAAACACGTCACCAGTGGGTTGATCAACAATGCTAATTTTTTTAATTCAACTTTTGATTTGTGAGTTCAGGGGGTCAACATACCACAAAAAAATGAAGAGTTACATAAAATAAAAGGGGAGAAGATCTGCAAAAATACAATGACATATATTTGATATTAACTTAAACAGTAAATTTTGATAAGGAATCACGATCTCGGTGACAAGATATCATAAAAAAAAGTGACATGCATTTAATTTACACCCTTCAGTTTTGTAATGAACTCTTCTAAATCATGCATACGTTCTATCAATAGGCAGTATAATTGGAAGAGACTATTTCTTAAATAAGGGGTGTTTTTGAGGTTGCCTGTCGAATCATATCCAACTATATTATAATAAACAACAGGTATATCTTACATAGTCTTCATGTGTTGCAAATCCTCAAACATTTCCTCATCTTCACAGTCTTATACCTTGACTGATATAGTCATTTTTCTTGTAAATTGATTGGATTCTATGGTAGTGAAACATCCAATCAGTGCTCTTGAAAAAAACGTCTATAAATTACAGGCTGTAATGGTTACAGTCTTTCTGTCAAGGATTCTAATTGGCTGTATTCACTGGTATACAATCCAATCAAATCAATACACAGTGATACAGTACAGTGGCTATTAATCAAGGAATATGACAAAGTTCGTAAAACTTGACCACAGTGAAGATGAAATTTCCAAAGAGTATGAAGCTTTCCTGAAGAATGAAACAGTAAAATTTACAAAAAAGATGGTCTATAAAATGAATTATGAATGAGAAATTATATTAAAATTTTACAATATTTACAAATTGTACAGTTATTACACGCTGATAATTTATTCTATATTATTTATCGCTAGTTATCTTTTCTGTTTGGCGCTTGGTTTAGCCTTGACTGCTTTCTTCTGTCCCCCAGAAAATAAATTAGTGAACATTTCCGATACATCGGGCATATTTTGTTTGGAGTTTAAAGCATTCATCTGAGATTGGACTTCCTTAAAAACAAAAAATTACACTGTTGAGATGATACGATGTTTCATATAATATGTAAAATACATAATTAAAAATTTCATCAAGATTAAATGATACTATATAAATATTTAATTAACCAGTTAATAATAATTAACTTGTTGGTGGGAGTGGCTGCAATAGGTAGGTCAAGGTATGTAAAAACATCCAAAACAGGTGATGCTTTCTCAATTTTTCTTCTCCAGCTTTTGTTTTTCCCTTTGTCCCCCAACTTTTGTACTTTCCAGTGTCAAACTAATATATTATCCAACAACTTTTGCCAATTAGCTTTTGCTGGACATCTAAAAGTACTTTCCCCCCTAACTATTGTACTTTCCTAATATTGTAATTACAGTTTTGTCGTTATTAGCCAGCTATTGTACTTTCCCTGCCAACTATTGTACTTTCCCTGCCAGCTATTGTACTTTCCCTGCCAACTATTGTACTTTCCCTGCCAACTATTGTACTTTCCCTGCCAACTATTGTACTTTCCCTGCCAACTATTGTACTTTCCCTGTCAACTATTGTACTTTCCCTGTCAACTATTGTACTTTCCCTGCCAACTATTGTACTTTCCCTTCAAACGTACATTCTTTCTTGACGACATCACTCAGGTTTAGCTGCCTATTATTTTATTAAAACAATCTATTATAAAATTTAGTAACAATATTTGAATAATAGTAATATAAACCTACTTTTTGTGTATCAGGATCAGCTGTGTTTAATAATTTAGGTAAAACCATGATTAATAACAGAGGTAACACCATTGTTAACACCTGCAAGAAAACAAACATCGGTCAATTTTGGAGAAATATCAAAACACCAGAAAAAATGTGCACCCACAGAAAGAAGAAAGAAACAACTATATTTACAAGGATCAACTGGTTCACAGTAAGGATCCTTTCCCAAGTTGATCCTTAGTCAAACTCTTTCATTGATCTTACCCGGATTATATACACATTAAAAGCTGGGTGGACTTGAATTATGAGTAAGATGACTATAAAGTATGATTACGATGAATTTAAATAACATATAATTTTAATCATTTTGATATAACAACACTTTTGAAAATTTGATTTTTTTGTAAACTCACCATGGGGTTAAACAAGAAATCTGTGACCTCCATTGTTCTCGAGCCTGAAAATAATTGGCTTTGCCTCGTTCTCTAAATTCTAAAGGATAGGGCGTCACCTTGACTACACTCGGCTGTAAATAATTTACTTTTCTGGCCCGAATTTTTCCCTTTGATGTAATATCAACTCGCGCTGGTTCAAATAAAAATGAAGGATTGACTACTTCTACCACAAAGGAACCTGAAGGGACACCATTTATAGTAAAGCTACCGTCAGACCTGGAAAATTAAATATAAAATAAAATGGAGTTTTACATCAGCAACAAGTACATAAACCCATTTCCACAACAAAATGATCTTACAATCAACTAGAAAATGAAGGATATTCTAGTAGGCAAAATGTAATGAAATGTGACCTTGTTAAATCCTGGAATGTAGGTCTAATATTACTTATAACAATATTTTGTTCACTTCAGCTTATTTCAATAAACATCTGGTAAAAAGACAGATGTATCTCGTATCTGAAACTGAAGGTTTTGTGCTAGTAAAGACATTCTGGATTAGACGAGCAAAATCATCAGTCACCATACGCCTACTCCTCACGGAAATTTTTTTTTTTTTTTTCATAATCCAGCTTCCCTCACCTGAGAAAACCAATATATTCACCGCCATCCACCAAAATTCGTGTGTTTGGAAGCCAATTTTTACTGTTAGAAAACACTTCGACCCTTCCCTCGATTGAAAAACTGTTCGTGGATCTTAATTCTAAAGCTTCTTGGCCTTTAACACATAATTGAAGGCATAAAACGATTAAAAAGGTGCATAAAATATTACTCGCGTCCTCCATGTTTATTTTTTCACTATTGGTTCAGGTCGTTCTATTCAAGGTAGTGATCTTGTTTTCACACGGAATGATGACGTGTTTTTATAAGATGGATTCGGAAATTAATTCAAATAACTTTTTAAAAATAAATATCAATTATTTTTTACTTTTGGCTTTTGAATATTTCGTATAGTCGTTCGTTCGAATATCTGCATTTACAATTTAACGTTTCTATTCAGTAGCGTACACAATTTATTTGGTTTTTATAACTACCCATGACAAAGTGAACTGGCATTCTTACAAAGGGAAGTTAATCTTTTAAACCCAATTATCAGACCACAGTTAAATCCCGACATTCAAATAATTGTCGTTAATTAATTAATAAGCGAATGCCAATATATAATTTTCTATGGAAATCGTTAACATCATGGATTTTCTGAAAAGGAAAAAGAATTGGATACCTTCATTTATCAAAATAATTTAAAGTTTACGTTTGTTAATTTTGCTGAAGATAGTTGTCCATATGTTTATATCTTGACTGGCAAAGAAAAACAGAAGGTTTGTTTGTAAGTTATCAAAAATATTATGATAAATAAAAGAATCTACTACGTTCATCAAGACGTTTAAGATTCTCAAAGCCTAGCGTTACTCTCATTGTGAAAAGTATTTTATTGCAGGTCAACACAAAACAATATAACCCCGAAGTTTCTGTTTATGGAAAGCAATCTAGGAAAAATTGTACGAAGCTTAATAGAACTTAAAGTTTACATTGATTAGAATCACTCTTTCCAACAGAAGTAACAATTTAAACTGCCCCAAATTCAGGCTCATTTATTTCTATATGAGTGAATATTTAATGAGATTGTAAAGAGGTTTTCTACAAATTTCATATGTATCAGACATTCAGGGACAATGGTAGCATCATTCAGTCACAGTGGTTCCTGCAATTCCTCCAAAAAATTAAAAATATTTCTAGTTGCCCAAAGTATGGCTATTGTATATTTAAGGCAGTTCACAATTTTTATTTTTTTTTAGTTTAAGAAAGTAAAGAGATGAATAACTATTTGCGATGTTTACAATCAGCAAAAATTTGAAAAAAAGTTGCAATATTATAATAGTGTGGCACAAACAGTTGATAAAAAGTCCCGTAAACACAGGTGTGGGATGTTGTTATTCAACTGCACCGAGGAAGTTAGTGTTTGAAACTGACAGATATAATGGGGTAATGGTCAATCTACAACAACTAGATCTACAGACAGTTCAAAATAAAGATTTTAACATCATATTGACAGGTATGTCTCAGGGATGTTGATCTGGTTGTATTTACCAGTCATGTCTGAGTAGAACTAGAATGATAACTTTCTGACAAAGAGAAGTGTGTTATTTTAAGATTTCCAAGCCATATATTTCTATGAAAGAATAATATAAAATATCATGATATCTAAAGCTATTACTGAATATTTGTTGAAAAAGAGATAAAATGGAACCCGACAACTGGTATCAAGGGAAATCAACTAGATCTTGCTTGGAGTGACACCTGTCATTTCTGACTCCCTCAGGCATTTAACTGTCCAGTGAAATTTGTGCCATTTGAAAAAGGTTGTTATCCTTGTCCACTGTAGTAAACGGTTCTGTGTAGTTATTTTCAAATATTTTTTAGACAGTTTAAAATCTTGGAGGGATGAGAAAAGAACGGTTGCTTGGTTACACATTCCTATAACTCATAGTAGGTTTATCTCCCTTGCTGGTAACCATGGTTTCAGGTATCATCATGCAGAAGATAATATGGCTATGATGAAATTATGGTTAAAAACAACTCGTGAAGATACCACACCCATATTTGGTTCCCATCAGGTTGGTGTTTCAGGTAGGAAAACTGGATTAAGATTCTATATCATAGCAATGTCCTTGAACCTTGACCCCAGTAGATTAATTTTAACAAAAATCTTAAAATCTTAGAATTTATAATTGATTTAAATCACTATAAGTGTTTGATTGGTTAGGTGACTTTCATTCTCAAGTTAAGTATTTGTCAAACCAGCGCCAGAATTTTCATTGATGAGTTTGGGGCTGACCTTGAACCCAACCTTGACCTATTTCTGAAACAGATTTTTCCCATCTTCTGTTAGGTGTTGTGATAAATGAAAAGACTGAAGAAATACTGGTAGTTCAAGACAAAAATAGACCTGTAAGTATGTGCCTTTATTTAGCTTGCTGCTCTTGTCCCTTAAAGGGATTGTAAAAAGGTTTAACAAAAATATTTATGTGTTTAGGGGACACTACTATCATTTACATCATTCCAATTTTCCATCAGACGTCTGTGGTTCCTGCAATTCCACTTAAATAATGTGTTTTATGACTTCACTTTTGCTAAGGACCTTAAATATCATCACCAGTTTTTACAATAATGATGTCTTATATTGCTTTAGAGGAATTGCAGGAGCCACATCTGCCTAGAAAATCAAAAATGTTGAAAAATTTTTGAGTGTCCCAAATACAAATTAAACATTGAGAAAACTTCTGTACAGTCCACTAGCTTTAAAGGTTTACAAAGATTAAAATTCTTATTATAAAAACCTGAGTGGCACCCTTAAGGCACAATTCCAATCCAAGATAAGCATGGCAATTCATTGTAAATAACTATTTAACTGTTGTTTCAGTACACACTATGGAAGTTTCCTGGTGGGTTATCTGACCTTGGTGAAGATATAGGTAGGTTTAGGAAAATGTAGCTTGTATTGAAGCCTCTTCTCTCAAGAAAATTTTGTTGCATTTGACAAATATTTTGGGTCAAAATCATATTGATAACAAGTGTCCCCCCCCTTCCCTCTCCCCTCCGTAACGGGACACACTGGGGGACAATATTGAAAGTAAGATTGTGTAGCTTATAAGATCTCTATCACATCTCTTAAACTCATTTATTATTATCGATTTTACAGGAAGAACTGCTGAGAGAGAAATATTTGAAGAAACAGGAATAAAAAGTGGTAAGGGAGTTAATTTCTTCATATACTGTCTTGGAACACTTTATCTAGGAACACTTTGTCTTGGAACACTTTATATAGGAACAATTTGTCTAGGAACTCTTTGTCTAGGAACACTTTGTCTAGGAACACTTTGTCTAGGAACACTTTGTCTAGGAACACTTTGTCTAGGAACACTTTATCTAGGAACACTTTGTCTAGGAACACTTTGTCTAGGAACACTTTGTCTAGGAACAATTTGTCTTGGAACACTTTGTCTAGGAACACTTTGTCTTGGAACACTTTATATAGGAACACTTTGTCTAGGAACACTTTGTCTAGGAACACTTTGTCTAGGAACACTTTGTCTAGGAACACTTTGTCTAGGAACACTTTGTCTAGGAACACTTTGTCTAGGAACACTTTGTCTAGGAACACTTTGTGTTTGGGGTGTATACTGCTTCTTAATCCCCTTTGAATGGATTCAAATAAACTTTGGAGGCAGCCCCTTTTAATCAAAAGTTCTTCAGCTGTCAATGATCCAGCTGATCACAGATGCTTTGTAATTTTTTAAGAGTATTTTTTATCAACTAACCCTGTGATTAAAAGTTGACCTATAATTAAGGGCATTAAAATTTCATCAGTATTTCAAATTATACAATTAACTTATATTAATGATGTCTCTGTCATTTAAATAAATTAAAAATGATTAACATAATAATTGACAAGTCAAACTGTATGTTTGAGTTTATAAATTATTTACAATGTAAACTTGCCGGTACTGAATGACAAACTATCATTTCTGACGAATCATCATTTTTACATTTCAACAGTTTTAATATTATCATTACAGTTTTTACTGCACTGTTCATTATCAGTGAAATCCTAATACACCTTTTAGAAATAATTCAGACTCTTCTATTCCGTGTTCTATTTCTTGAGATCTCTTCAAAGTAGATATTTGTAGTCTTAATTAAACGAGGGATAAGTAGAGTTGTGTCCCTTGTAACCATTTCACATTGATATTGGTCCTGTGATCAGAGATTGGTCCTCGACGGAACAAAATTAAATTTACTACGTGACTAGTTTGGGATCTTGTTAGGAAAAAAATCTATTACTAGAAGTGGACCTTATCATTCGATTGAGTTTCCATAGTGTCCCCTACCCCCTAAAAAAAAGGCCGACATAACTTTCCACCCTCTTTCACACATAATCCTTACACCTACTTGCCCCCTCCCTCACCCGGTAGCTCTTAAATCGCCACGAATTTTTATTAGCCGCGATCTCATTCTTAACCTGTTCTTTTTCAGAATTTAAATCAGTTTTGTCATTTCGTCAACAACACAACCACCCTGGGGCCTTTGGTCGGTCAGACTTCTACGTCATTTGTCGAATGAAACCATTAACTTTTGAAATAAGCGCATGTGTAGAAGAGATACGAGATTGTAAATGGATGCATATTGAAGATTTGAAACGTGAAATTGAAGCATCTTCGTTAACTAAGAGACTAACTGATATGGTAGAGTTTGGGCTGAGAGAAGGGTGGGATGGTGTTGATATCGGGTGTGAGGAAATGGAGTCAATTTATAAAGGATTTAAATTTCATTTATATCATCGTCCGTTTCAGAAACAATCCACATAGTCTTGAACTATTTTAAAATTTAAGTTTTAGGCGATCGGCTCACATTGTTTTTGGGGCGAACGGCGCAAATTCGTTTGAAGCGAATAGCGCATTTTAAGCTAAGGCGTACGTCACATAATCTGTAAAAACAAACGGCGTAAATTCAATCATAACGAACAGTACACATTTGATTAAAGTAAACCCCAGACATTCGTTTTAACGAATTACGCATATCATATGGTAGATTTTCTTTCATTTTTCCGTTCATTTAAGGCGAGATTCGCGCAATTGTTTTAGTTGAACGTCGCACATTCGTATTAGGCCATCGTAGACAATTAAAATTACAGGCTGAAGTCCTACAAGGTAGACAATTATAAGTCACAATATTGTCAAGGTACATAGTCGTCAATATATTGACTTGACCAGCTCAATTTCAAATATCTTTAAAACGTTTCGACGTATCATTATCGTCGTCCTCAGTCATAGATACCTTGAAATTAAATACTACAAATCAACGAAATATAAAGAGTATTATATCAACGCGTGTTTTTCAAGGATTTTGCTAGGTTATTGAACACTGTCCTTTTTTTGTACATGTATTGTTATTTACGATACTGTCGCCTAGGTTATCGTAGCTAAGTCGCAGACCGGTCATATCGTTTTGACTTCCCCCGCAGCGTGTCTGTATATCTTGTCATCTTGAATAGAATCGTTGTATATTTTTATTGATAATGACATTTAAATTATAAAACGAATACCTCGAAATATGATTAAATTATTTTCTTTCAAATCAATCTTCTTGTTTTGTCTATTTATTTGTCTATTGTCCAAGAAACAAAGAAACAGCCTTGAAACCAACGTCTTTTATTACGTAGACGCCGAGGCGATCTCGGCCTTTAAAGGGCCTTGGAACTCGTTCGTGCTGCAAGAGAATTCAGTCGAGCTCAATCAAATATTAAACTGAAAATTACAACTGGTGACAAACAGCTTTTGATGTTTTGTGTATAATTTTTAAAATAAGAAAATATCCTACGAACCGTTTGATGTGTTGATATATAATTAAAATGTTTTTTTAACATTTTGATTTGAAATTTTCATAATAATTTTTGTTTTACTCTAAACATTATCGTTGTTACACGCGTTCAAGTCAGCAGTTTGTCCAAACATTGTTTGTTAAATAAATAGATATATGTTAGTTAATGCATGGTGTCCGCAATGAGAATATACGCAAACATAGCCGCTCAATGGTTGGAAGTAGGACATAGTTTAAAGATAGTACGATTGGGATATTTTGATATGAAAATTTTAATGCTTATTGAAGCTAGATTCGATGGTCACGTGTTTCCGGAAATGCTGAATTCAAACATCGAAATTATGAAAAAGCTAGAAATGCAGATCGTTCTTTTAGACCCTAAGTAACAATCCTTATTAATAAGGCACTACCTAATGGATGAAAAATATTTCATAACTGTAGGATCTTGTCTACCAGCCAGTCCACAATCTTGTCCGGATTATCTGTAACCATTTACAGCTGGGTTGAATGGAATAGTGATGAAAGTTGACTTATTCAGTCATAGGCGTACGGGATGTTTTGAAACTGGGGTGCGGGAGAGTTTGTGCCCTAATTCTACTGAACGCGGAGCAGCGTCTGGCAAAGCCCGACTACGAGAAGCGCTGAATCCTAAAGTGCCCGAACAACCAAGGTAAATTTCACCAGCCCACGAGGCTTCCACATGAATATCTCGATATTCGGGTATTTTGCTTCAATATAATCTTGAGATTCGGACAGGAATCGGTTCCCGGCAATATAAGTGGGTATGAACTTTTAGTGCCCGAATATGTCGAGAATTTTGCCCGAATATGATCGAGTCGAAAATGTTGGGGGGCGGTCGCCACCCCCCTCCCCCCTCTCCTTCCGTACGCCTATGTCTTCAGTACCCATTTACAGTTGGGTTAAACGAAATAGTAATGAAAGATGACTTATTCGCTACCCATTTTAGCTTGGTCAGCAGGAATAAAAGGGAAAGATGGCTTATTCTAGGTCAACAGACTTTCAGACGCCAACCGCGTTTACAACCCACGACCGAAAATGAATGGGGGTCAATACGATATAATTGGGGCAGGCAAAATATGTACAATTTGTTCATCTCTTATCGTATGTTTAATATTATTTCATTCATAAAGTTTTCACTTGTCAATCAACACAGTTCGCAACATCATCGAATCATGTGTATTTTTAGGTTAAAGAGAATTATGTGTGGTTTTAGTCTATCTTTATAAGCTCACTACGAGCATAAAGGTAGGACGTAACACTCCTGTTTGTTTCAAGGTTGTTCACTAGCTCCAAAAACACATGCGAATAATCTTATCCAGAATGATCAATACCAAGAAACGTGATATAATCGTCGTTATTCGGTGATGGTTCTCTCTCTAGGTTAAGGATACGAGTAGGGTAATAAGTTAAGGGAAGTAACTCTGAAACAAATCAGTTAATATGAAGAAACACGTCTCAGAACAACGAAAAGAAATATTTATTAGTTTCGTTTCATTTTTAAAATAATTTTGATTCCGTAATTTTGACGTCTACGAAAATTCCGCCAAATTGAAACTTTATTCCTTTCAGTATGCCAGTTGGCAGCGGTTGGCGGTAGGCTTTTGAAACCCACCCTATAAGAGTAGGGGGTCTCAAAGATACGAGTAGTGGTCTCACAGATACTAAAAATTGGTATCACGGTTACAAGTAGGGGCTCTCACAGCTCCAGACATTTGAAGGGAATGTAAAGAAGTTTCTCAAAATATTATGAGTATCGAGGACACACATTTCATCCATTTGCACAATCCTAATTTTCAAGCACTCGTCTGTGGTCCCTGCAATTCTACTAAAACTAAAGTTATCTCGAGTTCCGAATCCACAACCGGCATTTGGTCGACGTAACCAAGCAAATGACGTCATGTAAGGTAAATACGATGCTACAGAAGTCATTTCAATGGTTCGATTGGCCTGTCCCCTAGAATTAGACACAGCGGTCTGGTTGATCATTTCCTGGGATATAGACAGGTGACTAGAACCACGATAGTTCAGACAGATGTTTCTCTTCCAAGTCCCTTTAAATTCTAGCGGTCAGTGACTATTGAAAGATTGATGTGTTTTGGCTAGAATCGTCAACCAGTCTACCAACCTTCAAATCCCAAGATGGTTCACTTCTGGTCGTTAAAAATACTGCTAACTCATCAACTATGTCGAGAGTTTAATTTTCCTGCAGGAGGAATGGCTGGACTATTCTGTGTAGCCTTGGCACAATTTGAATTACATTAACCTAACCCTACACTCCTAACCTACCGTACCAACCCTTACCCTAGCCTAACCTTCCCAAGTCCTACCCTAACCCTACCTATCCTAATCTTTATTCTTATGAAAAAAAAATTCCCCTTAATCATTCCGTAAACAAATCTTATTTCCTGACGATGTCATGAATGTGGATCCAGAACTTCATCGTCAATAATAATGATTTGAAATGTTGCATCATCAACAATTTCTGTCTGCAGAAATAATGAGTAATGCCCTTCCATCTTAGTTTCACCATTAGTCGTCTGGAAATAACCAACGCGCCATTTTTATCATTACATCAGAAAATCCTGCTATCATCAGCATGACTCATCAAAAATACCACCAGGGTCGCCATCTTGGATACACCATTAGTGGTCCGAATCCCACCTAGAAGAACACGCTGGCTGGTTTCAAGGGAAAACCTAAAGAGAAAACATTTGTAGTAATGGCAAGTTGATGATGGACACATCTCAGACGGCAAGGTGGAGTGGCGGAAGTTTTCAATAAAGAAGTTATTTTTGGAAGTTAACAAGTTGTTAGAAGAATCCAGAAGTCGTTTATGTGATAGCGAGTTAATCTTATCGCCTGTTCCGTCATCAGGCTGGTTTGAAAGGGACATCAGTCGAGGAGAAGATTGGAGTGCGAACATATTTAACAAGTTGTGGATGTTTTGGAGGTGTATAATTAATAGCCAAGGAAGGGTCAGTGAACTTGACTATCATACCACCGATTTAAAGCGCGAGAACAGTGTCGTCTGGAGGAGGCATAACAAGGAAAGAAAGAAGACGTCATTTTGTCGAAAAATCCAAGAAAATACTTTGCTTCTGTCCCGTCTTTAGAAATTCAATAGTTGATATAGCGTAGTTATTAAGCCAATCGTTTTAAAATAATCAAAGCCGGGAATATTGTAAACTGACTTTTGACTACATGCTCACAGAGGGGACTCTGGATGCAGGGTCACATACACATAAAACATGTACCACCAGGGAGGTCCCGATCTTCTTTATTCCATAGTCCCCAAAAAGAAAAGAAAGAAACAACTATATTTTACAAGGATAACAACTTAGGGTCACAAGTCCGCCGTGACAGGGATCCTTTCTACCAGCTGGTCCTTGGTCAAACCTCTTGGCATTGATCTTTCCTGGATTATCCGTACCCATTTACAGCACGGGTAGACTGGAATCGGGAGTGAAAATGACTTATTCAAGGTCATCGAACTTTCACACTCCGGTCGAGATTAGAACTCACGTCCGATATTTTCAACGTATCCAAGCTGTAACCACCTCCTGTTGTCATGAAATCTTGAATCGCTACGATTCGGAATGGATTGCAATGTACCTGTGAAACCATCAAGCAAGGGCTGCTTACTAAATCTACAACCCCCCCCCCCATCCCCTGGCCCCCGTCTCCAATAGAATGCCATCATTCCCAGACCACCTGATTCTATGATGTCATAGCGTAGTTCAAACAAACTACACATTTTGAGCGTCCACTTTGCTGAATTTATTTTTTGGAAATTGATAGAAATTAAAACGGAAGGAAGCATTAGAATATTTTCAATTCAGAATTTGAATAATGGAATAGAAAGTTTTTAAGATCTGATTATCTAGTGATGTCTGCGATGCCTAGACATGATAAGGTCTGGGTTCACATTCTTCGATAGCACCATCGCTTAACTCATAAACAATTTCAATCAGTCAGGGCCGTGGATTGGAATTTTACATGTTAAAATAAACATCGTTTGATGTGAGAGAAACATATTTTAAATTGGGCTTAGATTAATGAGTTTTAAGTTGAACTGTTGACTTGAAGTCGAATAACAGTGTGAGTAACATACAGTATAAATTGTCGACCGAATTTCAGGTGTTCCCAGTATTCACCTTTATCCTTCAACTTGTTTATGGGAAGATTTGGTATAACGACCGAATTTCATGTAGAAAGTTGGTCTTTGATTCCAATTTTCACTGATATATATTGAAAGCGTAATATTATGCAATTTTTGGAAAGATTGCATCCTTACAATGATCAATATTTTACGTCTTCTAATTCCTTGACTACAGTAGTCAATGATAAAGTCAATGTCCTGATTCTTAGTGCAAGATATTGACGATTTCTCAAAAACCGCGGTGGTTCACTGAGTTTCGACGCTTGCTCGCTAACCTGAAGGTCCAGGGTTCATTCAAGGCAAAGTGAACTTTTCAGATTTTTCAGCCCGGTTTGCCCTTGTCAGTGATGCTGGTCGTTGGGCTTACGTCTAGTTGTTCATTGGTATAAAAACTCGAGGCCACGTGTACACGTTAAAGTTCTCTCGCCATTTGGAAATCGCAAAAAGAGTAGGCTTTCAGGGCAAAAATTTCCTCATTGCACACTTCATTGTGTTGCCTGGCTTCATTCAACTTGAAGGGTTGAAAGCTCAAATTTCGATGTGAGCTGTAAACACCATTTCTGATGAGCTGAGCTAACCATTTCCCATTTATGAGAAAAGTACCAAAACATCTCTAAACAGATTGGAATCAAAACAATATGACGTAAAACTCCAGTTATTTCAAATCAAATATAGAACATAATGATACCAAGACCTAGCAACAACTGTAACCAATAACAAGCCATTATTGAACCACCCACAACATCATTACTTGAACAACCTTGACGTGGGTCGGTCCCTAGACGGTAAATCAGTAAGATCATCCGTCCATTAGTGACGCTACAGACCTACAGCCGAGAGATATACTGATAATGGACCAGCTGATGACTAGGGGATGTTGATGGGTACAAGATTCTCCTGTTTATTGATGCTGATGTAATGTCTATGGCGTTTCTAAGGGAAATGATCCACTTCTGAGTTCAAAAACAAATTATTTTCCTGATATTTTTTATGAAGTATATGTTATTTTATGTCAAAATTGGCTCAGTGACATAGAAGCTTGCCGAAGGTCCAGGAATCAATCTCGGAAACGGCAGAGACGAACTTCCGATTTAGCTTTTTTTCCTTAGTACTTGATATTTATGAACACGAACACAAGGTTAAGAGAGAACAATTGTTATGGATATAGACTTCTATTTATTCAACAACAGCACAACGTTTCATTACACATACAGTTTTCACTTGAAAACGTTACCTGTATGTGTAATGAAACGTTGTGCTGTTGTTGAATAAATAGAAGTCTATATCCATAACAATTGTTCTCTCTTAATGTACAGTTATACTTCTAAATGTCTTACAGGGATTACGAACACAAGGTGATTTTATGGAATAAGCACAGTTATAATAATGTAACAAAACACACAACGTTTCAACAGTTTACACTTACCATCACCAGATGAAATAACTAGGAACAGAATACAATATTATGTGATGACGGTATGTGGAAGTGTAAATTGTGTTGAAACGTTACGTATTTTGAAACCTTATAAAGAAGTGTGCGTATTCCATAAAATATCGTCTCGTGATTGTGTTTTGCGACCCCCACCCCCTCCCTCTTTCTAAATGTCTTTCAAGTCTTTCACATTTATGATTTCGTATGAACTCTTTTCACGAAAAAATAACCAGATAAGTGGAAAAGAATTTGCAAGTTTGCTTATTATAGTTTAAAAACTTCCGACCACCATTATTAATTAAATTATCGTTTCCAATTTTCCTCGTCTTTGCTGTTTTATTCCCCCCTCTTCACTTCTCTGTTTTCTAATCTCTTTTTGTAATTTCATAATTGTAGAACTCATCTCTACCAAATAAAATTATTTCTACAAAGAAAAGTAACGAGGCCAGATTTGATTTACGACTCGATGCAATTATCATAAAACTGTCACTGCGGCCTTGACTGGTTCGTTCGGCTCGGTTATTCAACCTTTTCCAAAATAGAATAGGGTGTGCCCCTGGCATCACCAGTGTCTCGAGGTAGACCGTGATCATTCACTAATCAGCATCCGGATTTAAGAAATGAAATCTGATTGGATAATAAAACTTTATTTAATCAATTTTAGTGATTGGCCAATCAGATAACTGCAATACTAAAGTCATCCAAAGTTAATTTTTTTCAAGAATGTGTACCCGGGTAGCTGGAACAATAATGTCTGAAGTTATTTTTTTTCAATAATACTGACCCAGATTGGAACATTAAAGTTTTAAGTTAATTTTTATTCAATAATACAGACCCCGATGGTAAATCACCGGACATGCGTACATCAGAGGTCGTATTGCTATATGTGATCTATGACTGCACAATCCAGAAAGGCGCGATCTAATTTCTGTTTTCGTCTGTTCCTGAACCCAGAATTAGCAGTAACTAACACGTAGAAGGCCCACGAACCTCTCTGTTCAAACCAACAGGTGGGCTGCTCTTTTTGCCCTCAGTGGGGTCGTTAAACAAAACAGAAATGGTCGCGGTTTTGTATTACTCAACTTACAAATCTACGGAGCATGTTCGAAAGGAATCCAATATGCTGATTAGGCGAAAACTAGAATCACTTGATCCAAGTGACAACTCTGGGTTATATTCTAGAGAGTGGTACACTGTAGTACTATTGTCTGTTTATAGAAACACCAGACATCGCCTTACTCTGGGTTATATTCTAGAGAGTGGTACACTGTTGTACTATTGTCTGTTTATAGAAACACCAGACATCACTTAATTCTGGGTTATATTCTAAAGAATGGTCAACTGTTGTACTATTGTCTGTTTATAGAAACACCAGACATCACCCTACTCTGGGTTATATTCTAGAGAATGGTACAATGTTGTACTATTGTCTGTTTTTGGAAACACCAGACATCACCTAACTCTGGCTTATATTCTAGAGAGTGGTACACTGTAGTACTATCGTCTGTTCATAGAAACACCAGACATCGCCTTACTCTGAGTTTTATTCTAGAGAGTGGTCAACTGTTGTACTATTGTCTGTCTATAGAAACATCAGACATCACTTAACTCTGGGTTATATTCTAAAGAGTGGTCAACCGTTGTACTATTGTCTGTTCATACAAACACCAGACATCACCCTACTCTGGGTATTATTCTAGAGAATGGTCCACTGTTGTACTATTGTCTGTTTATAAAAACACCAGACATCACCCTACTCTGGGTTATATTCTAGAGAGTGGTCCACTGTTGTACTATTGTCTGTTTATAGAAACACCAGACATCACCTAACTCTGGGTTATATTCTAGAGTGTGGTCCACTGTTGTACTATTGTCTGTTTATGATCATAGCCCCGAACAAAGGTAATTACACTTTTGAACGATCACCCCAGGTTATATTCTAGAGATCACTAGTAGTCTACAGTTGTATTATTCCTGATTGGATGCATCATAGCCCCACCCATAAGTAATTAACCACTTTTGAACATTTACCCCATCTCATCATTAATGTAAGTTAAGCTTTATTAACAGACTTTATAATTAGTTGTTAAAAGTACAGACGCCTAGTGATTTTATAATATAATCGAGAATATTAAACCAGGCGCTTGTTGCTGGTATTAAAGTTAATTGTGCAACCACAAAACAATTTTATGATACATGCCGTAGTACTACGGAAGGCTAATTCAGCTGTTCTGGCAATCTAATCATTCAAATACAAATCTTAATGTTTCGTTTCGTGTTTTATTTGGAGATTAAGACAATTATAAGTAGTGATCTAACAAAATTCTTTTTGACACAGTGTTCTTTGCAATTTGACCCAAAATACCTAAAGTTATATTAAATAGTGCTAAATAATGATAAAAGCGGATTAATCCTTAAACGATCTATTTAATTGGTTGGGTATAGTATAAACTAGAACATGAAATGCATAGCGAGTTCGTAAGATCATGGAGTCACCTACAGAACAACGCAAACACAACGCCAAACAGAACATAATTCCAGTCGACCCAGTTGTAAAATGGTAAGGATAATCTGGGAAAGATCAATGCCAATATGTTCTACCAGCAGGTAGAAAGGATCCTTTTGAACATAAAATGTTATCCTTGAAAAATATAGTTGGTTCTTTCTTTCTTCTAAGAAATTGTCCTCGAATGCGAGTTTCTCTTGTACATCAATAGGCAATGATGTAAGATGGATAAATACATCAATCGACATTGCTACGGATATACCAACCATTCACCTTGTATCCTTAAAACTGGGAATAATATCAACAGCGTCAGGGGCAATATACCCAGGTAGCAACGTCCTCTATTATAAACACTAGACACCTGAAGCCGTGCTTATACGGCCTCATTAGGAGTTTATCATTGCCCGTGGTTACAATCTATGTCCTTGTTGATCAGAACGCACGAACCCGGTATAAAAATGTAATTTTCCAGCTCCGGTTTTATTTTCAAGATTGTTTACGTGGCAGTTATATCATGATTTATCATCTAGTTGTAACATGCATATTGTCTAGGTATTAATTCTTGTTTATAAAACATACCTTATAGAAATAGGCATAGGTATGAAGCACAAACAATATAGGTATTGTTCTTGATTTACAATCTTAAGCGTTGTCTGTCCTTGTAAATTTCTTATACAGTTCCTTGCACTCACTCATACAGAGTTGTTGTTCCTTACGGTCTCTCTCATACAGAGTTGTCGTTCCTTACAGTCGCTCATAAAGAGTTGTCGTTTCTTACAGTCACTCTCATACAGAGTTGTCGTTTCTTACAGTCGCTCTCATTCAGAGTTGTCGTTCCTTACAGTCGCTCTCATATAGAGTTGTCGTTCCTTACAGTCGCTCTCAAATAGAGTTGTCGTTCCTTTCACTCACTCGTACACAGTTGTCGTTCCTTACAGTCGCTCTCAAATAGAGTTGTCGTTCCTTACAGTCTCTCTCATACAGAGTTGTCGTTCCTTACAGTCTCTCTCATTCAGAGTTGTCGTTCCTTACTGTCGCTCTCACACAGATTTGTTGTTCCTTTACATTGAAAACGAGCAACGAAAAAAAAAACAACAGAATAGTAGGAAGTGAAACTCCGGGTTTTATTTTTTCCCCATGCCTACTGCGTCACGAATGGGGCATGTATAGTCATAATGCCAACTAATACACGTATTTGATTTTTTCTTTGATAAACTAACCTCAGATATTTCAATCTTGATGAAGTGATAAAAAACCTAAAATAGAAAAATCCCCGTCGGCTTTCATTCATTGCTAATGTTGGTCTAGACTCACTCGGGGCCATTATTACACATATCGACACCTTGTATTGAATGATTCGATCAAAACATGATGTTTAAAATTAAAAATCTTGTATCTATCATCGAATACTAGATGGCTATCAATCACTTGTCCAATCTTTTGATTGATTCAAACGCCCTGTATCCTTGTCCATCTTTATCAGCTGATCGTTATAGGTGCCCTGGGCGTATTACGAATGATTTGAGCCAGCAAGGGATATCCGCTATTTATTTAATATACGATGAAATATATAATGTTCTGGATTGCAAAATTATAAACAGAAATCTTCTTATTTTGAATAACTCTCATTGACCCATAGATTTATATTGGTGATGTAAATTGTTGAAACGTTGCGTAAGTAATTTTTAAAAAACTCCTCTACACAATGGATTATTACTTCTTTTTTATGGATTTATTAGATTATGGAGTAATTCTGTAGTATAGTTTTGACACCAGATTAATCCACTGATGAAAAAAGATTCATCTGGTCCAAGTTTTTCGGATCCTTTTTCAGGCGACAACCGTCAAAGTAGCCACCAGAATTTGGAATAAACGAGAATGTTTCGGACTATCAAACGTCTTACTACGTTTCTGACCTGATCTCATTATGTTTTCTGTAAACACCCGATAACGAAATTGTTCATGAAAATAAAACCGATATTTAAATGTTAAAACATTATCTATAAACTTTGGTAAGTCGATAGATCTTGCCGTAAGGTCAGTATGGTACAATTACGAAATCCTTCCTCATTTTATTAATTGATCAGTTTATCAGGAAATGAAATTATTAGTAGCAAAACTTTGGTGTTATAAGAGATACTGTCCAATAGAAGCACTGGCCTAGATCACAAGTATTCGATGTTATAAGAGATACTGTCCAATAGAAGCACTGGCCTAGGCTACAAGTATTAGATGTTATAAGAGATACTGTTCTATAGAAGCACTGGCCTAGATCACAAGTATTAGATGTTATAAGAGATACTCTCCTATAGAAGCACTGGCCTAGGTTACAAGTACAGGCTATGCTATGGATTTCAGTATACATCAATTTGATAAGAAATTATCTACTTCAGTAAAAGATTTCTCGAATTCAAATCAAAGAATAGAAGGCTGATCCAAAACTCCAATTCATTCCCGAAGACGGATTCTTCTTAACATAGAATGGCAACTTCTAAATCTACATCGATCTCAATCTTATTATCCCAGAATATGCAGAAAAGCAGTACGTAAAACTCCACTCATTTCATTTTCTCAAACTTTGGTAGGCCTAATGCCATTTCGTCTACGACCTCCCCTCTTCAGTCCCAATTGTACTTTTAACTTTTAATGGGTTATTGGAGGCTGATAGCGTCAATTTCGGCAATACCATTTTTAGTTGGACGTAAGTCGTCTAAAACATTGAGTTTCGCTATATTCCATTAATACACGATTGTAGATATTTTAACTGTTATTTGTTTGGGGTGAGGTATACATTACAAACTTACCCTTCCTTTTATAATTATATTTGTAAAACTACCAAAAATTAAACAAACATCAGTCGGTTATAACGCTATCAAAATAAACTTTTCTGAAGTTAAACATTTATACCACTATAACGACATTTGAGAAAAATCTTTCATCAGTTTAGTTCAGACTGTTATTCTATTTAATGACTTTTCCTCATTTCTCCACTTTTCGCTCTCTTGTAGTTTTCATCGCCAACGATTTAACTTGGTGTTAATAGTATTAAATTTACTTTTCTTAACATAAGTCTTCTCTTTATTGAAGGTTGATTAGGCCTAGTCGGTTTCCAATCCACCGTAGACATAGTGTTTCAGAAGGATTAAAGAAACAACTATATTTTACAAGGATAACAACGTAGATTAACAATTTAGGATCCTTTCTACCAGCTGTTCATTGGTCAAACCTCTTGGTATTGATTTTAAAAGGATAACAAATTAGCTTCACAGTAAAGCATCCTTTCTACGCTCTGTTCCTTGGCCAAACCCCTTGGCGTTGATTTTTCCGTACCCAATTACACCTGGTCGACTGGAATTATGAGTGAAGTTGACTAATTCAAGTCAACATATTTTAAAAGGATAACTTAGATTCGCAGTAGTTAAGGTTCCTTTCTATCATCGTGTCCCTGGCATCAGATTATCCGTACCTAATTACTGCTGAGTGGGATGGAATTATGAGTAAAGATCATACTACCGCACGCTGATCGCACCTACAGCCACCATTCGGTATCTCGACGTTACCATCTGGTCCCGTACCTACCTGATTCACTGTTTCTACCTATTTTCAGTATGGATAGTCCCAAACCGTACTGAACCACTTCTTTATTAGTAACTTTCGACCATCAAGCCCCACCTTAAACTCTGTCAGGAGAATGTTTTTGGGAGAAACTGAAACTATAGTTGCCCTACCATTCAGTTGCTTTACAAACAGTCGTCAAGCATATCATTATATTTCAAGTGGTTGTCAATGAGACTGAATGGCGACTTCTAGGCGACGTCAAAACAGTCAGCTTATTACCCAGGTCATCTTCATAAACTAGGGGCAGGGAGAAATCTGTTGTAACAAGGTGTTTTTGTGTAAAAGTTAAAAATACTTTTTTACCAAAAAGACAATTGACCATTTTCTCCGCGGGACATTTTTAAACCAACATTTATGATGTCAGTGTTGCAAGGATTCAAACAAAATGTTCTCAGTTCCCCGACTTACACAAACCAAAGTTTATCTTTACAGCTCCTTTAATAGTGCGACGATGACTCTCCCCCCTTTTTCTGCATGCCTTTTCCACTATTGTCATTATTTTCGTCTATTTCTTTTGAAGCGACAAAGGCAACACTTAGTGAGTGTGATGGACAATTAGAAACAAATATTAAGCCTTATAAGTACAGCTCGTCAACATTTCGAGTGCCTTTGTAGTCGTGTAAACTGTATGAACCAGTCGAACTCAGAAACAAAAAGGCCACTTGGATATCAAGAGGGGTATTCCCCGAATTCACAAGGCAATAAATGACAGTGTTAACACCTATTGTATCAATATTATTACCTTGAATAGTCGGGGTTAATCCTTTCAGTCAAGTCAGGCAGTCTGTCTGATTGTCTGTTCATACTAGGACATCACACGATGTGGAGTTCTCATCAGTAATTTGTCCATAACATACTTGTACATCTGGCGGTGAGCCCAGTGCTGACCTCGCTGGGACAATTGCACATTACATCTGTGACTATCCCGTCGTTCTCACGTCATAAAAATAACAGATCCGAACATATTGGAATCGATTATTAGTCTAAATCAATTGAATGATGTAAAGGGTCATGATATTTTCTGGTGTCAAAAAGTAGTTTGCCGAGGTCACCTTTTAAATGTCTTCTAATTATCCTCGTGTCCAGATTCTAGTGACTAGATGCCTTCTCGTATGTAACAGATATTCACACATCATAACCAACAGAAGTTGAATTTTTCTTACAGTAAATGCACCCATGCTGATTATCAACACAAAGTTAGAACACAGTGTTGACAGATCAATAACATTTCAAAATAAAATTGAATGGAGTTTTACTTCCTACTCTCCTGCACCTAAAGGGCTAATGAAGACGACCAGAATAATTCAATACACGTTCTCTAAACGGATGTAGGCTATCCATATCTATCACCTCATTGGCAGTTCAATTTGCGTCATTTCTAGTCCAGTACTCGAGGCCTTACTCAGTACAAAAAGCAAAAATTCACGAGTCATTGAACTGATTTGTTGCAGAGATGAGGACGTAAAACTCCATTAATTTCATTTGAACTGCTTTGTTAAATTCATGTCTATTAGTGAGACTCTATAATTTCAAGTATCTAAAAAACATTTCCAGAAAGTTCTACTATCATTTTAGCAAACTTCCGTAATGAAGTGTCAAGGGCGGAGATCTGAAACAACCTAAATACACTTGATAATAAACACTCAGAAGATATTTTAGTGGAAACCGTACAAATAATACGAGAATATGGATCCGATTTCTGTACCGAAAACCACAAAACGAAACAAAAAGAAGCCCCGAATGAACAAAACACAATTTAGTCGCGTCTAGTCATGCTGTAATATGGGTTTTGATCTACAAAACTAAATTGTCTTTTTGTTATGTAAAATAAAATAATAGTAAAAATATTACGTTTCGTAGTAAATAAATTACGATTCGTTAATATTAACTGAAACGCAATTATCTTCTGAATATTGTTCTACTGTTAAGGCAAAGGTCACCAACCGCATTTTTATAATCAAGTACCTATTTCATGGTTTTATTAGACAAATAATCTCGTCATTGACCCTCGTGATAACATAACACGATAAACGATGCCGTATTGCATCCTTGCAACAGATAATGACGTCATAGGCAGCATAATTTTAAGCTACATCCCTCCCCTAAAAAACATCGTAGCCTTGTTTTTAGAGATATAAAGTTAAGAATGGTGTTGATGAACTATGGTATTGCTCCCAGGATGAAGTAACACGATATACGATGCCGTATTGCATCTTTGCAATAGGTAATGACGTCATGAACAGCATTATGATGAGCTACATCCCTCCCTAAAACATCGAGCCTTGTTTTAGAGTTCTGAAGTTAAGAATGGTGTTGATGAGTTATGGTATTGCTACCCGGGATGAAGTAACATGACATATCTTTTGTTTATAACCTCTTTATTATGTAGGTTTAAATGTTGGTAATAAGAATCGCATAAAATCAGTAGGCTATAATTTTACTACAACATTCTCTGAATTATCAGCATCAGCAGAATTTTTATGTAGACCTAGTTAGCAAATCATTTAAGTCGAGCTCTATGAGACTGCTGGCGACTCGGAAATGAATTTGGTTGAAAGTTGAATGCCCAACTATGATCACAGATCACAATCTGCTATTGTACCATGCAACCCTGTTAGACACGATAGTTTGGTATATTTTAGTCCCATTCTGACCAAACTGTCATTGTAACAAACAATCTACTAGCTAGTTAAACAGGATAGTTTGGTATATTCTAGTCCCATTCTGACCAAACTGTCATTGTAACAAACAATCTACTAGCTAGTTAAACACGATAGATTGGTATGTTCTCGTCCCATTCTGACTACAGAAAACTGTCATTGTACCAAACAATCTACTAGCTAGTTAGACACGATAGATTGGTATGTTCTCGTCCCATTCTGACCAAACTGTAATAACGGTATGGTATAAAATCCAATTTTCATGACAGAAAACCGCCATAAGTTTTCTTCTGTACACAGAATTATGTCACTGTGCCAAACACCTGCTATCTAGTCGGACTCAATCAATTTGGAATGGAGTATCACCGCGTTATAAAGAAATCTGCAGAAATAATTCCAGTTTTTTTTATCTGAGAGTTGCACAGCTGACTGGCAATGAAATCGTCAATGAGGCAAGAGTGAATGAACTAACATCACAGGATGGTAGGGGGTCGCATTATGGAACGTTTGGACACGTGGAATATCAATTAGTAGTGGTAAATATCTACGATTCAAACAAACCCAATCACCTCACAGGCTATAGTTGGGTTAAAACTTTCAAACGACGTTTGATATAGTTTAAAATTATGAATCTTGCTAGTTTTTTGAGGCGTTTTGGCCACTCGGAGATGGATTCTAAGATCTAAAGCTCACAGATCTATTCGCAAGCTATCTCATGAGCTGGCGTCCAGAAATAACTTAAGGGTTAATAAATACTAACAGTGCAACTAGAGATTAGATCAATTTCGGCGTTTCTAGCTAGTTGCTTACGTTCAAATATCTACTTGGTCAAGTAAGAGTATATTAATCTCTGGCTTAGTCAGTGAGTTTATAAAGGGGTTAGTCTAGCTGGGAAAGAGTCATTGAGTTTCTACCTGGGACAGAATCAGTGAGTTTCTAGCTGGGAAAGAGTCAGTGAGTTTCTACCTGGGAAAGAGACAGTGAGTTTCTAGCTGGGAAAGAATCAGTGAGTTTCTAGCTGGGAAAGAGTCTAGTGAGTTTCTACCTGGGAAAGAGTCAGTGAGTTTCTAGCTGGGAAAGAGTTAGTGAGTTTCTACCTGGGAAAGAGTCAGTGAGTTTCTAGCTGGGAAAGAGTCAGTGAGTTTCTAGCTGGGAAAGAGTCAGTGAGTTTCTAGCTGGGAAAGAGTCAGTGAGTTTCTAGCTGGGAAAGAGGTAGTGAGTTTCTAGCTGGGAAAGAGTCAGTGAGTTTCTACCTGGGAAAGAGTCAGTGAATTTCTAGTTGGGAAAGAGTTAGTGAGTTTCTAGCTGGGAAAGAGTCAGTGAGTTTATAGCTGGGAAAGAGTCAATGAGTTCATGAAATGAGATGACTGGAGTTTTACGTCTTACTCTATTGTACCTGATGAGGACCGTCAACGCCATGCAGGGTGCAATGAGGGAAGTGAAGTGTTGAGCGACTTCATAGCTTGCAAAAAGAGAGTTTCTAGTTGGGACAAGCGAATTTTTAGCTTTGAAAAGGCGAGTTAAAAGTGGGGAAAGAGTCTTCACAATGTATGACATGTCCATGTCTAAAGGCTGTAAACAAACGTCTAGATATTGCTTGTAAGTCAGTGAAATCGTTGCAAAACATCATTATTATCACTTCTTAACGAGATTGATTTCAATGTTTTGACTGCGTTCAGTTGTCTTGAGATGGTTAAATAAATTGATAAAGGTTCGGTTTCAAAATTTTGATATTCTAATTAAAATAACTGTTTTTTCTATATAATCGTTGTTTTGTTTGATAACCGTCTTACTTTCTCTTCACCTTAAGTCCAGTTCACACCAGCGGATTAATCACAAGCAACACAAATTTATCGGTACCCAACGCAATTATTGCATACCATATTTTATAATATTTATCTGTGTGTAAAACGGCCTTTAGTGTACTTTAAATGAATGAATTATTTCATGTTCTTATTGTGTTGTAGTCTTGAATTCTGAGGGGGGGGGTGGGTCTATGTAAATAGGGAAACGCGGTGGTTCATTGAGTTAGACGCTTGCTCGCAACCTACAGGTCCAGGGTTCAACCCCGACAAAGGTCTAGATGAACTTTCGGATTAATCAGCCTGGTTTTTCCCTTGTCAGTGGTGCAGATTGGAGGGAATGACACGAAAAAAACGTTTTAACATCAACGTATAGTATATAGAGATGGAAAATAACAAAAAAAACTCTAATTTCCTTATTGCATACTCTATGGCCTCATTTGTGAGCCGAACATTTAGTTCAGATATTGTGTCATTTTCCACTCAGATAATCATTAATGTTCCGAACTATGACCCATCAAGACAATATAAGACTTCAATTGTTACAAAACAGACGAGTTACCTAGATTTGGCGAGGTCGAGACTTCAACTATATCACTATCTTCTCACGGTCCAGAGAAACCCTACTCCAGGTCTAAGACATGTGGGTCACTCGGAGAACACTTCAGCCATTCTTCCAGCCCTGGACTCAGGCCAACCATTGATTGGTCGGTGACTGACCGCTATGGTGACAATGTTGTCTAGCTTTACCCCGAGGCCAGTGACGGTCATTGCATATTAAAAACAATATGGTAATCATAGACTTTTATATATCTTCTTTGGTGCAAATCTGCGTTTTATTTGATAAAAATCTGTACAAGCAAGACAATTCCGATAACAAAAAAATCGTCATAAGAAGGAGAATATAATATTTGTATACTTCTTAATCGAGAAGCACTATTAGGTGTGTCCAAATAAAGAAACTGCGATCATATAAAACAACCAATTCCAGTGCATGATATATAAAAACAAAATGAGACTTTATACAACCAAATAAGTAAGGATTCATCAACTCAAAATGTTCACTAAAGGCCGCCTCACACACAGGATTAAAATTATTAAATTAACTGTAGATGAATTTTTACGTCCTACTCTTCTGACCAGTTGATAAAAAGCTACGTATTGATTCATAAGATCGATAAGGTGTCGAACCCTAGGCAATACGATGCTTTTTTACCTGAGGAATAATGGTACACCAGTAGGAAATATAAACACCTGTTATAGTTTATTTGCAAAGAATATACATAACAATATTTTGAAAAAAAAACAGTTCCTTTTATCAGTCAACCATAGACTGGAACAATCAGAAAATTCCAATAAGCAACGGTAAGCGATATAAATAAAACCTGAAATTCTATGCCAAATTCCACGAAGATAAACACTTCTGGAATTCCGACATATTGCTCATCAGGAATATAGAATATTACGTACAAGGTTAATAGCCATAACTTCACCTACATTCTTGAAAAGTTTGGAATGAGTCAATTGAGTGGTTCGCAGCATTACTCCCCTTGACTTATTAATTATCACGCTCATGACGTCATCTTCATCGTTATATGACCTAACAATTATGAATTTATTAGGGCGGAGTTCATGTTAGTCATCTTGTCTAATTTTTATCGTCCCGATGATCGGTGGCAACTCTGTGGGTAGTAGATGGGATTTCGTGCCTTTCTCTCAAGTTCTCTTGGCATTGGAAATATCGACCAACAAAAATTGTTGGCTGGTAGATGACAAGTTAATGTTCGCTTCCAGCGGATGATGATATCACAAACTAGGTAGTTGTTGGTAGATGACAAGTTAACGTTCGCTTCCAGCGGATGATGATATCACAAACTAGGTAGTTGTTGGTAGATGACAAGTTAATGTTCGCTTACAGCGGATGCTGATATCACAAACTAGGTAGTTGTTGGTAGATGACAAGTAAAGTTCGCTTCCAGCGGATGCTGATATCACAAACTAGGTAGTTGTTGGTAGATGACAAGTTAACGTTCGCTTCCAGCGGATGTTGATATCACAAACTAGGTAGTTGTTGGTAGATGACAAGTTAACGTTCGCTTCCAGCGGATGCTGATATCACAAACTAGGTAGTTGTTGGTAGATGACAAGTTAACGTTCGCTTCCAGTGGATGCTGATATCACAAACTAGGTAGTTGTTGGTAGATGACAAGTTAATGTTCGCTTCCAGCGGATGATGATATCACAAACTAGGTAGTTGTTGGTAGATGACAAGTTAACGTTCGCTTCCAGCGGATGCTGATATCACAAACTAGGTAGTTGTTGGTAGATGACAAGTTAACGTTCGCTTCCAGTGGATGTTGATATCACAAACTAGGTAGTTGTTGGTAGATGACAAGTTAACGTTCGCTTCCAGTGGATGCTGATATCACAAACTAGGTAGTTGTTGGTAGATGACAAGTTAACGTTCGCTTCCAGTGGATGCTGATATAACAGACTAGGTAGTTGTTGGTAGATGGCAAGTTCACATTCGCTTACAGTCGACCTTAACACAGCAAGCGCAGGCTATATCCGGTTCAAATTATGCAGTTGATAAAGCGTCGTGGCTTGGATCATCGTCAGAATTTTATTCATGGCAATGACATATACCTTGGTAACAATTTGGACTGTTGTGTGCTTAGGCATCGTTTCCTTCACTGATTGAAGTTTAGAGATTGTCTTCTTGGCTTAAATTATGGCGAGAGGCTCCACAGAAATGAAAATATCTTTTAAAAAATCCACATTTAGCAATACCGTTTGAGAAATTAACCTTTAAAGATTGCTAACGATTTCTACTTGAAACTGCCGAGTAATCTGTCTATATATCATCTTGAATTAAAAATATTAACAATTATTGGACAAAAACACAAGATTATTCTCGTCTGCTACAACCTTGGTCTCAGCAGGTGCTTAAGTATGTTACGTTACCCTGTTCCAAATACTACGCCATAACCATAAATTGGAATGTACGATATCCCACAGAGTGTAATGGCACTGTCTAAATACTAGCTAGATAAACAAGAAAAACTATTTTAAGGGATGTTAACTTCTAAATATTGGCTGCATTATCCATATAGAGTTCTTTAATCTGTCATTATCTCTTCACAGAATGATATTCTGACGTTCAATTCGTTTACAAAAACGTTCTAGATTCTGCAATTCTTCGAACTGTAACGAACAAGCTCCTCGGCTAAAGTCGTGACCATTTTACTGTGAGCTCTTATCTCTTTTCAGATCAATTCTGACATTATGTTTATTTACAATTCAATAAAATCATACCGCCGATTTCATAAGCAGTAACTCCACAATTGCAGAATTTGTCGGTATCGTATACATGTATAAGTAAAAGTATTAAATACGTTGTATTATATTGCAGACAATCCTTACCCCAAATTCTCAATATAACTATATAAGGAAAAGTATTAAATACGTTGTATTATATTGCAGACAATCCTTACCCCAAATTCTCAATATAACTATATAAGGAAAAGTATTAAATACGTTGTATTATATTGAAGACAATCCTTACCCCAAATTCTCAATATAACTATATAAGGAAAAGTATTAAATACGTTGTATTATATTGCAGACAATCCTTACCCCAAATTCTCAATATAACTATATAAGGAAAAGTATCAATACGTTGTATTATATTGCAGACAATCCTTACCCCAAATTCTCAATATAACTATATAAGGAAAAGTATTAAATACGTTGTATTATATTGAAGACAATCCTTACCCCAAATTCTCAATATAAAAAGTGAGCGTAAATCTAAAATGGAAAAGTTTTATATCCCGTTTAGGCAAAGAGTTCAGCGACTGCATGCCTTTAATATTTGAAAGAAATATCGTATCAGATTAATTTTAATCAGCGATTTTTTATATCAAAGATATACCAATTTAACTGTCTGCTTTTTACAAATTATTTTTAAACAGATAATTCTTTCTTCTTGTATTGTTTGTTTGTTTTAAAAGATCATTTCGAACTGATTCCATCAATTTCTTGGTTTTATTTTAAGATTTATAAAACTGAGATGGAATATTTAAAAAGTAAGGGTGCCCTCTCACTAAAGCCATCGACAGCTGAGTAGGGATAGGGTCGAATGCAACTTCTTTGACTGGTTTTACCCACTGGTTATCAAAATTGAGTGAGGGACTTATTAAGACTAACAGTAGAAATAAGGTGAAAACAATTTACTACAAACTGTACATTTGGGGTTGGACAACAACTGAAATCAAGAACATGGTTTTATCAACAACATTTGTAGAAGTACAAACACATTTTTGCGGTTGTCTGAAGTTCTGAAGCTTGCTGTTTTTTTTTTTAAGTCAAGTGGTTACATTTGTTAAAACATAACATATATGCACTTGAAAAATTTCAATAACTCGTAAAATAGATTTCTTAGATTCTTCTTTAAGGTAACGAGGTGCTGTATTGATATCTTATTGACTCGGAATTTTGAGAGTTGCATCCTGTATTCCAGATCCCTAGCAACATACCCCACAGTGTCTTTATACCTCTGGCTAGAAAGTCTTCGTGAATTAAGCAGGGCCTTGTACAGCAGGTGAGGTTGTACAAACATACATTCCATACCCTGGGGACCAAGGATCGTGTCCAAACGACACCCTATTGGTTATACTTCCACGAGACTGTGGTAATACAAGTGAGGGATATTATGTATTCATAGCTAAATATTATTCAATCAAAATTGGCCCTAAAATAGTTCTCGAATATTTCAGCAAAGCCAATCACTAGATATAGACGTTTTGTTCCACGCCTACAAACATGAGATGTAGTGAACTTAGTTTAATGCTGATCATCATTATCAATCAGCCATCATCATGATCATCGTCATCATTTTCATTATCAGTCATCAATCATCACATATCCATCATCATCAGCAGCAGCATCATCACTACTATCAGTATCATTCATCAGCCATCAATCACGATCCGCATCACGACCATCATCAGCAGCAGTAGCATCAGCACCATCATCATCATCAGAAGCAGCAGCATTATCAATCAGCAGCAGCATCATCAGTATTATCAGCATCATTCATCAGCATCATCAATCACCATCATCATCAACAGCAGCAGCATTATCAATCAGCCATCATCATGATCATCGTCATCATTTTCATTGTCAGCCATCAATCATCAAATCATCAGCATTATCATATTAACAGTAGAAAGGGTCAGTAACCTTTAGAATGAAAATCATCAGCAGAATATAAAACAATAAACAAGACGGAATGATGGTTATTTGAGAAATTTGAAAAATGACAAGAAACATTCCGAGCTCAGTGGAATCTACTTGTAAAATGATTGACAGAATTAAATAATAATAAACATTATTGGTACAGTCAGCCATCATGTTGGGCAAAGTTCTAGTCTGGTCGAGTGTGCTTTACATCATTCGACTAATCGCTAATGACAAGTGGAAATGAAATGGAGTTTTACACTTTTACTATTATACCCTTCTGCACCTTGATGGCTCTTCTGCTATTTAAATAGAGATTTGTATTTGAATAAAGAGAAGGTAAAGCTAGTGGACCACCGGTCTGGATCGGCGTTGTGAAAGATCTTTGACTTCACTCATAATGGGTACGGATAACCCAGGAGAGATAAAAGCCAAGAGGTTTGACCGAGGACCAGTTGGTAAGGAAAGGATACCTGTCTCGTCAGACTTGTGAACCTAGTGCACAGTGGTTTCTTTTTCTATTTTACACTTAAGCAAAGAATAAGCGAATACAATCTTGTGATGTCTTTTGCCTTGATGAATGATTTTGTCTCTTTTTTAGAAAAAACCCTTAAGTCATGTTGGGTCCAAATTTATCCCTAAGTTGAGTTATAATTGTCTCCTTTGTCCGCAAGGAAACATGGCGGAAAAGTTCGAAACCTTTAACTCATATATTTTTTATTCATGCGTCTCTGTATCGTGGAATTTCCCACCACTGCTTGCTACTAATTGCATGCATCTCAGACGTGAAAGTATTGTATATTTATTTTGTGGTCATGTACTTGATCGCCGGAACATAGATCTGGCCATTTGATACACATGTACTTGTGTATTTTTAGTATGTTTAGACGAATTGTATATTGAGATATTATGTATTTTCGATTTTTTTTTTTTTTTTTTTTGTCCAATGTATTTCCCCATGGGGCTGAAAGTGAGACAGGACATGTCTTGTGTATTGGCCCTAATTCTGACCCATGTAAAATAAAGAGTTTATATTATTATTATTTTATACTCGAATTTTTGTCGTCTTTTACAAACTGCTGTCAAATGATCTTTCTACAAATAAAAGGTTGGTTTGGTTCTGATAATGGCACTAGCAGTTTACGATCTGTCTTCTGTATTTAAATGGTTCCACTAGCAGTTTACGATCTGTCTTCTGCATAAAATGGTTCCACTAGCAGTTTACGATCTGTCTTCTGCATAAAATGGTTCCACTAGCAGTTTACGATCTGTCTTCTGATAAAATGGTTCCACTAGCAGTTTACGATCTGTCTTCTGCATAAAATGGTTCCACTAGCAGTTTACGATCTGTCTTCTGCATAAAATGGTTCCACTAGCAGTTTACGATCTGTCTTCTGAATAAAATGGTTCCACTAGCAGTTTACGATCTGTCTTCTGCATAAAATGGTTCCACTAGCAGTTTACGATCTGTCTTCTGCATAAAATGGTTCCACTAGCAGTTTACGATCTGTCTTCTGCATAAAATGGTTCCACTAGCAGTTACGATCTGTCTTCTGCATAAATGGTTCCACTAGCAGTTTACGATCTGTCTTCTGATAAAATGGTTCCACTAGCAGTTTACGATCTGTCTTCTGCATAAAATGGTTCCACTAGCAGTTTACGATCTGTCTTCTGCATAAAATGGTTCCACTAGCAGTTTACGATCTGTCTTCTGTATAAATGTTCCACTAGCAGTTTACGATCTGTCTTCTGTATAAAATGGTTCCACTAGCAGTTTACGATCTGTCTTCTGTGTTAAAATTTTTTTTCATTGAACAAAAAGAAAATATTTTATCCGTTCCATCTTCGTTCCATTTTGGGGGGTGGGGGATCTTATCCTCTCTTCTCCGAAATCAAATGAGGCCTCTCGAAGTATCTAATGAAGTCTATTCAAGGAAAGAAAACAGATTCAAAATAAAGGTTGGTTTGGTTGCTGATAAGTGAGCAATAACAGCTGAATCAGTCTTTAAGTATTTAAATATAAATGATGAAGGGGTTTTTGCCGGAAATGTTCTGAATGAAGTTTTTTCTACGAAGTTAAACTCGCTGTATTAGTGATTGATAATGGTTATTTATTGTTTTAGATGAGATAGGAATGTTAGAAGATCTATATTTATATGTCTAGAGATATTTTTACTCTCCCTTCCGGCCATTAATGTTATAAATAAACTGCTTATTATAGATTTTTATCAATTAATTAATTAATCGACGTCACACTGAAACTGTCAATCAAAGAACTTGAACGTGAGATTGAGTACTACTTCCGGTCTTGCACTATGACGTCAAATTGTGAAATATTATTTCCAGTTGACTGCAGACAAGAGTGTACCTTCCATTTACTAAAGAAGGTGACGTGGAAAAGGGTTGCTAAGCGTTTGGATGGGTCAATGAAAAAAAAATTAATTTCAGTTCAATTTTCCACGCATTAAGCAGTGTCTGATTGGCAGAAACTTCCACTTCTTTCAAAAACCTTGTATGTGTTCTATAATGAAGTCTGACGGTGCAGATTCCCCCGCATTAATACACGTAGGCCTTCCATGTTGGACATCCATCAATTCGTGTCATGGTGTTCCTAGTTCCTAAAAAAATCATGAAAAGAAAAGTCACTCTTCATAACTATATTCCCCTCCATGTTGTTTTCGGTTTCTGTTAGATATTTAGAATAATTTTTTAAAAATTGATGAAAACAGACCAAAATCGTTTCTCTTACCTTTTTTATGTTTGAGTTGATTTCAACTAAAAAATAACACCAACATTATTTCTATCTTAAGGGTCAAGTTGACCAATCGTACTTTAGTTTCAGAAACGGATATAGCTGCTAATCAGTAATAGTGTCCACAGCTCAACGGCGAAATTTGACCCTTCAAAATTGTGTAGCGAGAATTATCTGTGTTTGAAAAATGATGACTCCTCATTTGCCGAGACTCCCGAGATAGATAGAAAAGATATATATTGAAAGTGTAATTGCTAGTTTGAGGTATTTATGAAGATATTTAGCGAATTTCGTACCTTTCTAGTACTTCTGAAAACTATTAACATATATTTCAGTCCTAAAATTAACCTCCGAGAATGTTATTAATGATTAACGACCCACACTATAATTTTAAAAAGTTATAAACCGCAATATTTAACTTGTCCTCGAGGCCAATATATGATAGATATACCATGTTCATATTTTTCATATATACCTGGCATCTATTCATATACCTAGTGGACCTCATACTCAATACCATACGTAATATTCTGTTCTATACTATTATTATAATTATTATTGAGAAATATACTTTACTATATTACTTTAAAAATCTACTTTACAATCATGATTGTCATAATTATCAACGTCATTTTTGCATCACTATGATCTACGGGAGATTATAAAAATATATCACCATCATCATTATCACTATCATCATCATTATTATCATTACCACCATCATCATCATTATCATCAACGGCATCCACCACAATCATTGTCATTATTATTAACGTTATCATTTCATCACTATCATCTACAGGAGATTCTAAAAATATATCACCATCATCATCATGGTCATCGCTATCACCATCATTATCATCATCATCCTCATCATCATTACCACCATCATTACCACCATCATTATCATCATCATCATTATTATTACCTCCACCACAATCATTCTTATTATTATCAACGCCATCATTTCCTAACTATTATCTACAGGAGATTTTAAAAATATATCACCATCATCATCATGGTCATCATCATCATCATTATCATCGTTATCGTTATCGTTACCAACCTCAGACGCCAAAATTAGGGCTTAGGCCTTTGAGCTCCCACAAAGTTACGGCTCATTGAATCTCAACCTCGAGTGACTGCAACCCCTACCCCCATTATGTCAATATTCCCCCTATTTGTACTCCCAGTCCTGGGGGAGCGGGCGCCGCCAGTAGTCAGTTTATATATCTCTACGACATGGCAAATTACATGGAACATCTTATAACGAAATAGTAAGAATTTATAGGAGAGAGGAGCGGGGGTGGGGGAAGTGTTAATCGATCTGGGATCCTGAAATTTTTCATTGAAAGAGATTGAAAAACTGCTTCTTTAGATGATTGAACTTCTTTCAGTTTCCAGAAAATCATTTCATAGTCTGAACTAGACTTTAGGATATTGATATGGTAAGGATAACGGTTCCTATTTCCTCTCATAAGCTCATCCTTTTCTCCTATTACTAATTGAATACATCAGGAAACACGATATTTGGCAATAAATATTTACACGACCTTGCCCTATATAGGTTAATCGATTAGAAGGAAATGGTCAAGCTATAAGGAACTTCCGTCAATTACTTTATACCGTGAATTAAATGGATTCTACGCCAGCGTGTACGGCCAATCAAAGCGAGCCCTGAACAGAAAGAATGTAAACATGCGTAACTGGTATTTCTTAACTGCTTTCTGGTGAGTGACTTGTCCATCAGAAAAATCAGGCCAGTCCACGGACGGACGTGACGATATTTGTTCCTATAAAGAAAGAAAAATAAGAAACAACTATATTTTATAAAGATAACAACTCAGGTTCACAAGTCCGCCGATTCTTTCTACCAGCTGGTCCTTGGCCAAACCTCTTGGCATTGATCTTTTCCGGATTATCCGTACCCATAAATAGCTGGGTTGACTGTAATTGCGAGTGAAGATGACTTGTCATCGGACTATCACACACCGATCAAGATTATAACCCGTCTGTAGAACCAACGTTCTAACCGCTGTACTAAAGAACCAACGTTCTAACCGCTGTGCTATAGAACCAACGTTCTAACCGCTGTACTATAGAACCAACGTTCTAACCGCTGTGCTATAGAACCAACGTTCTAACCGCTGTGCTATAGAACCAACGTTCTAACCGCTGTACTATAGAACCAACGTTCTAACCGCTGTACTATAGAACCAACGTTCTAACCGCTGTACTAAAGAACCAACGTTCTAACCGCTGTGCTATAGAACCAACGTTCTACCCGCTTTTTAGAACCAACGTTCTAACCGCTGTACTAAAGAACCAACGTTCTACCCGCTGTGCTATAGAACCAACGTTCTACCCGCTGTACTATAGAACCAACGTTCTAACCGCTGTACTATAGAACCAACGTTCTAACCGCTGTGCTATAGAACCAACGTTCTAACCGCTGTACTATAGAACCAACGTTCTACCCGCTGTAGAACCAACGTTCTAACCGCTGTAGAACCAACGTTCTAACCGCTGTACTAAAGAACCAACGTTCTACCCGCTGTGCTATAGAACCAACGTTCTACCCGCTGTACTATAGAACCAACGTTCTAACCGCTGTGCTATAGAACCAACGTTCTAACCGCTGTACTATAGAACCAACGTTCTAACCCCCTGGTTTTGCTTTTAGAACCAACGTTCTAACCGCTGTGCTATAGAACCAACGTTCTAACCGCTGTGCTATAGAACCAACGTTCTAACCGCTGTACTATAGAACCAACGTTCTACCCGCTGTACTATAGAACCAACGTTCTAACCGCTGTGCTATAGAACCAACATTCTAACCGCTGTGCTATAGAACCCCATGAAAAAAACTCAACTTAGTTAGAAAAGCGAGATGAGAATTCGACGAACGAATTCGTGTGCTTCGTGCTTTACCTTCAATTATCTCCCTTTGATTTTAACTTTTAGTTTGTTTCACACACTCCCGTTGGAATGTAGATTGTGTACCTTAGGAGTTGAAGACATTCTTCTTCTCGCCCGCAATCAAGGTTTTAACGTGTTTCTCATAATGACCGCCTTTATGAATGAGTATATCGTTACAGGGCCGATTGAATCAATTACACAACAGTCGTCTTGTTGACTTAAATACTTTAAATAGATATTCAACTTTATTTAGAAACCATGTGACCTTTTGAAGATCTTTCTTTATTTGACAGGTCATACCAGCGAAGATTTTAAATCAAAGGGTGGTCCCTTGTGTCATATTACTGACAGATAAACAGGGCGCTATCTAACTTATAGCTTGCTGGTGAGCGCCGGCTATGAACCCATAAAATTTACAGTGTGAGCCCCGGCTTTGAAGACATAACATTTACAGTTTGCCTGGTGTGCGCCGGCTTTGAACCCATAACAATTACAGTATACCAGGTGTGCGCCGGATTTGAACCCATAACATTTACAGCCTGGTGTGCGCCAGCTATGAAGGATATTTGCAGTCTGTTATGCGCCATCTGTATTGCATATATTCCAAGTTCTTTTTTTCTGGAAGACGTTACTTAAATTTTCGAGTCAAACTATAACGAACTTTGTCTTATGCCTTGACTGCAATAGACTTCTTTCTAGTATCATCAAAATTGTAAATGTAGCTATTTGTTTTGATTGGTTAGTAAATACAGCCAATCAGAGCCGTCGACAGAACGACTAAGAAGCCATAAGCCATGTGAAGATGTATAAGTACAAAGTTTGTAATAGCTTGACAATGTGTGATGTATAAGATGAAGTTTGTATTAGCTTGACATTGTGAAGATGTTTAGATGAAGTTTATAATAGCTTGACATTGTAAAGATGTATAAGATGAAGTTTGTAATAGCTTGACATTGTGAAGATGTATAAGATGAAGTTTGTTATAGCTTGTGAAAATGTATAAGATGAAGTTTATAATAGTTGACATTGTGAAGATGTATAAGACGAATTTGTACTAGCTTGACATTGTGAGGATGTATAAGATGAAGTTTGTAATAGCTTGACATTGTAAAGATGTATAAGACGAAGTTTGTAATAGCTTGACATTGTGAAGATGTTTAAGATGAAGTTTGTAATAGCTTGACATTGTGAAGATGTATAAGATGAAGTTTGTAATAGCTTGACATTGTAAAGATGTTTTAGACGAAGTTTGTAATAACTTGATATTGTGAAGATATTATACAATAAACTACAACCATTACAGTCAAGGTATAAGACACAGTTCGCTTCACATGATGAAGACGCTTTGCTGTATGAATACTTGTTTCCCTTTGATGACCTTGAGAAGAGAAGAGACACAATATGTTAGAATTTGTACGAATTATCATTGCATGAATAAAACAGAATAAAAGTAAAAAATGTTTCCAAAATGTTGGGTATGCGTGCCAAGTGTCTGCTATAGTCAGAGTTCTAACATGTATGTTTCATTGAGTATTCCCCTGGGTAATGTGGAATGAAGTAAACTATCACCCGTGTTAGAGAGATACATTGTTACATATCTCGTATTTATCTTGTTTAGTCATGTTTATTGTCTCGTGCCGGAATTCCAGATCAAAAAGAAAGAAAGTAACTACACTCTTTACAAGGATAACAACGTGGGTGTTAACCAGCGTAGCCGTCTTAGCAGATATATCATGATTTTGACACTTGTAGGATTATCCATACCCATTTGCATCTGAAATAAAGAGAAAAAGACGACTAATTTGGTGCCCTTTGCATTTCCAGTTCAATACCCATTTACAGCTTGGTTGATAAGAATAATACAGAAAGATGACTTATTCAGTACCCATTAACAGGCTGGGCTGAGAGAAATAATGAGAAAAGATGACTTATTCAGTTACCATTTACAGCTGGGTTGAATTGAATAATGAGGCAAGATGACTTATTCAGTACCCATTTACAGCTGGGTTGAGTGAAATAATGAGGAAAGATGACTTATTCAGTTTCCATTTACAGCTGGGTTGACTGCAATAATGAAGCAATATGACGTACTTTTACCCATTGCTGGAAATGGAAAGATACCCATTAACAGCTGGGTGAAGGAATAATGAGGAAAGATGACTTATTCAGTACCCATTTACAGCTGGGTTGACTGAATAATGAGGAAAGATGACTTATTCATTACCCATTAACAGCTGGGTTGACTGAATAATGAGGAAAGATGACTTATTCAGTACCCATTTACAGCTGGGTTGACTGGAATAATGAGAAAGATGACTTATTCAGTACCCATTTACAACTGGGTTGACTGGAATAATGAGGAAAGATGACTTATTCAGTACCCATTTACAGCTGGGTTGACTGGAATAATGAGGAAAGATGACTTATTCATACCCATTACAGCTGGGTTGACTGAATAATAGGAAAAGATGACTTATTCATTTTACTCATTTACAGCTGGCGAATAATGAGGAAGATGACTTATTCAGTCCCATTTACAGCTGGTTATTGAATAATGAGGAAAGATGACTTATTCAGTACCCATTTACAGCTGGGTTGACTGGAATAATGAGGAAAGATGACTTATTCAGTACCAAATTACAGGCTGGGTTGACTTGAATAATGAGAGAAGATTGCTCATTCATAACCCTATTACAGCTGGGTTGACTGGAATAATAGGAAAAGATGACTTATTCGGAATTTATCGTCCTCCGGCTCATTAAAATATCGTAGCGCTTTTAGGAAACATTAGATGAGGAAGCTGAGAAGGGCCAACGAAGATCTGCAATGACCCCATGCTATTGTTTCAATGTGTAAAATTTCAAAGTGGGAGAGCTGAAGCCAGGCCAGCCTGTTTTTAGAGCTGCTTCACTCAAAGAGGCGCCACTTCGTAAAGGGACAACCACAAGAAGAGAATCAACATGGCGTCCCGCATATCTGAATTAACTAGCTAGAAGACAAAATAATAGATGGGGCGTAAAAGAACAACTAATTGAACCTCTTTACAATATCATCAAAGTTCTTGGGGCGTTTCAAAAGAATTTCAAGTGTTGAGATCTAAGCCATATTAAATACTTTCAAGTGATGCAATCCTTTAATTTAATATCCGTCTGTAAGTTTTGTTTTCATTATTTTTTTTTGACAGCTTTTCTTATAATTTATAATTTTGAAATTTAGATCTTTTTAGAAAACAACTGTTGTAATTTAAACGTTGGTCAAAATAAAACAAACCAATCAACACCTCCATTATAATTATCAGTTTATTTTTAATTTATAAACGCACTGAAAAAAAAAACAGATTGTATAGATTCCCCTTACATTAGCGGTATTTTTGTTTCAAATGAGATACTGCTGTCTGTTAAAGAACAACTGTTTGTACATGCATACAGAGAAAAATATTGAATATTCATTTCGCAAAGGTTTACAGCTAGCGGAATTCGAAATGAAATGAATATGAAATGATGAAGGAAAACCTCTTCTTCTGCACCTTGATTTTGCGATTTCCAACTGTCGAGGCATCTTTAACGTGCAGAGTTGTAGCACACGGGGATTCGGGTTCTGTCCCATCCGAACGACTTGACGCCTTTTTCCAAGTCAATCCCTCGAACAAGCTAAATGCGAGTAACATTGGCTGTTGAGAGAATAATTCGACGACTGTATGCCATGGAGACAGTAGCTGTTTGTATGATGACGTGTTACTAGTCTAAATATATTGAAATAATTGGTTCCTCTGGGAATGGAGTAGAGATGATCATAGTATAGAAGATGGAGTAATTGCTTCCATAACACAGGGAAGGCGTGGAACTTAAATGTTACCGAATCCTCGCCCAGTAAAATAGCATACAGATTCTTTAATAATACTGTATCCAACCACACAATATACGTCAACCTTTATTGTCATATTGGAGGTCTTATATCGCCCTTCATTCGTCTGGAATTTAGGAATGACAGACGACAGGTCCGATTTGACCTCCATGAAACACAGTCCGAGTGTCCTTCAGGAAAGAGAGACGTCGAGTATTAGTTCGAAAAGTTAGTGTGTTCTTTAGGAAGACAGACGTGAAGTGCTGGTCCGAAAATTCGAATTTGTCCTTCAGGAAGACGGACTTAAAGTAAAAGCCCGAAAAGTTCCATATCATGTCCATCACGAAAGACAAACGTCAAGAATTAGTCCGAAAATTCCAAATTGTCCTTCAGAAAAGACAGACTTCAAGTTTTAGTCCGAAAAGTTCTATGTTATGTCCATCACGAAGGACAAACTTAAGTATTAGTCCGAAAGGTTAAATTGTCCTTCAGGAAAAACAGACGTCAATAATTTAGTCCATAAAGGCCAAAGTGTCCTTCACGAAAGACAAACGTCAAGAATTAATCCGAAAAGTTCGATACTATGTCCATCACGAATGACAAACGTCAAGAATTAGTCCGAAGATTTCGATATTATTTCCATCACGAAAGACAAACGTCAAGAATTAGTCCGAAAATTTCAAATTGTCCTTCAGAAAAGACAGACTTCAAGTATTAGTACGAAAAGTTCGATATGTCTACATTTGCGAGTGTTATTCGTGCTTAGACACCGTAAAAATAATTAGCTATAATTAGATATTCTGAAAAAATATTCATGAATATTGTTAATCCTTAATTTAAAGCAAATAAAATATGTTAATAATTATGGTAATGTTATGTATAAAATTAGATCCATATAACAATACAAATTGTTAAAATCAAATGATATGTTGTCAAATATTGCGAAATAAATCAGGTTTAGGACGACGCTAATGCTTTACATGAATGCTTTTCATAAAAATTATTTTAAATAATTGATTTAATATGTTAAAATCTTTTTTCAATGTAGTAATTTTCTAAAAAAATAAGAAACTTCGATTACAATCAATACTACCCGCATTTCATTTCATATTCAAAAATCTAGTCTTGTATTATTCTTGATATCTGTTTTAATTTAAGAATTAATAACAGACACTAGATTCTACTATTATCTCCTGTGACATGTTATTGATGTTATCTGTAAATAGGTACGAATAATCCGGCAAGATCCATCCAAAGAGGTTTGACCAAGGACCAGCTGGTAGAAAGGATTTTAATTTGTGAACCTAAGTTATTATCCTTGTAAATCAATACCAAGAGGTTTGACCAAGGAACAGCTGGTAGAAAGGATCCTTCTGAACCTAAGTTATTATCCTTGTAAAATCAATACCAAGAGGTTTGACCAAGGACCAGCTGGTAGAAAGGATTTTAATTTGTGAACCTAAGTTATTATCCTTGTAAAATCAATACCAAGAGGTTTGACCAAGGACCAGCTGGTAGAAAGGATTTTAATTTGTGAACCTAAGTTATTATCCTTGTAAATCAATACCAAGAGGTTTGACCAAGGACCAGCTAGTAGAAAGGATTTGTTAACCTAAGTTATCATCCATTAGCAATAAAGTTGTTTTTCTCCTCCCTTTTTGTGTGTGTGTGTCTTTATTCATGAGCGGGCCTACCTAGTGTCAAAACTATCCATTTAACGCTTAGAAATTTGTTTCAACAATTACCCAGATTAGTGTAATATATCTGTTTAATAGAGATTCTATTATTTATTTATGGCACCTTACCGGGACATTAAATTTCAGGTCCATAGATAGGGTAGTCTGATGGTCCTATTTTGGTCATTTGAGAGCTGAACTACTGTCTAAAGTGAAATGTGAACATTGTCACTGATAAGCTTGGCTATATTTCTATTTTTGAGACTAAGGTATAATTGGTCAGAAGGTGAACCTTTAAAAAACAATGTAATCAAGTGATAATTGTTGCGAGTCATTCAGTGAAATTTAATCTATGCTTAAAGAGGTGATTTTCACACCTACATTTTCAAATAACGGCATTTAATTTACTTTACGTATATCAAGCATTTATTTAAATGAAAAATGCTCAGAATTAAGCGGTCAGTAGGTGTACCGGATACAAATCCATCCTCAAGAAAGTTTTTTCTTTAAGAAAATGAGTCCTACGACTATGAGGCCTGTGAAAAGTTTCAATTGCAAATCAAGCTCAAACTTTATCTCCGGTCATTTAAAATCTGTTGGTTTCTTGGGGTCAGGGGAATTCGGCCCTTCGGTCCTTCGGTCCTCGCCTTGCAGAAACACCTCTCATTGCATGTGCCCTCACCAGGTATTTTTTAATTATGTTCATGCTAATGCGGCTCATTCGGATTTTCCATTGAAAACTTTTCATTATTTCGATTTCAACGAATTTTGTTGTTGTTCACTAAACGAATAACACGCCCAAATGTTTGTATACCAACGTTCTTCGGAGGTCGTGAGAATTTCTTACATGGCTCTTTGTTCGTCTGTCTTTAAACAGGATCGGGTAATTGACAGTCATCACATCGTGGTTGCATGTAGTTGACGATATTTTCTAAGACAAATAAACGTAAATACAGTCAAGAATTCGGGGTGTATTGGTGTGTATTTGTTAAGAAATAGTAAATAAAACATCTATAAACATCAGTGGTTAGGTTCAGGGAGCACCCATACCAAACTGTCTTCTTCCTCTAGCTAGTAGATTACTTGGTACAATGACAATTTTCTAGTGTCAGAATGGGACTAGAGGATACCAAACTATCATTTCTTCTTAGTTAGCAGATTGTTTGCAACCATGGCAGTTTTCTTCACTATGTCAAGCTATTACAAACCTCATCTTATACATCTTTACAATGTCAAGCTATTACAAACTTCATCTTATAATCTTACAATGTCAAGCTATTACAAACTTCATCTTATACATCTTTACAATGTCAAGCTATTACAAACTTCATCTTATACATCTTTACAATGTCAAGCTATTACAAACCTCATCTTATACATCTTTACAATGTCAAGCTATTACAAACTTCATCTTATACATCTTTACAATGTCAAGCTATTACAAACTTCATCTTATACATCTTTACAATGTCAAGCTATTACAAACTTCATCTTATACATCTTTACAATGTCAAGCTATTACAAACTTCATCTTATACATCTTTACAATGTCAAGCTATTACAAACTTCATCTTATACATCTTCACAATGTCAAGCTATTACAAACTTCATCTTATACATCTTCACAATGTCAAGCTATTACAAACTTCATCTTATACATCTTCACAATGTCAAGCTATTACAAACTTCATCTTATACATCTTTACAATGTCAAGCTATTACAAACTTCATCTTATACATCTTCACAATGTCAAGCTATTACGAACTTCGTGTTATACATCTTCACAATGTCAAGCTATTTACGAACTTCGTCATATACGTTGACTACAATAACCACCATTCTTGTATTACTAGATTTACCAAATACAGCTTCTTTGTAATGTCTTGACATTGTTAAGAAGCAAGGATATATTGAGGCGCTTAACAATGTGTTTGGTTCTTCAGATGTTGGCTTATTCATTGAAAAGTCTTATTTGGGTAAACATTCTCTTGGGCCTACACATGGTAATTTAGGTTTGTGTCCTTTTAATTCTTGATACATATTGTATGTAATACGTTCTAGTCTATATTGGTGTATATCAAAAGGATCATTCAATATTCCGCAATAATAGCTCTTTAATACGCCAGACAATGCGGTGATTTATCCGCTTGGAATATATACTACAAAACATTATATATATAGATAGATAATATAATCCAATATTATATTCTTTATACGATCATCAAAGATAATATTTCAATACCCGATACAATGATATCAATTCCCCGACGCCTCTTTCAATGGTTATTCATTTGTAAGAATCATATATTAGGCTTATAATCGGCGCGTGTCATTTAACATCACTGGCGCGTGCCTTTTTTTTTTTAGACCTATCAATATTCTTATATTGATCTATTGAAAAAAAATCAATTTAGAAAAATCGATCAAGTCAGTGATTAATGCAATTTATATGAATTAAAAATACTGGGTAGCTATTTTATTATCTAGGTCATAATGGGTATAGATGGGCTTCGGAACGATTTAAAAGTGCTTACGGTTGTAGGGTGGTCTCCGGCCTCGTCAACGGTTAATGAAAGACGTGGGCTGAATCAACCCCCATAAAGTATACTTATGCTGATGGTGTTAATGAACCTATGTTGGAAGACACTACAGTCTCAGATCAATGCTGTTCGAAATGAAAGACCAGTACGGTTGAGCAGAGCTCCTATTTGGTCGCGTGAATATGTTCTCCATGATAGTGTTTAAATGTATTAATATTGTCCATAGAATTTGGGCGTGTTTTTTTCACAGGGGGGGGGGGGGAGGCTATGATTGGATCGTGTCGACACTCGGATCGGGTAACTTGTGGCTGGTGTGATTGGATTACTGATATAGATCACGTGGTACATACGTCTGTGTAGTTTGATGAATGTGTGAGAGAGACACCGATGGATGAACGCCATGTCTGTTTTGGAAAGGTTCGATTCTTGATTGTGAAGTCCCAAGAGCATGTCTCCCCCAATGTTCTCAGAGCAACTTTTGGATATATACGGTTGATGTATATATCCAAATGTTGCTTTAGGAACATGCCCCCCCCCACCTCGTTATTGAAGGGTTTTGTATATGTTTGCCCTTGTAATAATGGACGTTATTATTGTTATAGAACCAATGACGTTATACACAGATATAGAAACATCTTAGAATACTAAGATACTGAAGGTATTATGGATACGCTGCCCTGTGATATATCTCTCTGTCTTGGGTTTTAATTTTCGTTTGAGTAATTTAATTCTATTTTCCGAACAATTTTGTACAGGTGAGAGTACACGAGGAAGGGTGTCTGATATTGGTACACACACGACTAACTATTATAAAACATTAGACTACTCATTTAAGTCTGTAAGATTGTAATGTTAGTAATCAAAACTAAGCCAAAAACTGGCCGCTTATCGTCTGATTCACATAGTTTATTGCCATGAAGATTATTTAATTGTCGATTCTGAAAAAACTGCAAAACGATTGAAGTCCAGTGTAACCTTTAAATGGTAGGCCTAATTGATTTATTATCAGTTTGCTGTTTAATAATGCTATTTTGAATGAGTATTTTCAATTTGAGTGTAAATTGGATAAATGTTAATTATATTTTCTCTAATACATATTTAAGAATCATTTTCACGTTTTTATCTAAAATAGGACAATAGGTGTATGTGTTAAATACGTACAGATAATTTGGAATTGAGAAATACTTGACGCAAGTCGTAGTCGCTCGGGTCATTTGAAACGCAGACCGCTTAAAATCACCCCCGCAATAAACTACTTTCTGGTGTATTTGTATGGGCACTATTATTAAGTCAGGTGAGAAAAGGCGTGGTCGGATGTCCGGGGTAGGTTGAAGGAGGTTTTGGTGCACACACGACCTCTTTCTACCGCTGTCAGTCAATATCCTCGCACAGTACACCGGAACTGTACGCCGTACACCGGAAACTGTAAACTGCACGTCGTCTATTCCTACCTTTATCACCCCAAAAAACCCTTTTTCTAGTGCGACTGACCTCCGTGGGTGGTCGGTGATTGACTCCTATTCAAATTTAACAGCAATCTACTTCCATTTTATATATAGTTTGTATTGAATATATATTTATAGCTCTTTATACAGCAAGTCGAATCTCTCCTAGGCTGACCAGAATTCAGGCTGGTATATTGTTGAAGTGAATAGCGATCACCAGTTGAGAATGATTGCGAATATCGTACAATGGGCAGCGACAATAATTTTGCCAGGACCACAGCATTAAGGTACTCCCTTCCGAACAAGACATCATCAACCCCTCCGACCCGATCCGATCCGATCCGAACCGGATTGAATAGTAATAAGGTATAATCTCGACCTATGTCGACGTTTGATCCATTTTGATTAGTTCAATTGGTACAAAATTTGCTCAGACTAGCTGTCTGAAAACCTTGCTTAATAGTCTCGCCTTTGTCGTGTGCCGACCGACGATTGTTACAAAAAAGAAATTGGATGAATATGTTATTCTTGATAAAGGGATTCTCATATACAATGGTATTTATATATATGGGTAAATGTAGACCTCTTCTATTTATGACGATATAGTCTTTTTATTGGACCTATACCTTGTTCAATACAATATTTTATAGATATAATATAATATAATATAAATATATAGACACAATAACCAGTTTGAGACTGGATAAAAACAGAGCTAAAATAATGGGAAAGTATTTAAAATGTCTTTCTTTTAACTGTAGAGCCGTTTTCCTTTACTTTACGTCCCGCTTACTTCAAGCTGGAGGCAGCAAAACTAAAAATGCTCCAGAAAATGCAAACGTAAAACTCCATTTAATTCATCGACTCTGGGTAACCAGGCACGCGATATCCACACTCCCCAGTCGCCTGAGCACGTGACATTAACGCCGCCATTTTAACAATGACAAGTTTACGTCTGGAGAAATTAAGTAAAGACTTGACAAGTCGACTATCTTATCGGCTATATTTACACAGGGCACTGAAGTAATATGAAATATAGTTTATGTCCTACTTATGCTACAGATAGGGCTGAAAACAATCCCGTACATTGGTCAATGAAGGATATCTGCCTTTATAGCGACATTGGTGGTTCAAATATGATGCGGGGCGGAGGGGTCTGAACGTGTTTACTTTGAACCAAGTTAATTCTATCTGTGAACAGTGGCTCAACTACTTTAGGGACTTTTGAACCATGTCCCATGGGCCCCAAACACTGAGTCCAACCCCCAGAGAATGAACGTGTTTAGTTTGAATCAAGTTTATTCTATCTGTGAACAGTGGCTCAACTACTCTAGGGATTTTTGAACCATGTCCCACGGGCCCCAAACACTGAGAGACCACCCCCCAAAGGATTATTGTCGATTTTAAGTCGTAATTAAGACGGTGCCATTGGTCGTAGATATCTCATTAACAAACGTGCTCAGGGCCTTCGTAGTTCGCAATATTCCAAGGTCGATTTGAGACTTTAATATATGTGAAGTCTTCAAGAGTACTAGAAACGCACACAAATTCTATAGTATAAATACATATATAAAGTTATTTTAACTCTAAAACGCAAATGGATTTTAAGGCTCAAATTTCGACGGTGAGCTGTGAAGACGATTACTGGGGTCGCTTTCCTTATGATTGAATGAATATTTGGTGTTTTCATCTTTGATCAGTGTGTCTGATATCAGAAATTTCCATGTTACTGACGGTCTTGGTATAGATTCTATCATACCCGTAAATGACCCTGGTTACGCACCTGGGTTCAATCCAACCCTCCCCTTTTAGTCTTGGATGTGAACTTTTACTTTAGTGTTCAAATGTTCGGTGTTCACAATCCAACAAGTAGGGCCATTGGACGTTACCCACTTTTCATTTTACTTAAGTGTTAAAAATGTTCGGCGTTCACAATCCAAATACAGGGGTCGAGTGGCGTGAGAAAATCAAGTAATTGTGCTAACTTACAGTTCAAAGGCAAACCTTTGTCAAATGTATCGAAACCTGCCTAATCGAGACTAGAAACATGGTCATGTCAACACGAGTCTACCTCTTACACTGGTCGGTCAACACTGGTCTCAGTTCAACTCCAACAACTTCATTTTTTATTCTCATATTTTCACAATCGTCATTTCCACTACAACTTTTTACCCTGTCGCTTAATCTATTTAAAATAGACGTTCGACACAGACCACGCCGTGTGTTTAACATGTTACGGAGATCGCAAGCCAACTCCGTAAAAGTCGGAGTCTCTTTGACTTATCAACGGAGACAAACTTTCCCACAGTGTCATGTTTACTCAGTCTTGGAATTGTTTGGTAGCAAAACATTTACCCTTTGCTTTTGGCTTGTTTTGACTTTTAGTAAAAAAAAACTCCCACAATTCCGCCAGACTGTAGACGTTGTATTTTTTTAATATATGTATATATATATAAGTTGATTGAAAGGGTGGTGAAGTTGATATATAGCGGTAGGGGGTCGTGATAAGACGTAGATATATTCAAGTACAATATCTAGCTAGAAAATTGACTGACGATATCAATAATTCTGTCTAATATATATAATGATATGCTAGAAGTTACGTTTTAATTTTTATGTCAATTCACAACAAATTTAGTAGCTATTCAACAAATTCAGTTTTTTACACTCAATTTTATCTTCGGTTCTTATTTTTAAAATTTTACCTTCCATACTTTAGACAAATCGCCATAGTAAAAAATTTTGAGGGACTTGGTTAAATATTGTTAACTTTTAAATGAATTGATCTAAAACAACCTTGAAAGGCCTGCAGTGTGTAATGAGGGAAAGTTTGTCAGCATGACGATAAAGATTGTGGTGGTGGACTTTCATTGGTGTTTCCCATGTACAGATTGTAAAATACAGAACCTTCGTGTGGTGCACATCAACAATCAGGCCTCTCTTTTCGATGGCCGATTGAAAAACATAAACCCGATTTTAGCTGTTTCAGTTTTGAATGTTTATTTGTCGAATTGTGAACGTCAAATTTTCTCATTATTGAAGTTGAGGTAAATCCATTGTGAAAATTGTTTAATGCCTCTGAGTACAGACCTTCATATTCAGTTTTCATCTTTGTAGGTTTTCAACAAACGAAAGATTATCCTGTCTGTGGTTATATTAATGTTGAACTGTAGGTTTTGTGGGGTCATCGTTTGAAGATGTGATTCGTGTGTTTTGGGATAGATTACCAAGACTTATGTAACCAACTTGTAAACTCTCACCAATAAACCTCGCCATCCCAACCAGAAGTTTGGACTCTTGCCTAAAAACTACACGAAGACGTAAACTAATGTCTAGTGTTCTTTACTATATACAAGTTAAAGAAGCCCACCCATATAGTTCTGTCTCATATTAATTAAGGGGTTGTAGGCTACGTTCTTATAGTATATCTGGACACAATTACATATATGGATAACAATTACTGCTTGATAGACAGTTGTATCCTCGTCGAAACGTCGCTAATTATAAAGTAATTGTTATTTATATAATTGTGCCCATATATATATATTCTCCAATTACTAAATGCCATTTAAGGAAGGACCGTTTTCATGGTGTGCGTACGAGTTTGTTCTGATAGAAATTGCAAGTGCTGTGCTGTTTTATTCCAAAAGGAATTTAATTGTTATAGTGCACAAAGAATCACAACAACAGGCAAAGAGCATTGGCTCTGCTATTACCAAATGCTCTAGTAAGTCCTCGAATGACCCCACTTTAAATTCACTGTGTCTGTACGCTAATGACAAACACAATCTCTGATAAATAAAAAAATCAATTTAGAAAATATTGTTTTGTTCATTTCTGTACATTAAAACTGAATACAATAGCAGTATATAAATAATCGAGTTCACAGAGACGCCATTTTAATGACGTATACTTCAAATATTACGTCATCCCTTATGACGTCATCTTATTTCAAATCATTTTCACATGACGTCAGATGCTAAGTTGTAGCTTGGCTGTTATATAATAACATACATAGTTGAGACATTTAAACTTTTGATTATCGATAAAAAACAGAAATCTATAAACACCTTGAAGTACATCTATCTATTTTAAGACAACTCTCAGCAAAAGTTTAGACTGGGTTCTTATATTAAAGAGAAATAAAATTTTATAAAAAATGTTTTTACAATGCTCAGCTTGTTGAAAGTAGATGTCTTGGAATAGAAGCGTTCGTCAGGACGAAACCATAAACGTATCATTTGAGCCAAAAAGGTATAAAAACTACCGAATGTTTACTTATCTAATTTAATATTCGGAAAATACAATATTTTGAAATTCTTCCTTTGTTCTCTAAACAGCCTCCAAGGTTAAAACGAGCTCTTCATACCAAATATAGTAAATCTTAATATTGAGACCAAATTCCCAGCGGCCGGTGTGAGTCAGTATATTAATTTTGTCAAGACCAATTAAAAAGTTGTAGATATGATGACGTGTTTTGAAGAATTTCCTTTTAAAATTTTTGATAAATTCATAATATATGATACCCTTTTAAATTTAAGCAACCATTTAGGCCTATATAAAGCATAACTTGGCACCAATTCTGCACTGACAATACCAAAATTACTAGTCGATAATCAGCACAATTTTCACGAAAATTACCGGAATATGTTTGCGTACAAGTTTGAAAAAAAAAAACAGTCTGAAAATAACCTCGTGTTTTTCTCTCTTTCATATAGAAATCAAATTGAATATATTTGTCTCAAGTTTTTTAGTTTTATTTCCTGTATTTGCGTAGATGCTGATAGCAATGATAAGTAAAAATAGTGGTCATGAATTCTATTTCTGGACGTTATACTGATCTGTTAATTTTTAATATTTTACGTTATTAAACTTAAGTAGAGATCCGCGTTAATTTTTATTTTAACTTATAATTAGGTTTTTTATGTATTAAAGCGGAAGGATCTACGTGTTTTCGGACAGTCGCAAAGTCTGTTACGTTTTCGTTCTTTAAACTGTCTCTTTTCATGGATCCCCATCTCCAATAAAATTGATTCACAATATTTCTTCACTGAAACTAGGTTAAACATCATTTTGTGTTTCGGTTCTCAAAAACTATGCAAAGATTGAAATATTTGACTTGCAGACTAGCTAAACTCTTTCATAGACTTGAGGATATTTGAGTAAAGAATTTTGAGACTAAATGTTTAAAGTCAAGGCACAGTAAAAGATTGTATATTTGGTCAGTATACAGTTCACCATTGTATAGAACAGTTTGGCAAATGACCAAAATATACGATCAGCTTATTCAGTCAAAACTATTTGAATATAATGTCTACATTTTAATGGCCTAGATTTTGTCACCCATACGCGGTTTGTTCTTTTCTTATTTTTCTTGGGTTGCGTTAACTTTCGAATGGAAGATCACATTCATAAATTGCGTAATTGATTGTCTAAATAGTTCTATATTAGTTCTGGTGAATATTCGTTTAGGTACAAAGAGTCATTGACCTTTGTTCTAGCCAGAATATCACCCGAGTTCTAGTCAGAATATGTCCCGAGTATCTTTTAGTACATGTTTTCAAAATTGGTAGCCAAATACCCATTCCCATTCTAAATAGTTTACCGTGAACATTTCTTGTCACCAATTTTAAGAAAATTCATAATTCAAGCTAAAGTTTTCCCCAATTTTACAGAGTTAATCGTTTCGTGAAATAAAAAGGTTGAAGTTTGAAATGAAGGCTGAGAATACACCTTTTAGACTTAACACAGACAATAGGACTCAAATACACCGCAATTTATTTCGTTTCATTTCATGATTTATCAAAGAAAATCTCACTCATAGTAAGATACCGTACAATATATAAACGTTAAAAACAAAACGAAATATTGACAGTGTATTTGAATCTGATAGAATGACCCATGGTTACGGAAGCTAAACTTGTAACAATTCCACTGCAAAATATGATATGAACATAATTATAATAATGATTTAATAATTAGATGTTTAAATGAGCATTTTTAACAAACATGATGATGATATGAACAACGGACATTATGTAGCACAAATTAAAAGTTTTTCTGACTGTAACCTGTACGACATCTGTCAATAAATAACTACTAGAGTCAGCCATAATTAAATATAATTCACACAACTCGCGATAATCAGAAATATCACTTTATACAATCATTTCTCCGTTTCCCAAAATATTTCCTTCTCGATTTCAGTTTCTGTTTCACAATAAGAAGATTAAAGGATAATCAAATTGTTTTGTTATTTATAACCAAAATAGATATTTCGTTTTCTGCTCAAATTCAAAATTGTAAATTCGATCTAAACAGAAAACGGAATTATTTCGAATACTGCTTCGTGAAAACATATAGCCTTCCATTCTGAATACAAAGTGATTGATCACAAATTTTATTTTTGCGAGGATTAAATTTGTGATAAAAACGTGGATTATGGCACCTTATAATGAAATGATATGAAGACAGACCCGGTATATTTTGAACAAAGTATAGGGTGGGGCTAGAAGGATAGGGTGGGGCTAGAAGGATAGTAGATATATTATAAACCATTTTCCCACTCATTCAGTTAAATACATTTCTGATGACACGGTAAATGCTTTCGGGGTTTATCTCTATCACCTTTCAAGGACCCTTTAGGAGGCACTTTCTCGGTAACGACAGATTTGACGCAGTGGACGCATTCCACAACCAATGCGCATCCAAAACGAAAAAGGTAACCATGCAGCCTACATATATAACTGAATGGGTACGAAAACGACAATGGACGGTATGACACGTGATAGCTCTGAAGGGATGCCTTGTACCCTTATTGTCCAATCAATTTTCAGTTCACAACTATAAATAGATTCTAAAATTATCGACAACTCCACATCGTCTCTGAATCGAGTCCGTACACAATAATTAAAAATAATAAATAGCCATGTGTAGAGAATCTAATATACAATATTCACAATTCACAAATATTTATATTATTATCAGTTTTATTATAACAAGTTATTATTTTTATTCTGTGGGAAATAACAAGACTAATTCAATATCTTTGATGCCTTCAGGACGAATTTCACAATCCCAATCATATATTTTTCTCATCTGAATTCGTTACGTCATCCACAACGTAGTTGAGATTTGATTGACGTCATAAATTCATGACGTATTTTAAACATAATTTTTGAGAAGTTGAAAATACGTCCTATCAGCCGTAGATATAAAATTAGCCTCGACACCCTCAAATCTCGGAGCAGTACAGCGTTTCTTTGCATTGAATTATAACATACTACACATACTAGCACATACATACGCGCGCACATACATAACAAAACAAATATTTCACGATGCACTTGAAGTTTGTATTTTTCGGTCCATTTGTGTCTTGGCTGGTACATTTGAAGACGTAGACTGTGTTGTCCCTTCAAGTTTTTCTCGCTGGCGTTTTTTGGCTGTTTCTATTTTACATTTATGCAGCTGACGACGCCCTAAACGCCCTCTGCGTATTCGATCACCACATATTGTCTTACGTTTACGACCCCGTCGAGAACGTCGTTTACTCTTTCGGTGACGTATTGAACGATTCGAACGCCGTCTTGATTTTCGCTGACGTGGACGTTTTCGTCGCCGTCGTTTGCGATCTCGATCACAACGTTTTTTATGTTTCTTTATATTGTCTATCATCTTCTCTAGAATTTTGCAATGATATTTACAGCGGTCTATGTATTTTTGGGGATTTTTTCGGATTCTGTGTAATTTTTTACACCAATTCCGACGTCTACGTCTACGTCTGTTCTTATCAATTTTATCGGGATCACTAACTCGCCGATTTTTCGGAGTCACTAACACTGTTGGTGGTTTTCTGGCTAACTTTTTTCTCGCTTTGGTCGCCTTTTGTAATTCAATTTGCGATGGAGGCAAGGGTAAGAATTGAGAAACTTTCTGAGTTTTGGTAGCAAAAAGCCCGGGTTTCATATTTCCTGAGTGGTCGATGCCGATGTAGAATTTTTTCCGTTTTTCCTTATAGTTCGTGTGATAATAGACGTCATACAAATCCTTCGTTATATGCTGCATAAAAGCACAATCTTTCGTAACGTTCCTCTGAAATTATATAAAAGGACACATGTAAGGATATAAAAGAATTAATTGATTGAAAAAGAAAGTTTATGTGTGTAGCCTAATGTGGCCAGGTAAACCAATATTTTAGCTTTGAACATATCACTACACCATTAAAAAGAGTCGATGCTCTTAAAATATAAAAAATCTTGGATAATATTATGGGATGTATATGAAGTCACTGAACTTGAATATTAAAAAGTTTTCATAAAGCCAGAAATATAACGGAAAATTCGACCTCAGTATAGAATAATCGAACTTCTTCGTATGTGTCTCGGATTGGATAGGACAGTCTTTAACATAGGATAGGGCACTCTATATTATCAGATAGGGCACTCTTTAACATCGGATAGGTCACTCTATAATATCAGATAGGGCACTCTTTAACATCGGATAAGACACTCTTTAACATCGGATAGGGCACTCTTTAATATCAGATAAGGCACTCTTTAACATCGGATAGGGCACACTTTAAAATCGGATAGGGCACTATTAAACATGATGGTATTAAAATTAGCCTAGTCTTGCCTTTGTTAAACTGAATGGCCATTAAGATTATAATACAGATCAAATTAAAATGATAGGGTAATTTGAGTTGAAATAGGATTTAAAAACTCACGTACCGAGGCATAAATAATAGACGAATTGTTCATACACAGATATAGATCACTAACATAGCCTTTTATTACTATAGCATCCTTGGAAAACGTATACCAGGACAAAAACATTATAATACCTGAAAGATACAAATACACCTAGAATTACAACAGTTATTATATATCAATATATCAACATAATTATTCAATATACGCAGGCCATTACGGTGATATATACTCAATGAATAAGTTTCGCTTCACCAGGTATGATCATATTTTTTTATTTAATGTGGTATATCGTATACATGTATCACGTAACTCTAATAAAGTATTTCGACCTCTTGGCTATAACGGTCACAAAAATATTTTTTTCAGTTTTGAAGGTCGAATTTGAATTACATGTTAGTAAAATAGCGATTTGCTCTAATACGTAAGAACATAATGCGCAATTAGTTCTTAAATCATTATTCGTAGCTGTCGGAGTTAGAAAGACTTTGACTGTAAATATCACGCTTTAGTCGATGTTCCGTTCCGACTTTTCAATTGGTATTTAGGATGCGACGTTTAAACTGATCTGAAATTGCCACTATGTCACGATTTGGCGTCGCCACAATTATTCTAAATTGCCACGATTCTAAATTTCCACTATGTCACGATTTAACGTCGCTACGATTTTAAATTGCTATCGTTTCACTTTATGACGTCGCAACGATTCTGAATTGCTACCATTTCACGATATTCCTTTGCCACGTTGCTATCATATACGATAATGGAGAGGAATCTACAAAGATTATTTAATTTGTTAAATATAGCAAATGTTTCGCTTCTGTCTTCTAAGAAATAAATTGGTTCCATTAATAAGGTAAACTGTAACTAATGAACAACGTACAATCAAAGACAGACTTGCTCTCTAAAGGTCAAAGGGCAAAGGTCAATAATATATAAACAATATTTTATGAAAGTTTACTTTCATTTTGATATACAGTATAACACCCTTCTATAAACAAAGTCTACCCATTTACACTTTTCATATGTCGTTTAAAACGTTTAGGAATTAAGTGGGCCTTAAATGGTAACCCTGTCGAACACCAATATAGCCCACTGTTCAACTTCTATAATAATTTCGGAAATATGTTTTCGATAGTCAGCTTATGGGCGGCCTCAACTTTTTTTATTTTGATAAGCTACTAAAAGTAATTCATATTCCAATTTATTCATTCGATCAACCAAGTTTTGAGTGAATTTTCGAAAAACTTTTCAAAGATGTCGGTTGAAGTAACAAATATTAAAATCTAAACCCCGAAAAACAAAATGAAACAGGGTCCCAAAGTTGTAGCAGGTGTTTGGGAGAGTCAGTATTAATTCTCATCAAGTCGCGGAATGAATATATTTCAAAACTTGAATCCAAATTCACTGCATTAAGTCAAATAAATTTTAAAACTTGAAAACTACTCCATGCATCAACATTGTTGAACTTTGTGTACATCACTGTTCAAATTTGTTGTACTTTGACTTTTGTTCGTATATTTGGTAACATGATAAAACATGAAAGACTGGTAAATAACATAACGTATCATATAATATGATGAAGTTATATATCAGTACATAGATACCCGAAAGAATTACGTTGAAATACTTGTTGATTGAACGACTGAAATGTTGATCGATTAGACTAATTTTGACAGTGGTTATGATGAATGGAATGACCAGATAACTAACCTACCTCTCGATATAAGGATATATTATAAACTAGAATTTTAAAGGATTGGATAATGGGATAAATCAGTTAGTAGAAAGCGAGTTTGTTTTGGCATTCTTAGTCCTGTATCCCTCGTTTAATGACGTCACTAAACCTATCCTGTCAAGACATCATAAAGCTACCCAGCCCCAGGATGCTCAAATTAGTTTTTACCCCAATTTATAATCCCCCTCGACTTACATCCAGACAGGTAAAAATTGAAAATTGATATAATAATGCCAAAATGTGATAGTGCCGTAAGAAATAAATTGATATATTTTACTGCATGTATTTGATAAAATCAGTTATACATGTTTTCATATCTGCTTCAAAATTGAGTAAAATCTAAAATTTATGAAATACGAATTATGAATTATGAAGGACAATGTACCGTATTAAATTTTTCCATTTCGCAAAGTATGTTATTGGTTATTGCCCGTTTCTTTAATTTATTCTTAGACGAAAAATAGGACGTAAAACTCCAACATCATTTCAGTTTACTTCAAGGCTAGATATATCACAAAATAACCCATTGACTCTGAATACCCAGCCCCGTCCATTGAATAGAAATACCGCTCAATCATATCATTCATTGTTTTAACCCTTTACGTGTCATTATACAATATATTATAAATATTTTACATTCATTACATTATCAATGTGTCAAGCGTGGGGGTTAATATCCCGACACCTTTAATTGATCGTGCCGGATGTTCTCATAATTTTTACCTCAAATATGGTCATAAAAATGTTTTGAGCCCGTCCAACCTATTAAAGTACATATGAACTTACTATTCATTCAAAAATAATATATCATAAATCGAATGAAAAATAACTTTACCCCACAAATATCAGTCGATAAAAACCATGTCCCCTGCACCATGAAATCAACAAAATTTTGTTTCTATAGAATCTTTGAGATCAAACAAACTAAGGCATATAACACTTTTATAAATATCCTCCATTGCACACTGTAGCACGTTTCTTTCTTTACTAAAACTCTGAGTCATTTCACTTTGAAATCAAACAATTGTAGGCATATAACGCTTTCCTTAATTTCCATTATTGCACACTACCGGACGTTTCTCGTCCTCAGTGGTCCAATCTATGGCAGGAAAGATGTAGTAGTACTATAAACCACCATGTATTATCAACCAAATATGTATTTACTTCATATATGTAATCCATGTAGAGGGAAAAACATAAGGAGAATAAACCCATGCACACGTACTTCAACAGTTTCAACAAAATATACGTCAAAGCTATAATTACATCCAATTTATAACTCCAATATGGTTAAAACTAAACAAATGTACATGTACAAAACCATTACGTTGGTATTTATTTTTTGCTTAATTAACAGCGTTCACAATCGTCATGGTGTAGTGTTCAATTACTGATTCCACGAAAAACATGACGTAAGACACTATTACGGATGGATTCCGTTGGTATATGTAAAAAAAAATTCTATTTTAACAATAAGTTTATACGAATACAAGTGTGTCGCTTATTGCTTGATAATCAAAAAATGAGGTAAGCTTCCAAAACAGATTGCCAAATTGACGTTTGTTTATCACCCGTTGTTGGAAACTAATAGATTACAAGTATTAGTAATACGTATAAATAAAGCAATATGTCAGCCTTATTTTTCTCTAATATCTTATTATCGATATGTTATAGTAAAATTTCAGTCAAAAGTCAAAACAACGTGGATATATCACATCGGACCAGTGTTTTATCAGGTGTTGCTTAAAGATTCTAAATTTGACTGCTTCACCTATTATAGACAACAGGGTTGTTTGTACAGATCGGCTTCCTTAGTGATGTGTAGTTCTACAATTTTATTTTCGACTAATTCTAAGGAAATTTAGCTGTGATGGGTGTTTTATTCAGAATAAATGATTCTACAGCACAAGATGGTTCGTAAAAGTATCCTGCAAAACCAAAAACCACTCTTTTGTAAATCTAATACACTCCATCGTAATCAGACTGTGATAGGTATTTTGTTCAATGTAACGGACCTCAGAGCACAAAATTGCCTGTGCAAGCATCCAATAAAACTTTTTTCAAGTGTTGTCCCAAGTTCTTATCTGTGTAATATTCGGTGAATATGTGGATGTGAATTTGATGGGTTTGGAAATAGAGATAAAGATAGACCTATGCCTAAAGATGAAAGGTAGGAATCTTCAAATTCTTTTCTTTTTTTTTTCTCGAAATATCATTAAGAAGTCTTGTATGTGTGTTATCATGTAGCCTATACTTAAACACCTAACGAATTAGCGACGTCAGATTTGTCCCCTCTATATTTTATACCTTTTATGCCTTGTTCATTGTTGCATTTCTAGTTATTGGCACACATACACATGCTTTTACACCAAAACGATACGGTCCATTTTGGCGAGGATGAGTACAATTCGTTATTTAGATGCACCCCATCACTACAACAACTGGCTACTTCCGGTGTTATGCTTATCAAATTCTTAGAAAGTCAATCGTCAGGACCAAAAGAATTGTTATCTAAATTGACACTAAAATGCTGATAATTGCGAATTTATTGGGCTATATAAACATTGTTATAAACACAATATAACTTGTAAATCAATACACAATCGATCTTTACTAAACTCGGCCTGTTTTCTCTTTTCTCCGAAAAAACAAAATGGGGAAAAACCAAATGGCTGAGAACAGACGACGTGAAAAGTGCAAGGCGTTGTGGGTCTATTGATGCATTAGAAAATAGCCGAACCCTATCCTTCATAACGTTGACGTCTGCGTCCGATTAGGTGCAGAGAAGTAGGAAGTAAAAATTCCTTTAAGGTCCCATAATTTTGTTGTTATTTATAATAGATACGCTTAACTATCGGATTAAAATTCTATTAGGTTCATATTTCTCGATTTCATAAATTACTTTCACACGTAGATTCTCTTTCAAGCCTAGTTTCAACTGTTTGTATATGAAAATTCCGAGAGCAAATAGAAACACGAGTGGCGAGATTACATTGTTTTGATAATGACCGCTAGGATTCAATATGGCTGCCGTGGGTGGCCATCTTGAAATTGATACCATATTAGGGATTAACTAAGGAGTGGGCAGGTTATCAAAGAATTAAAGCTCTTTATGGTGTGAGTTTAGTTGTTAGATTTGGAGATTAACTTTTTCAAGGTAGATGGTTCGGGTTTCATTCAAATGACCAGAGATTTGGACAAGTTTCATCAAAGCCATTCAGTGAGCTCAAATAGGGTCTGTAGTCCAAAGTAACCCAGAGTCTGACAAGGATCACGTGAGTGCCTTGATCTATTGTCCCATCCGAACTACAGGACGATTTCCATCCCAGTCCCTCCGAGCTGCATCATTGACAAGGGAAACTGGGTTAAAAGCTTAATCTCCAAGAGAATTTTCACCTGTTACACACTGGGCCTTGGTTTATTGTCCAATCTGAACGACTATTCGCTTTCCAGTCCCTCCGACCCGCATCATGCCAGAGGAAGCAAGTCGTATTGAGAAATATCATAGAGAAAGAAAGACGATTTTTTATCTTCCAAGTCTAAAACAGTTAAATCGACCATATAACACGGTTATAAACTAAACGTTTTGTGTTTGATTTCGACCTTTGATGAACTTATTAAATTGAAAACAGCCAGATTGAGATTTCCTTCACCCCAGCCAACTTTATACGTCTGTAGTTCATCATCACCTCTCTAATAGTTCGTAGATTGTAGATCGTCTGCCTTCAAATAAAACGGAATGAAAGTGGAGTTTGGTCCTTCCTCCTATTGCAAAAGCAGAAATCGCCAAGCGTTGGATTGTTCACCCACAAACAGTGAACGTGAGCCGGGTTGAGACCGTCGTGAGACAGGTAAGTTTTACCCTACTGGTAGGTCACAGGGGTTGGGTTGTTCACCCACCAACAGGGAACGTGAGCTGGGTTTAGACCATCGTGGGATTGGTTAGTTTTACACTACTGGTAAGGGAACATGGGGTTGGGTTGTTCACCGACCAACAGAGAACATTACAAGACAATCCGAAGCACATTGTCATTGCGGGATTATTCCTGTCTTACTGAGAAGGCGTCGTATGTTCGAATTTTCGAATCTAGCTGGACATCGCAAACGATAAATGAATAGCTTATTCAGTAACGTGATGGAATGTCATCTAACTTGAATTTTCTTTCGAAGAAACAATGCCAGGTGCCAGTGCAGACGCTAGTCGACTCGCTGTTGACCTGCAACCACTTGCAACAAATTACAATCCAAGTCTCTCGCAGATGATATCTGTTTTATACTTCACCAATAAAAATATCAGTTAATTGATTATAAAGAATAACAGATAGATTTAAAATAAATGTTCAGTGTTGTGTTTAGAAAGTGTTTGTTGTAAAAGACACCCTAAGACTAGCATACCAGTGGAATTCTGTATACAATACATCCGAGTTGTATATACACTAGTCTCAGATACTTTCAACATATCTCTCCACCCCGACATCTCTAAATAACTAACGTTCATCTTCAAAGCAATCTGGATTCTATCTCAGAAAAAACTTAACATCAAATTTTAAGTGTAAAAAAATATATTTAAGAATTAGATAAAATGACAAAAAAACATCAAAATTTAAAGTGTAAAATTTGTATTTTAAAAGATTAGATTGCGTTTAGGGAGAATTGTTTAGGAAATCTTAAATCCTTTACGTCACTTCTGATATTACGTTAATGAATATATTAGTGACATTATAATTGGATGTTTTCAGAGTGGTGGGAAATGCTCTTCCTTTTGGAAAGCTCAAGAATGCGGAAGAAATGTCCTAACTATCACACGTATATAGAATTAAAAAAAGAGATTTGCGTGTATAATTATAACGGTAACATCGAACAGAACTTATGTTACCGGTAAGCGTTTCGCATAGAGAATCCCCTTCAGGACAGCTGACAGCTCTTCTGCACCTTATGAGTTAATGAAGACGGGAAAGGCAATGCAGAAATGAAATGAAGGGAGTTTTACGCCCTACTCTTCTGTACCTTATGAGCTAATGAAGACGGGAAAGGCATGATAGAAATGAGATGAAGGGAGTTTTACGCCATACTCTGCTGCACCTTATGAGCTAATGAAGACGGGAAAGGCATGATAGAAATGAGATGAAGGGAGTTTTACGCCATACTCTGCTGTACCTTATGAGCTAATGAAGATGGGAAAGGCATGGTAGAATTCGTTCATGTCATCATCATGATATCGGCATTGCAAGACTATCTACAATTTTCACCCATTACAGAAATACAGGTTAGGGCTAACATCTCCTTTAAGGTCCAAGGAAGATGTTTATAATTTTGTGAAGATGGAGGCATCTTAAAGACCGGAATAACCCGGAGTTTATAACCACGTCTACTCCAGTTACACGCGCTTATACACGTGCAGACACTTAAGAGGTTGTTTGGTGTAGACAGCGCGTGAGATGAAAACGATAGTAATAATCTAGAAGGTTAGCCGATAATTAGAGAAAGACCGTGGTCCTGTTCTTAATCTTCAATTTACTCTACTACGGTTTCACACCAATTTAAAGTCACGTCATACCATACTAACCCGTCAGCTACAATTACAGGTCGATATATGAAATAACGAAACACATCAGTACGGTATACTACTGAATATATCCTCACAATGCCAAGCTATTATCCCATCTTATAAATTGTATTCAAGGTATCAGACGTAGTTCGTAATAATGGAAATTGTGAAGATATGATTAAAAATTTATAATCAAAATCACTAACAAAAAAATTTCCAGCTCAAAGTTGGGATTCAAACCCTACCAGTGAACATGGCATACTGTGACTTTAATCCGATGCCAGAATGAATAAAATAAAAAATGGTGCAGATGAGATAGTAACGATTTGATGAAAATATAAAACAGTGGAATCACGATTAAGATATATTGTAACAGACTCAAGAGTCAACATTGTTCTCGGTCAGCAAATATAAACAAAATAGTAACACACGATTTTATAAATAAAGCACCTAATATTATAGATGTATGGAGTTTTACACCCTACTCTTTTAGCGCCTTGTTGGGTTAATAAGGGAATTGGCGACTCCATGTGACGTTCAATAAGATAAGGGACATTTTCCAGGAGCGTCAGAACCGACTGTTTAAGGAGTCTGTATCACTCTCGTCCCCGGTTTATTGTACCATTATTAGCAAGTCGGTCTACCCAGTAGCAATGATGTTATTTTCAGATTAACAATAACTGAAATTTTTTCTCAGCAAAATATAGAATTTGTTTACAAATAATATCCACAAGAGCAAAATTATAATAGGTTTACATAGGTATGCAAATTCTTGATAATAACGTTGATCCCCGAAGTCTTTGACATATACAAACCAAACGGGCCTGCAATAATAACCCAGATAATATCGTTATACATATACAGATAAATATATATTTAAATATCAATTATCTGCAGTCAATATGACCAATAACATTGTCAATATATGATAACACTTTACGTGATAGCAATTCAAAATCAAACAATGCAAAGAGTCGATTCGACATTTGGTTCATTGCTCGTCTTCTTAGACTAATCTGATAGAGAAAAATAAACCGAAATTTAAATTCTTATAAAGATGAAGAGTAAACTACAAAATTATCATAGAATTAAAAACAGTATCAAACTTAATAATATAAATTAAAGAGCGAGACGTTACATTCTGTTTGATGATCTTAATCGAGAGCTGAAACGTAAGATATAAAATTGATTGTATGATAAAAGTTGTAGAAGTATGAAATACACGATGATATTGTTATCTCAGGTTTAAGAAAGCGATGTTTATATTGGATCAAGTCTAACATCTATTTAATTCTAATTATTTATTTTCTGTGTATGATAAGTCGAGGAAAAGTTAAACACCATGTTATCTTTATTTAACTAACATCAAACACATTGGACAAACACCCCTTCATGCATCCACCTCACCAACTCAAAGGTCACGTTCAGGTCATTCCGCTCCTTGACGTCCATAACCAGATAAAGACGTTTCGTATGAAGTTTTTAAATGAAGCAATAAAAATAAATTTAAAGGAAAATGAGCGATAAATTCTTAGCAAATAGTTGAAATTAGAAGATGTTAAGTGATGTATTGTTATCAGTTGTAAAGCGAGGAATGGCGAAGGCGTTAAATTGTTTGAAAGACCTCTTAAGTACTTATAGTCAACTAGCGTGAGATATCCTATTGTCCTATTCTAAAATACAATTCAATATATACCTATGTCGTCAAAATTATTACGTCACTAAATTTGACGTTATTTTAGTCATTGAATTATTACGTCATTCAGTGTGACGTTATTTCAGTCTTTGAAACATTACGTCATCAAGTGTGACGTTATCTATCTATTACGTCATTTCGTATATTTGAAACGAGTGCTTATGAAGCAGATTTAGACCTCTCGATTTACATAGAAAGTTTTCAAGTGTTTTAAGCGTTTATTTTCTCAACTAAATCTCTTTGATCGAAATCATTATCTTAAAAAGACCTCCTTCAATGGCGACTGTCAAATTTGACTGTGATAATGTAGAGTAGAAAAAAATCTCGTTTCGAGAGCACCTCGGGGCAATTTTCAGCTCTTAAATGTTTATCGAACGTTTTTATCGAGTTTTTATGTTCGTCATTAAAAGATATGAATTATCAGATCAATATAAATCTTAAACATGTTGTTTTTCAGCCAAAACACAAGGACATAGGCACCTCCGCCTGGCATTTTATTACATTTTTAATATTCTAAGACGATTACGTGTATTTCCTTATAACTGCGTCAATCGTAACCGTAAAAGTAGAAAATGACATGAAAGTCAATAAAAATGTAAATGTTCATATTTCTAAACGCATCAAAATATTAACCCCTACCAACTAACTTCAAATTTTACAATTTTTATCTTCTGGAGAGTTTATTAGTACCAGTATGTATTTTAGATGTTGTACTATTAGTAAACCATCTGACTACAAACAGTCAACACACCTACGATCTGCAACAAGATGCTAAAAACTTTGTTTCTTTCTGCGTTTGGTTTTCATCACAACTAATTTTTAAACTATTTCGGTTTAAACGGATTAGAGATTCGAGTCGTGTACTGTAATCTTCGGCTGTAATTGGATTAGGCAGGATTAGAGATCAGTGGGGACCTAGACACGGATTAACATATTGGTTTACCGCCGCTATAAAACCTTCTCATCAATTGCAGAAGTTAAAGCTTGGTGTAGTCCGAATATCTAAACTTTTTGTTATTTTTTTGAGAGAACATTTCTCCTATAGAATTATATTTCGGGTATATTTTTGTGAAATGTCAAAGAGTCATATGATTTTCAGTTTGTTGCTTTGATAAAATTTTCAGGACACGTTTTACCGTTTTGTACAAGATTTCATACCTCTAGACTACCATCGATAGCAATTGCTCAATAGTCACAAAGTTTCAAAAAAGCAAAAACCAAAGTTGGTTGTGTAAGGAAATGTATATTTCTCTAAAAATGCATCGTGTTTCAACCACTCTAAAATATATTAGGTAATATCTGTCGATGCGGATGGAAGAGTATTTCGGATTACAGGAAGTGACAGTAGAAGACGGGCAGACGAGAATGGTCGTAGCTGTAACCCAGTATTGAAGTTGGTTTAACAAGGAGGTGTTAAAAAGCCTCGGTGGTGACCCTTGTTGTGTTGTATAACAACACTGGGAACCAAACAAAAATACATCATATTCTAGATTTGGGAGTCAACTTCGACATTCTTCTTCTTGTCATTAACATAGAATCACGTAACGGTCGGCAATATGGCGGTCATTCGGTACTTTAGGATGTGAGTAAGACCATTCACAAATTTACACACAAAGATATTTCGTTACCAACGACGACGGTGATGGCACTGTGAAATGCATTCTCTAAAATTGGACCCCTAGCTGTAAGTCACGAACAAATTTAATCGAGCTCTAAAATAAACGAGACAGGTAGAATTTCCATTCAATATATTTAGGAATTTTATGTGTTCTTTCCGTATTTTCTGATAAAGAGGCGAATGGTTGAGAAAAATGACGGTGGTTGTCAGATTCGAACGCAACTCATAACTCATTTGCATGAGAGTTGCGTTTGAAACATAAGACCCGATATTAATCGCAATCATTCACAACTGGTGATTGTTAAAGTAGAGTGAGGCACCTGAATCCATTAAACACAAAAAGAAGAGAGAGAAAACTGAACGTTATATCACTTTTGAAGCAGTTTATCGTATTTTTTGATAGAGACATTTTTTAACGATTGAAAGTTCTGGACAAATGGTATAAAATTTCACGGTGTATCGTGTTGGTTTTATAACCACTTATAATTTTTAAAACTGGTTAAAGTCATGTATAATATATTGTACCAACGTGTCGTGTGTAGATCTTTTATATATAAAAAATGGAAGCCGGCGAAAAGAAAGCTCAAATAAAAGGAAAACGAAAAGAAACTTGTTAAAGCTATCGTTAAAAACGTCTTGAATGGCTTGAACATGAACGATTTGCTTGCGATTACAATGCGGATCAAATTTAATATGAGTTTCATTACGTATATAGCACATCATTTCACGCTCTTTGCACCTTCTCCCCATAATTTTACGGTGGCGATGTTTCGCCGATCTTCCGTTTTAATATCGAGTCTTCTTAAAGATAAAATCCTCAATAAATTTACCGTAAATTGTCTAAAAGACCATCTCATGGCGAGGAATTAATTCTAGCCTCATTGATATATTATATTAAACGATTTCAAAGATACAAGAGTTGGAGTTTGCGGCAAAGAAAATTAAGGCGAATTACCACCACCTCTTATGTTGCTTCCGTTCGAACGAGTTTGAAATCCTCCACCCAAGTATTCCACCTGTTTAAATGATGATACGACTCGAGATTAGACTTGTTACACTGTTTTACGTTAATATACTTCATAAAAACACAACATTTCTTTCAAACATAAACAAACTACATCAACACAAACAAGAGTCGACAAGAAATTCAATTAATACCAACATTAAGTTTTAAATTCACAAATTCTTTTGTCAAAAAAGAGTCATTACAAGAAATTTTACTGATCTTTTTACACTTTTTGAGGCAATAAAACGACTGAGTTCGGAGTAGAAACGTTGTTAAAAATCTATTATTAATGTAGTTCTTTCGAATTATACTGTGATGGGTTGGCTCACCTCTGTTAAATTTAGTCAAGGTCTATATTATACTGCTTTTTATCAAAATGTTCTTTTTTAACAAAAAAACAAACGATAGCTGCTAATTGTCCTTGAGTTGATGGAAATTAAATTACATCTATATTAAACTAAGGACTTTGCTCGTATTTTCTTACTGATCACCAACTCTTAACCAGCAATTTTAAATATTCCGGGTGGTTGCTGGTTTAGAGATGTTTCACTGTTACTGTTTTTATCTGACTCTGGATATCATGGTATGTTTCCTGGGCCAGTGCTTTTGTGACTTCTATTCTACACTGCCATTAAAGCTAGTCCCAGACCAGTGCTTTTGTAACTGTTTCTAACAGATGGCTGTCTTATTATCATTTGACAATGTCATTGAAGAAAGTCCTATGCCGGTACTTTTGTGACTGCTATGTTCTATTATGACTGACTACGCTGTAGGTAGAATATAGAAATCTCAGTTATTATTGACCGTTTAAATATTCACTAGAACCTCCAGATAATAACCCATGTTAATAATAACTTAAAGTACAGGTTTAAAGGTGGGTTGCCGATTAGTTTTAAGTCTCCAAATCACTGGAAATGAATTTGCCTTTTTTTCTCTTCTTCAAGACAATCTAATCAAAACTTGCTTACAATTTCGTTTCGTTATTTTTATTATTTTTTATTAATATTCAGTCTTCATCATTTTAATCTTATTTATCTGACTATATAAATTCTACAGTAATCATAACATAGACATAATTGTCATATACTATGCACGACAAATTATTATATGGCGACCAATTACTTTAATAACCCACGACGTTTCATTATAGTGATATCAATAACAACGTTATCAGTATAACAATATTCGGATATTTATTGTCCGTTTAATAAATGCCACTCAAGGAAGGAGGTTATTATAGGAACTTGGGGTGAATGTTTAAAGGGTGCCATCTTTAAAACTTGAAGTATAACAAGGAATATCAGAGACATCCCATCTTTAAAACTTGAAGTATAACAAGGAATATCAGAGACATGCCATCTTTAAAAGTGAAAGTAGACCTATTTGATGAAGTCAGATGATTTATAAAAGAAGTGGTAAATTCATTAGACAAGTTTTTACCTTTTTATTTCACCCCTGATAATAACCCACATATTCTGATAAAACTTTATTCTGGGCCAATATCTTCTCCTTCCAAAATTTGTAGAAATGTTTCAGCTGATAAAACCTGAGATCGGGAGGCTGTTGACAGACTACGATTAGTTCTCGACGTTATTAGTCAAGTTCTTATTCGGTAAGTTTAGACTAACTGAGCCACTACGGCTCCCTTGTGTAAGTCGTACTTATGGCCGAATTTCCCAAAAATACCATAAAATATCATATAGGCCTATATAGACGTTATACGACTTGCAAAATAACATTTCAATTCAACATAATTAGGTTGTTTTCTCTCCTACAAAAAATCATTTTAAAAATTCTATCATTTTTATTTTCGAATTTGAAATAAATTCCACGTCGTCTGAAGATAAAGTGGTTCTATTTCTGAAATTTCAAAAGACAAAAAAATGAATTTCTGACAATATCTCGACTGTTAGATAATTTAATCAACGTTTGATGAGAGATTGGTACAAATTCTACGACAACAGGGTAAATACAACCTTATTTTCATTAAGTTAGTTTATCACTTGATAAAAACAGATCTAGAGATGTTATAGGTTTAAAATTAGAATCAAATCTAAAATCAAAACGAACTATTCGCACTAATAAAAAGTTGCTTTACAACCAAATAATGCAATATCAGATTAACCAAACACTGGCTCGAAAACTATTGAATGGACAAAATTATTCTAACTCAGCATCTTTCAAGAAAATATCATGTCCAACTAGCAGATTGTTTGGGACAATGACAGTTTTCTATAGTCAGAATGGGACTAAAACATACCAAACTTTCATGTCTAACAAGAAAGCAGATTGCTTTGATACAATGACAGTTTCTCTGTGACCCGAATTACAACTCGACAAACCAACGATGAATAATAAATTTTCTGTGGTCAGAATAGACTAGAATAGTTTTGGTATCTGGTAAGTCTAATTGATGGATATAAACTTTTATCAACCTCGTTCGATAATGGAATTTTTTGTTCATTCTAAGAGGAAGTATCACTTTAAAACCGAAGCTATGGATAAGATCAGAAATATTATACATATTAAACTAAGTAGGGTATTTAAATCTGAAAGAAAGTTTACTCTATAACTCCCTTTCATTTGAAATTTAAAAAATGTTTACCCTTTTACACTAGCGCTGACGAATCTATCTTTGATCCTTTTGGTTATTCACAATGTTGTAGCCAAGAACTTAAATAACGTAAAAAACTTGCCGGATTCTAACTTGCTAGTCTACCTAAGCAACAAGTTGAGAACCATCATGATTAACTCGGATACTTGAAAAAAGCAAAATGTTACGAGCTTCTCTTAAACTTATCTGGAAATGACATGAAATGAATGGAGTTTTACGTCCTACTTAATCTTATCTGGTGATAAATTTTGTAGCAAGCTTGTATCGTAATTAAGATGATTTTGATTTTGAAATTAAACAAAGTCCCACTTTTGAGTTTTACGTTTTCATTCATGGACAATGTATATTATATTACGTCCTATAATCACTGTGAAGGAACGGTAAGTTAAACGTGTTGGTGTAGACAGGACTTGATAAATTCCTTACTTGGACGTCATATCTACACTTAACATCTAAATACGTTCTATTATATAGTATCTCATATACCTTGAAAAGATGCAGAATGGACAAAGTTATGCGTAATAGAGTGAGGGGGGGGGGGTATTAAATTTGGGGGTGAGGTCAGTTTTGATATAAACTGTCATCCTACTTATGCATGCAAAGGGCTAGGTTAGGTAGGGTAGGGTTAGGTAGTCGACTGGTAACACAAGGAAACGTAAATCACACGATATTCGCTTCTTCTATATTCTATTCCCTACCGTACCTCGTCTTATACTTGGAAAACAAATGTTCAAGTCCCCGACCTAAATTTAAGCAAGTAAATATAAGGACTAGACAGTGAGATGTTTGAATGGCGATAACAACAAAAAAACAGATTTAAAAGCCAAACATATTGAGATATAAGTCTATAGATAGGTAAATATAACATAAAAAATATATTATATTTAAAATAACCGTATTGCATAATATACAATGATTTTTACATTCTACCTGTGTTTAACGATTGATCTAAAAAAAAATCGGCTATCGCCATGCAAATGTTGAAAAGTATCTCTTCTTTCAGTTCTAGTCAGTGGAACCTACATGGAAAAGCGTAATAAAAACGGGTTTGATATCGACTTCTTATCGAGGAGGTAAATAGATATATATTATATCTACAAGGTGCATGGCCTACTTGCTACAGGACAATCCTAGCATGGTATTTTTCAGACTTCAGGGTATATCTTTCATGCCTCTTTCCATTTCCATCTTACACGTGGTGATTATAGAAGTTATTTTCATATAATATTTCATTCTTAAAATCATGCATTGCTTTTAATGGCTAGCCTACTTCCGACTTACATCATACACAGTAGGCATCAAAATTATGCAAAACGTAGGCCTTCATTGTCTTTATTTTATTTACCTGAGCTATTAAATGGAAAGTTACCCCATGCTTTCCTAATATAAAATATATAAACATGAGTTTAGAACTATTTTACGTTTTTAATCTATGAAAGATATTGTGGTGTAATTTATCGAAACCCAGGGTGGTCAGAACTCCCTACTCCCCATCATATCAACCCCTGCCCCCCCACCCATCAGTATATCACCTGTAGTGTATTATAACCTATTTACTTACAAGGCTAGATAAGAAGGTGTTAGATATATGTACGGTATCCACCCTAGGTGACGAGATCGACCTAAGGTATGTCAAACATCTTGTCTGATCTTCATTTTAAAGTGGGGTCCTCTAATACTACCCTGGATAGTTTTATAGAAGGGTAAGCAATCGTGGACTCATTAATTCATTCATTCTTTCATTCAGTTTTGTTCATTCATGTCTGTTCTTCCAATATTTCATCATAGGACATGCTAACTTCACCCCCACTGTGGACCAGGAAAGGTATCTTTAAGTAACCTATGAAGGTACAGTATTATTAAATTATCAGCATGATAAACCTCATATAATGTTTCACTTTCATCTTTTCTGTGTTATCTTATTAGTCCTCTTCACGACTAGAATATCTTTATATTACATGTTTCTCACAAAACCACTGGCCGAGAACTCGCATATCTTAACAGCACTTTGAAATGTATAGTTCTAGCTCTATGACCTAGGCTCGTGCTTTTTATAAGACGAGATATCACCTTAACACTAACATTGCATATTAACACATCAACACTAGTTATACTTTCATAATACATAAAAACTCACAGAAACAAAAGCCGTGGACTGGGTTCTAGTTTATCAAACCAACATCTAACTTTATACAACAAAAAATATCATGTTGAATAATGGCACTATACTTCTAACGTTTTCAACAATTCACACTGTCATCAGTTGGTCATTGTAAATTGTTAAAACGACGTTTACAATATAACCCAGGAGAAGTATATCGATAACAATGTAAATTGTTGAAACGGGGTGTACAATAGAACTTATGATCAACCAATAGTCCCGTTACTTTGTTAAAGGTCTTCAAATCGGACTGTCCTGTGTGTCCACTTTCAAAATTGCATCAGGACTATTTATAGATTATTTCTTTCATCAGTAGCCTTTCTAACATTTGACTTGATCTATCAAGTCTGGACTTGCCCCGTCCTAACCCTCGACATATTTCAATCTGATGACAATAACTGATGTATCAGAAGGTAGTTTGAATGACAGGTGGGCCGATAAGTAGTTTAAATGTTGTATATCATATTTAACTATCAGATAATCACCTTTTCTTTAGATTTAACATGGGATTAGTCCGAGAACCAGACCATCTAATAACCATCTTTACATGTGACTTCAATGTTGTACCGGTACACGTATTAACAGAGGTCTTCAAATTGTACACACTATCAAAATACTCAATAATCATTGATATTTATCTGAGGTCAATTTGATATTTCTTAAGTTTTTATCTTTATTCTTAATGAATTATAAATAATGTAGCACTGGGGAATATTATATTCCACAAACTGAACTGATAAGCTTAACAATGATAGTGAAGAATTTAGTATTTTTGGACAGTGACCATCAAGATAAATCCCCCCCCCCCATCTATTGAGGTGTATGCACTATAATATTGATAACTAGTGCTTCAGTCACCGGATTCTAGTAAAAAAAAAATAGCTGACTTTATTTCTTTTATTAATAAAGTCTGCTTCGCTTCGATGCAACACAAACTTAATATTTCTTCTCATTTTTGGTCTACTTGGGTGACTTTGAGCACACAATTTGCATTACACATGTAAAGACCCTGGAGACAGAAGCCAGAGTTCCAGGGTACCTTCCCGATACGAAAAGGACCTCACCAATAAACAAAGCCTACAATCTGTAAATCAAGACGTTTCAAAACAAAAACTCTTCTAAGCAGACGATTAAAAAATATAAAGAAACGAAAGAATGATAAATAATAATTCACATTACGTAAAAACACTTTCGAATTGTGAAAAAGCAGACGATCAAAGCTAAAAAGAAAGGAAAAAAGAAAAACAAGTGTTAAAACGATCATTACTTGACAAGTATGGTGTATATAGATTGATATGGGCTATCCGTCATGCTAAACATAATATCGCCTTCTTGAAATAAAGGCGGGAATATCGGTGGCAGACGTGTTAAGATAATGTTTATATTTAGAGTATACAGCATTTCATCAGCTGATAAATTAAAGGGGTAATGTCGCAATGTGTTTTCTTCTAAATATTTGAAAGATATTAGCTACAGCTGCTTTAAAATTTTCAAATTACATTTTGGATAAAAGGTAGAAGATGGTAAACTTTCATTCGGCGAAACGATTTTAATACACGATAGTTGCTAGATTATCTAATAGACGATTAATTATATAATTTAATTTACATTCAAATATAAGCAAATCAACATTATTAAAATGAAGTGAAACGAATGGAGTTTTACGTCCTACTCTTCTGCACCTAATGGACTAATGAAGACAGAGCTATATATTTACTTAGAAATGAAATGAATGGAGTTTTACATCCTACTCCTCTCCATCTGAATGGACTAATCAAGACGGAGCTATAGTAATCAACAGGTGTAGGATATGTAAGACATCTCTCTTTAATCATTTGAGAATTAATAAATATAGTTTGATCGAAGTAACATAGATGCAACCTGTTTGTACTGGTGTTTCACTCTGCAATTTCATATTCATTTTATTCTGAAAGTTACAAACGCATCAAATTATTTACGATACAAATTCCGAATATAATTCAAGTCTCTACAAAGTTAAAATATATTTCGTTTCTCATAATTTTTCGGGGTTGAAATATGAACAAAGGGAATCCATGGTGATATGTTTTATCAATCAATTATATAACAGGCCTGTTTTAACTTGTAATATCAATTATTATAGATAAACATTGTATCAGATCTCCAACTATTCAATATGGTGTGATTTATAACCTAACGTCCACACATCTCGCTCTACATGTACAGACTAGGACCGTTCCGTTTCGTTAACCAAGCGATCTAGTCGACTTGCCTCCAGCCCTCGTATACAGTACATTTAAAGTAAACGGAATAACACGTAAACTTCTCAAAACAGTTTTTAAATCACAAGAACGCTATAATAATATACTCTATCAAAGGCATTATTGAAATCAGCAAACTTCACATTTATAAATTCATTTACACTATTATTCAAGAATATAACTCAGTTCTCTAAATCATTCAATATTCAAATTGGATTATGAAAGTTGAGGTTTTTTAGACCGAAAGACTGTGTCGGTAGTGTCTCCGATTTTATTTCCAAGGCGCCAGTAGACATGTCATAACCATACTAACAGATATATAGCAAGCTGTATTTTCTACGCAGACTTGATATCAGTTAGTTTTCTTATCTCTTCCTGCTAAGAAAGTTTAATCAGATTATATAAAACACTTTGCAGAATCAAGATACGACTATTGGTTCCTTTACAATTCAGTAAAAAATTATCGTAGATGTTCGGATGGCGTTACATGCATTACGATATTTGGCTGATTATCGCGATGTAAGGTATATATTTTGGTAAACTATTTATCCCTTCAAATAACGGTGCCAAATAATTAATCCCAATAAACCAAGGCCTCGTGTGCTACAGGCTGTGCACCTTAAAGATCTCATTCGCAGTGACATGGTGAAGATGGTTAAATAAATTTCCATTATTGCATACTGCATGCTGACGATTTCTACCAGGTTTGTAAAATATAGTAGAAGAATGATGAGAGGTGCAAAGACAAAATGTATGAAATATTACAGGAATTTGGGTCAGAAGAAAGATTCTGAAAAAAAAACACACGAGAACTCATTCATGTAAGAAATTCTAATGTATTTACAAGATCTGTACTTAGTGTTTGTCATCGCAACTATTTTCATTTTCTCTCGACTCTAACAACATGTCGACATTTTTAAATGTGTTGGTGGTAGATGTTGAAAGTTCACACCGGCTGATTCTTTCACCAAGCACTGACCGTGGTCTTACACACCATACCACCCCTTGTGACTGTGTTAGTACCCTCTGTGAACGTCAGTGTAATCTATCGAAACCTTGTAACAGTTTACAGAACAATATTCAATGATTTTGCTTCGATATATTTGTATCTGATGACGACATCGTAATCTATCGAAACGTTGTAACAGTAACTCCGTCGATTATTCCGATGTCTTACCGTTTATATCTTACGAGTAAAGTGTACTAAGTACCATTGCAATTCCCCAATGTTTATTGGTTGTATTGTTTAGAAAACTGTGCCAAAAACTAATGGTCAGAGAGTAGCAGGAAGGGTCATAGAATCTCAGTTCAGATTTCATGTAACTTGGTAGACTAAATAATAGATCAGAGAAACCATTCCCATACCAGAACCTACATGCAACTCTATCTCAACATTATAAGGTAGCGACATGCGTGTGTTGATATTCCTTATGTAAAATCGGAAAGAAACTGTTACTTGTGTTTTGCGGAACATAATATAATGTGCATTTCATGATATAAAACTGTTGGCGACGCGTCTTACGCTGTTACAACGATTAGCGATCATAATGATGTTGCGTTACGGCGGGTAAATCAACGTTTCTAATTTGATAATACAAGTACGACTGCAACAATAATTATCTTTAAAAGGCTAAAAAGTTCTACGATTTCTATAGAGCTGTCTTCAATGCTGAAATGGTGAAAATTCTATATCGATTTCGTTGGTCTGCCGTTACAGATTGACGCAGACGCAGTTCAAGTCGGATATGATTGTGGTGAAGCTTTACGGAATTGGGGCTCAGAAAATAAGTGAAATATATAAAAGATTCTTACCGTAGATGGTCCTCTCTCCGGGGTTTCCTCTCACTCGGCCATCGGGTAAAATTTCCAAATAATGACCCACTTTATTTTGAAGGTAAAATTTCCTATCTTCTTGAGAATTGGCCCACGCCGGGGGTTGGCCTATGTGGTCTGTGGGGAAAGGAATTGGGGGGTTGGGTAAGGGTTGGTTTCCGGTGTGTGATAACGCAACACCAGTAGCAGGCTGATTGGACATGTCCCTTCAAAACACCCTCAGAAGAAGCCTTTGGGGCTTGCATCCGCTATTTGGGTGAAATAGTATTCCAAAATTAGATTGACCACCATGGAAAAGTTATTCAATCTTTTTTTCAAGTGAATATAATCCTAGCACTATAGATGTGTTAATCCATTAATTACTCTGGCTAATTAATCACTTTTCTTTAATAAAACACGATTCGGATGCCACAGATTAAAGTCACATTCGATACACCTCCAAATATCGTATTTACTGATTAAAGGGTGCCGATGGTCGTTCGTATAATGTTGTAGTTTGTGATACACTGGTTCTGTCACTGATATACTGTGAACACGCTGTTCTCGGCGATATTCAACACGTCCCATTGAGTTTTTCCACTGTCTCTCTTAAAGCTGGTATTCCTGAAAAACACAAGACAGACATTCAATGAGATGATATGGAGTTTTACATCAAGAGACGAACGATTTGACTCCAACATACTTCTACCCTACCCACATCGGACAACAGTCCCTGCCCCTAATATAGGCTACACAATACAGACAGGAATACGTTTTATCCTAGAGGCAAAATGGATATCATATTCCTGACCCTACCGCTGTGCCCCTACCCTAGTGCACGGAACGATACAATCAAAATGTCTGATAGAAAAAAAATGTTTGGAAGTAATTTAAAGTATGAACTACTATTAGTCTCCTTTTACCGTTTACACCTTTCCCCTTGTCCCGACCCTAGTTCCAAGTCCCTACCCTAGAGTATCAAAAGAAACAAGGCTAATATGTAAAAGAATAAAGAATATGTAAGTGAGGTAGTAAAAAAATAACTAGTATTTTGTCCCAGTTGATGATTATCATTTTGTCTGTGTTATTTAACCAAACATTGATAAGAAATCACGCTTCGTTTTTCTACAATGATATGTAGTTATGTTTATCTTATTAGTGGCTGCCTATCTGCTGATTGTTTACTCTTAGTATTCTGTGTTTTGGATAATCAAACCGTCGCTTTTATATGCTATAGTATTTGAGTAACGTACGGTGAGCAAGCAACCCGTCGTTTACAAGACATTGTACATTACTAAAGAGTGATACGTTTTGGATAACCAACCCGTCGCTTTTATATGCGTTAGATTTTTAATATAGTTTTACACCAACTAACTTAGTTTGTAATATCAGCACCCATCGGAAGCAAATGTTGCCATTTACCTACCTACCGTTTCCCGAAAACAACCCGTCGCTTTCAAGAACTAAAGCATTAGTCTAAAATATTGTGCGTTTCCTTTTCCCTTGCTTTCTTGATTGTGAGACCGAGGTGTTGCGGACAATGAACCAATCATCAGTGGCGTGTTGGGGTACTTTCACTCTGATACAAACTTCGAACCCAGGTCCGAGCCTTTTCATTTTACTTAAATACTTGTGACCTAGGCCAGTGCTTTGATGACACTTTGTTCGTCACTTTTTAACACTGGACGTTGTATCAACATGCATGTGCCTGTGTTTTCGTAACAACGTTTAAACCGCAATGTAACAATCTACAGCACCAACTTAAAGGTAAATCGGAATATTCCGTGACCTTGGCTAGTGCTTAAAGAAGTGTTTTTTAATAGCCTGCTTGACTCTTGATGCTATCAAATAACTGTAAGTGATAACTTGCTAACTAATAACTTCAAATCATAACATGTTTATCAAATATAGTGTACAAACGGGAAAGGGGATCTGATTGTTACTTCTTAAAATTATCAATAAAAATGAACAGACACTCGCAGTTCATGTTCAATGGTAACATATTCATTTTATCGTTTTACTTCTTTATGTAGTAGCCTACATTTTCTCCGACGTTATTCCTTAAATATGAAATAAGCATTTGAAATTAAAGATATAGATCTATAGCGTTTTATTGCTATTCAGTAAAGTATTTAGTGGTTGTAAGGTTTGTTGAAGTCAGAACTTATTTTAATATGACAGCAATATAACTAAAGGTACCGACCCGGAGATTTATTATAACGTTATCAATATACCGAACTAAGATTTTTAGCTTTTATAGGATGCTGAATTGACAAAATCACTATTATAAATGTAGACTCAATGAAAGAGGTGAATATTTGACAAACTCTTTAACGCGTTGGACTTCTCTATTAACCAAAAACCCAAATTGACAGTTAAGGAATCTCTAAAACAGACGACGAACTCGGATACATGTACCGTTATCATAATTCGTAGATATTATGTAGAAAATAGGGGGGTAGGTCGACATCCCAGTCGCAGAGTGTCGTTATGTGGTGAAACTCTCTACTCCCGGTCATCGATTATTGATCACGTTTATGAAATCTACATTATTGTTTAATTTTTTGAAAATCGGAACAAGGACGATTGTTTTCAAATATATTTCGTATAGGGATATAGTTAGAAGTCATAAAATACATAATACCGAAATAAAACCTTTCAAGTTATAAATCGAATGTATTTCGGATCATCGAACCTTTTCTTTAGAACAGGGTTAAGGCCTTATTCATGCAACCAAAAATGTTCATCTAAGAAAAACTAAATTACAATTTTTAGCTTTTCTAGCTTTAGTGAAATTAAAGAAAATTAGAAATTGCAACTTGCGCAAAACTTTTTATTTCGCTCAACTAAAAGTTTCACGGATGGAAAAAAGTCGGTCTTTAAAAAGCTCAAATAAAATTTTAAAATGGTGTTAAATAAATATTGAAGCGTATTGTAAAATGTTTGATTTTTACTTACATTGAATAAAAGATTTACTTATAAACCAACCGGTGTAGATATATATTATATATCCAATCTATATAGCACAGCTTTATCACCAACTATCTTCTAAAAACTTATCAAATATATTATTTCATCAATGTCCACACAAACGAAGAGTCTCACTAATTTATCATTTGTTAAATCCAAACACTAAACCGTTTAAAATTCCTTAAAGCGTGTTTTGTATAACTATTTGTGAAGTTTTTGGTCGTTTCGGTTTGGAAGTATATTGAAAAGTGGTGAGGTATAGCTGTTATACTTGCTTATTATATATCGGGCCATTATACCAACCACGCATGCGCCATAATCTCCATTCTTCCGCCGTCGAAATTAGAGTGGTGATAAATAGAATTAAAATTGCTACTTGTTTACCTAATTAAGGATAATGTAGGAGTGGATTAAGTTTTTGAGTAGGCTTTAGACATCCGTAAATTTATTGCAAAGTATTGACAATTAGGAAAATGGCGTTTCGTAGAGTATTATTCAGTCGAAAACTGCATCACATAGGTAGACTGATTTCGAGTAATCAACAGGCTCAGCCTACAACAAGAAATGTGATTTTAGCTGGATGTGTAGTTGCGGCTAGTGGTTGCGGTTATTTAGCATACAAATATGTAAATGTTGTTCCAAAACTTTATGCCAAAGAGAAAAAAGAGGTGAGTGATTATAATGTCGTTGAAATGACAGATTGGGGATTGGCGGGAAGGAGGAAAGTTGTCCTGAAGTGAAGTCAATGATATGATGGTCGAGTAGACCTGGCGATGAATCTGTCATTAGCAGACGTGAGTCATCCATGGCCAGTTTGTCCACTCAGCCTCTGATAGGTGACGTGTGTTTGCTGTCATGCATTATGTAGGTGTGACTATGGATTCTGACAGTAGCTGTTTGATTCTCTAGATGACACATTATTAGGTTAAGATGAAGACTGAGCCAAGCCTAGTCCAATAATATGTTGTGTGCTAATTCCCTGTTTCCAAGGCCAACATAACTTTTCAAAACTTTGTCCAAGATATTTTAGACTCACATGAAACCGAAGTGGAGATCTCAGTAGTGCAGAAATTAACATTGCATAATATGTTATAACTGTGTAGGGCCTATGGATCTCAAAAGTCCCTTTCCAAATGTCAAAAAAACAACATGGCAGCATAGCAACATGACTCTTTACCCTAGACCATTAAAATTAAACTAAATTTCATCTTCGGAAAATTTCCTCATTGAAGAAAGTTTTGTTAAAACAAAACAAACAGTTGATAAATAATCTAAATATTTTGAATCCTTCACTGGTACAGGGGTATGGTAGTTTGGTGACAGGTGTGACACTCGGTTCTGATTTGTGACATGTTGTTTGACGTCATGATGTCTTAATAATTATCCGGCAATTGCCAACAATGATAAGGGCTTATCTTATCAAAAATTTCACTTTTTTGATGGATTGATAAGATTTCTAATTGAAGCTGATAGATACAGGTACTAAAGTCTAAATTATTATTGTTTTAATAAAATGGGCTAAGCCTAATTTGGGGTTATGGGGCAGCGCAATGATAAACTTGAAGTACCCAGTATTTACTCTTTTGTCTGCAAAGTTGTTCTGCAAAAAACAGGAATGAGGATAGCTTGTTCTGTATTTGTGGTGAGTTGGATTGTCGTCTGCTAGGAAATTTCTGGGAATAGCTTGTTCTGTATTTGTAATGACACGAATTGGATTGTCGTTTGCTAGGCGTCTGTTAGACAATTACCGTACATGCCTTGGATTTAAACCTAACTAATAATATTGACCATGTTTTACCTGTATCTATTTATTATAAGTTTTAATTGCCCTTATTTTGATCGGTTTTAACAAAGTATTAATTAAGCAGGTAGAATATATTTATAATTAAGTAAATGAACTTATTTATTTCAATATTTTCAAAAAAGCTTATTTAAGTTAAGTTTCCCAGTATATGTAGACTAACTGGAAGTAGCTAACTTAAGTCAGAAGTAATAAATGCTCTTGCAGTTTAAACAATGTCTAGAGTTATTAAAAATAGGTTAAATATATACCTGTTAATGTGTTATAAACAGATAACTCAAGAATAGGTCTAAATCAGGTAATGATTACTCTAAATAGATCATGATTATATCCATTGGATTAAACAGGATTATCTTAATCTCTATTCATTGGATCTGTGATTTTTTTGTCTAGGCTGTCACCCCAAGATCCTTGCCCCACCCCCTATCTTTTGTTTACCTTGGCCATGTTTAAAAAGGCTGCGGGTCTTAAGTTTTTTACCATTTTTCTCTGGTGAATATATCTTTTACTTACAAATTCTGAGTTGAGGTGCCATGGGTTTAAGGCCTTCCCTCTTGAAAAGAATTTCACATTGAATAGGTCAATATACCTAAGAGAATTACTTCAGACTGTGGGAGAGATTGGAAGTCTAGTCAGACATGATTGAAAGACAAAAATCCAAGATTCATTATTCAAACTAACTGTCTGCATACCTGTGCCAGTGCTTTTGAAATATCACAAACAATACTCTATCACTGCATCTAAGAATGAACATAAAAATTAAACTTGGTCAATAAGAGCATATATTCATCAGTTAGATTTACCAGGTGTCATGACTAAAGAATAGAATCTCTATATAACATGATATATCTATTAAACTAAGTTATTATCGAAAAACACTTCTAACTTAAACTTGGTCAATAATATTCATCAGTAAATATACCTACTGTCATAAAAAACATAACAGAATCCTTATATAATCTCTTAAATTCAAAAACACTTAGTAATTATCCATAAAAATGCAATTAATTATGAAAAAACCCTTAATAAATTTATTTTCAATTATCTATTTTTGTGAGTATTACAAATTATACAGGGATTCTATTAATTTATGATACCAGGTTAGTTCACAGATGAATATATACTGCTCTTGAGACGTTAAATTTTCTGTCCATTCTAAGACACAGTATCACTTTAATTACAATAATGAAATATAAAAACAGTGGAAGAACTGTTATGATATGTTATCAACGTCCTAAATGGTGTCAACAACATTGATAAAAGGTCAAATTTTTCATATTTTGGTGTGAATCGGGGCTTCAGACAACAATTATTTCAAGCCATTGTTCTCGAGAATTTCACACAGAGTTTATTTTGAAAGGAAAGCTGTAAAAACTAGCACACATTTGCTAAATACGGTGGCTGTAAAGCCCATGATTGGGTCAACAATACCATTTAATATCCTATTGTCTGTAACCTAGTGTTTCAGTAATTGATTTCAGACCTGGAAATAATTGACTTTCAAAACATTGTTCACAGTTGGAGGGCCAATACAAACAATATTAACTCAGTATGGATGTTCAGTAATTAGTTTAAAAGTTTGTTGGTCAATTAACGGATTGAAAACAACAAAACTTGTTCAAAGTTTATCTTATTTTCTATGCTGCACCTTTGGACACAAATTTTACCCATAACTGGTCTTGTGTAAGCAGTATTTGTTATACTATGAAAGCACTGGCACAGGTATGTAGCCCTAAGCTAGACAGTGTGGGATCTGGTCCCTGAACCACAAAATATGTTTGATAATCAACTTAGTCTTTATTCAAATTCATAATGTCCCTCGAATTACATTAAGAAAATGTAAAAAAAATGAAGAATAATGTGATAATGATAGAAACGTGGTGCCATAAGAAATAGATTGATACCTGATATATTATCTTATTCTTTGATACTATCGGTTATTCACCTGTAATAACTGCTTCCATTTTCAGTCAAATTTCAAAATATGTGTAAATAGTTTTGAGACCTTGGCATGAGTCAAAAGCCTTGTGAGTCTAATAATTTTATCATTATAATACGTTCCACCTGTATGTAGCATAATATGGTGGTATTTTTGTTATACGCCTACATTATAATGTGGTTGTATATTGTCGTCACCCCTGTCTGTCCGTCCGTCCGTAGACCTAAATAATGTTAGACTTTCTGCCTGTGTTAAAACAGAAAATATTCTTTAAAGTGGGCTTATCTTGCTAGGCAACAGCTTGTTCAAAAGTTTATGACATAATTACACAATAAAATACAATAGAAATAGAAATCATTGAATATCAGTTTTGATATCAGTTATTGCCCTTGATAAATTAAATGGTCAAACAAAATATGGTTTTACTACATTAACAAATGCAACAAATTTGATATTTTGATTACATTTATAAAAACAAATACTTACATACCGTATTCAAAAAATAGTACCGTACAATTTTGTTTAAGAGTTACTGCCCTTGAAAGTTAAAGTGGTGTTTGTTGATATCTGGTAAAGTTATTGTTTTTATTACATTAAAAATAAGATACTTTACAAGTCCAAATATTCTTTCCCTTTCTTTTCTCAATATTATTCTTGTCTACAATATCTCAACATTCTCAACTATTTGAGGTGGGACATATTAAAGAGAGTGTCCCACTTTAATGGCTTGAAATCAATTAAGAGGCATGCTCACTAAAACCGAACACAGATAACGGATGAACAAGAAATATTCTTAACAATAAATAGTTATTCAATTAGATTCAGTACAATATTATCTGGATATTATTTAAGTTCAGTTTTGGAGAATAAAGCACCTGGTACCAGTATTATGAACCAAAAATCAAGTCTGCACCTTTAATAGAAATAGTGCTTTCGAGAATGTATGTAAGTGAGTCTGTTCCTTTAATAGAAACAGTGCTGTAGAGAATGTATGTATGTGAGTTAGCACCTTTAATAGAAACAGTGCTGTAGAGTGTATGTAAGTGAGACTGCTCCTTTAATAGAAACAGTGCTGTAGAGAATTTATGTAAGTTATTCCATTCAGATGAGACTTTGGTTGTTTTTTTACCAAATTCAAGCTGAGAAATAATGTGTGTTTTTTGTAAACAATATAAACCTAAATAGTGACACGAAAAATGTTACATTATAGCAAGTTGTTCAGAAGTTCTCCATAGTTATATTATTGGTAGACAAAACAATGTTTACAACAAATACAGCAATTTAGATACCACGGTAACATCAATGGCATTGATTCCTGACAGTGGTACTGAGTTGAAAGACCCAGTTGTAAAATGTCATCAGTGTTTCATGCATGAATGAGGAGGTATGAATCTTGGTTAAAAAATAAGGGTGGGGTTGGGTTTATATCCTTCGACAATTAGAAAGTGAAAATGAGGAGACTATATTTCCCTACATTGAGATGCCTGGATTCACTTGTCCAATCATGTGTAGAAAAGTAGGATGTAAAACTCCATTCATTTCATTTAATTTCTTTATCAAGTATTACTAGTCTTGGTAATGGATTTAAAGTTTACTTTGGATACAGTAATCATATTTTCAATCATTCATTTTAGATGGATAATCAGACATGACCAGCATTTTATCTCCAAATCAAATCCCTGTACAGGCTTAAGGTAAACAAAGCTAGAGATCTCACTCCACAGGATTGAGTGAACAATGAGAATATTCTCCAGTCAGCTGAGAAAGCTGATAATACTGATGTTACTATGTTAGTGGGTGGTAGATCTATATGATACATTAAAAGCTTTTAGGAATTAGATGGACAGACTTTCAACTCTGAGACTAAAAGAAATAAAACGTCATTCTACCTGTATTATGACATACAGTGCCGATATGTAGGACGTTAATGGTCATCTGGGACTATACCACGTAATAATTCAGCAGCTAGAATTGATACAAGATGGACAGGTTTAATAGATTTTAGAGTTCTGTATTACAAGGCAAAGGTGGCTAATGCTACCCATCTTGAATAAAACTGGACAAAGGTTGAAGAAAATACAAAGTTAAGCCATCCATGGATCATCAAGTCAGGGGATCTACTGTCATGAAATATCAGTGAAGTTAACTGGATCAATGAATGGAAGACCTACCCAGAGGCCTCCGAGGCCATGACAGAGCTAGAGATGGGAATAATTTGGGTTTAAGAAAATACAAAGTTAAGCCGTCCATGGATCATCGATTCAGCAATCTACTGAACCAAGGTCTGTGTAGTAAAATATCAGTAGATCCACCTCTATTCAGGAGTGAAAGAACTATCCAGAGGCCACCAAGTTAATAAAGAAGCCAGGGGTGGGGATAATTTGGGCAGCAGTTGTAATTTTAAGACTTGATTGAACAACATTTATACATTTTTTCGTTAATTTTGATGAAGAAAGTTTACCTGATAAAAACTACCTGACCAAGGCCACCCTAGTATTTAATTATACCACCCAAACAATCAAATTGGGGGGTGAGAAAAGATGTTTCAGTGATGACATCAATACGTAACATTAGAGATTCTATAGCTACCAGTGTATAAAGGTCAGCAGATAATGATCTTACTGGCAGTCTTTCAGATTGATACTAGTACTGACTATTAGGTGTAGAGTACCGCTTTCTTGTGGTGAGATCTCCAGGCATCTAACTAACATTGGTTTAAAGATAGAAGGGAGGGGGGTGGATTGGAAAAGGATGCAAAACAAATGATCAAACATCCTGTGCAATAGATTATTCAATCATCACAAACCTAGCAAAGATCATAATCCTTGCATTATAAATCCCTTTTCAGCAGAAGTATGTGACCCTTTCTTTGACGAATGGACATCCACCAAGTTATAGTAAGAGTAGGCCTATGCTGACAGACTACAAGGCCAATAAAAATGCTGAGAAATCTTTCTTTGTTTTCGTTTTTTAAGCACAAGTGATTGTGGCCGCCATTTAATAAACTCACCAATCAATCGCCACCATAGGGTGAAGGTCACATATGACAGAATTGTCCGTAACTTTGTCGAAGACATAGAGTATTTTCGGACCCTGTTTAGAAGACAACTTGTATGAAAACTGGGCACACGGGTTAACAGGTACAAATCTGGTAGAATTAAGAAAAATAAAAAATATTGCTAGTAGTTACTAATTATGGACTAATCAGAACGCAGTATTTCGTGTTTTTCATTTTGCTAGCACATTGCTACAGTTATTAAAGCCTCACTGAGATGTTAATGTCTTTGTTTTTTATCTGTAGTAAAGATGAAAGGTTTTGTGTTTTCCATGGCAATTATAAGGAATGAAAACAAACTAAACCTACCACAGTATTTTTATGAAGTTTTTACCTCTTCTAATTAATAATGGTGGTTTATTTTTGGCTTCTTTTGATCTGACAATTGATATAATACTGCTGCACCTTGGCCATATGGTGTCTGATGCACTGCAGAACATGATGAGTCCTGCCTAGACATAATGCGCTGCTCACGGCCGAATTTTAAAATCATATGTTAAGTGCCAAATGATTATAATATGGGAGTCGTCACTGCGCAATTTGAAATATAATTGTATGATTGGTGTGGATTCAATTTCTGATTGTATGTTTTGAGTTGAACATCATTTTGGAGATGATAAATCAACATCTAGGGGTAGCGCTTTTTCAAGTAGTAGGTTGTAGGGGCATACACAAGGGACAATAACCCAGGCTCCTTGTCCTACAGGTGATTCAGACCTTATGACAGTATGGAAATAACGAAATGACAAAAGATTTCCCCTCATTACACACTGCTTAGCCATCTTCCTTAGCCCAAGCAGGTGTAGTTAGTAGGAAGTAAAACTCCATTTCATTTTGCTCTTAATTGTTTTGTCTTCATTGATGGCAAGGAAATAATAATTTCATAAAACCATCAAAATACTGTGTTTTATATGAATATTTAATATGATTGACCTTATAGAATCTGAAACATGTTGTTATTCAGAGTTTCACTTTGAGCCTTTCAATAATCCTAGAATACTTCACATGTAAAATATTTACACTGGGTTATTCCCGTTGGTGTGGCTATTAACAAAAGTACCGTAATTAAAAAAATTCTGAATGATTTCTATAACTTGTATTGTGGTTTATTGATGAATAACTTTGATTAAAATACTTCACATGCTCATTGAATGAGATCATTTATTGGGGGGTGAGGTACGGGGCCCAATCCTAGACCTCACACTAGTAATTGTTGGTTTTAATGAGGGATCATTATTCTCTCTTAAAATTACTAGTGGGTAATGTGGGGGAGGGGCAGACCCAGCCCTTTATTTTAGACCACACAGTCATAAATTCCTATCCATTGTCTATTGACTATTGAGGGACGTTAAATTCCAATCCGTTCACGCCTCAGGAGTTAACATTTTCCTCATATTAATCACCTACTCTTTAACAGTTGTGTGAATAGGCATTGTTTGTCTGCCTATTGTTTGGTAATTGGCCCCTATTTGACTCATCTTATAGCAATAGGTGCAAATAGTATATATAGCAACGTGTAGGGGGCCTGGTTCGACCACACAAAACCACTTTAAACAATACAATACAATAGGTTGATTTATAAAAAGGGTTTTAGTTATTTTGTTAGGAGTGCAGATATTCTTGCATTCAGACATATTGGAGAATATCAAATTTTCTACTCCATTTAACCAAACTATTTACATGTAGTTGTACCTTTCCACCAGCTAGTCCTTGGCCAAACCTCTTGGTATTGATCTTTCCCAGATTATCCGTACCCATTTACAGCTGGGTGGACTGGAATTATGAGTGAAGATGACTTATTCAAGGTCATGAATATTTTACAAGGATAACAAGTTAGGTTCACAGTTAAAGAATCTTTATACCAGCTGGTCCTTGGTCAAACCTCTTGGTAATGATTTTACAAGGATAACAACTTATGTTCAGAAGGATCCTTTCTACCAGCTGGTCCTTGACCAAACCTCTTGGTATTGATTTTACAAGGAAAACAACTTAGGTTCACAGTTAAGGATCCTTTCTATCAGTTTTTCCAAACCTTCTATACCAATTTAAAGCTGGGTGGACTGGAATTATGAATGAAGATGACTTATTCAAGGTCATCGAACTTTCACACATTGGTCGAGATTAGAATCCACAGCATATCCCCAATTGATACAAAGTTTTATAGATATGTTATGTTGCAGCAATATCTCTTATCTTAGCTTTGTCTTTGAGAATATATATTTGCAATCTAGTAAATAGATAGAAAGGAAGTTGTTTGCATGGTTACCGAAATGAATGGTGATCCAAGGTTATAATCTAAGTCAACGTGTGAAAATATGGTGATGTTGAGACTATCCTCAATCTTTCCAGTGAACCAAGCATGTAACACACAGTTCTTGATCAGACAAAATAGAGTTTGAAACTTTGAGTTTAATGTCAACCTTCTTCAAAAGACTTGGACCATGGAGGAAGTATCTAATCAAGAAAGATAACTCTATTAAAGAACAACTTTGTGTTTTGCGTCTGCTAGATTATGGCAGCCATCCATAAGATGTTTAATTACACCTGGTTCAGGAGTGCGCATTGGATTTGTATGTTTCATGCGGTTTTAAATTGCATGAATGGTAGCGAGAAACGTGACCAAGTGTTCTGGTAGATACACAGTGTATCTGTTGCCCCATTGTCAGGGTGGGGTCTATGGGGGCTGGCTAATGAGAATTTATCCCCACCAATTGTCATCTGTTAAACTGTCTTCAGTTATAGACTGATAAATTTACAAATAACTAAACAATAACATTTTGATTGGGATTTTTGACGCCTGGAATTCTCAGAAATACATTCTCCTGGCTTCTAATTGTTGAAATTTCCTGGGTGAGGGGAAATACTCGGATAAAAAAAAGGGTACAAAATTCAGTCCTGATGACATCAATGTGTGGTCGTATGGAATTTTCATAGTGTTTAATACAATCAGGACTAACGGTGTCAAAGAAGTAGGGCTGGGGTTTGCAAAAAAAAAAGCAGCCTTAAACCTAACCTTAACCACTCTAGAACTAGAACACATTACCTTGCCAAAAACTTGTCAACTGAGATGGCTTCATTTTTTATTACCTACATTAGAAAGGGAAAGTTTTTTATTTTGATCTTTAAACCAACCTTCCAGCTACTACTGATTGAAATGTTAATCCATCTTGTTGTTATTGATATTTATATTGATTTGTCTTGCTGTAAGTCCTAGTAACTTACCAGGCTAATTTACCATTCATCTTAATTCATATCTAGTATTAAACTCACTGTATATCAGATCACTAAACAGCCAGTCTAGTCTGAATAAAATATTGAAACGTCCGGTTATAAAAAATGTTCAGTAGACAGGAGTTTAATTTGGGTCTTTATTTTGAAGATTAACACTGTCTGTAATATCATTTGAAGCTAATTAAAAAAATTATAATATATAATTAGCAAAAAGGTTCCTGGACAATTTCATTCAAAAACATAGGCTAATGCCATTTTCTTGACCAAACTGACAATGCATGATTTTGCTGGTTTCAAGCAACACAGTAACTGTTTGAAGACCTTACTTATCAAGCCTACTACAGCTTTACAAAATAATCAGGGGCCTTATTCTCCAAGGCTGAACTTAAATAATCTCCAGATTTTAAAATAAAGTAATCTAAATTTATATATAAATCGAATGATTTTAGTGATTTACCAATCAGATGACTGGAACTCTGAAATCATCCTTAAGTCCTACTCTTCTGCACCTAATGGTCTAATAAAGACAGGCTATGCAGGGTGAAGTGAAGGAAATTTGGCCAGAACAGTAGCATTGTACTACTTTTTTTTGGATCTTTAACGTGTGCAGCCTGTAGCATTCAGTACCTTGGTTTATTGTTCCCTATCAACTCCTCCAACTTGCATCGCTGACAAGGGGGATAACTTGGTTGAATAATTTCTGCTGACTGAAGAACAAAGTAAGAAAATCTGATACAAGTGACTCTAAGACATAAGAAATGCCTAAAAGGTAGACTATTAAAGGTTGATAAATATGACATACTGAACTGACAGTGGTTCATTCAGGCTGGCTGAAGGCTACACCAACCATTATAGAAAGAAATAAAAGAAATTAAAGGCCTTACAGAAGATTGAGTTGGCAAATCGTAGGCACTGCCAAATCGCTGTCAACAACTAAATGTTAGTGTTTACACAGATCAAGGATTTTCTGGAAGACTTGAAGTAAATGTCATTGATTAAAAAAAATATAGAACTTAACTTATTTTATATTGACTATTTCTTGGGGTTGATTTGGGCCTTGAATTTATGTTAAAAGTCTTCAGAAGTACATCAACTGCACAAAACTTTCATAATTTCTTAGAACTTAACATTCTATTTGCATATGTCTTCTATATATATCAGTATGCCATAATCTCAAAAGCTTTCAAATATAATATCATACAGGTAGGCTATATGTTTTTTTGATATATGGTATACTGAAGAAATGACCAGTCATCATATTTACAATTAATGGGGTAATACTGGACACTAATGGATTCCAAGGCTCAAATTTCAATGATGAAATATATTCAAATAGTAAAAAAAAAACTTTTTTTAAGTGTATTTGTGTATGAATGTGTAATTTCTTTAATGTGTTTTTCCTAGAATGTATTTTCTAGTATCTGTATTTTAGAATGTGTATTTTCTAGTATCTGTATTTTAGAATGTGTATTTTCTAGTATCTGTATTTTAGAATGTGTATTTTCTAGTATCTGTATTTTAGAATGTGTATTTTCTAGTATCTGTATTTTAGAATGTGTATTTTCTAGTATCTGTATTTTAGAATGTGTATTTTCTAGTATCTGTATTTTAGAATGTGTATTTTCTAGTATCTGTATTTTAGAATGTGTATTTTCTAGTATCTGTATTTTAGAATGTGTATTTTCTAGTATCTGTATTTTAGAATGTGTATTTTCTAGTATCTGTATTTTAGAATGTGTATTTTCTAGTATCTGTATTTTAGAATGTGTATTTTCTAGTATCTGTATTTTAGAATGTGTATTTTCTAGTATCTGTATTTTAGAATGTGTATTTTCTAGTATCTGTATTTTAGAATGTGTATTTTCTAGTATCTGTATTTTAGAATGTGTATTTTCTAGTATCTGTATTTTAGAATGTGTATTTTCTAGTATCTGTATTTTAGAATGTGTATTTTCTAGTATCTGTATTTTAGAATGTGTATTTTCTAGTATCTGTATTTTAGAATGTGTATTTTCTAGTATCTGTATTTTAGAATGTGTATTTTCTAGTATCTGTATTTTAGAATGTGTATTTTCTAGTATCTGTATTTTAGAATGTGTATTTTCTAGTATCTGTATTTTAGAATGTGTATTTTCTAGTATCTGTATTTTAGAATGTGTATTTTCTAGTATCTGTATTTTAGAATGTGTATTTTCTAGTATCTGTATTTTAGAATGTGTATTTTCTAGTATCTGTATTTTAGAATGTGTATTTTCTAGTATCTGTATTTTAGAATGTGTATTTTCTAGTATCTGTATTTTAGAATGTGTATTTTCTAGTATCTGTATTTTAGAATGTGTATTTTCTAGTATCTGTATTTTAGAATGTGTATTTTCTAGTATCTGTATTTTAGAATGTGTATTTTCTAGTATCTGTATTTTTCTAGAACCTGTAATTTCTGGAATGTAAATATGTATTTTCTAGAATTTGTGTTTCAAGGATGTATATTTTCAAGGATGTATATTTTTAAGGATGTATATTTTCAAGGATGTATATTTTCAAGGATGTATATTTCTATGATGTGTATTTCAAGTATTTATAATTAAAGTATGTTTTTATATAATTTTCTATTGTTTTAAAATTACAGGTGACGACAGCTAAACCAGCTGTCAAAGTGACGTATCGAGAGAAGAGGTTTCGTCAGTTTGCCAGTGTAGAACATAATGGAGTTCTCTACATGACACCTCAAGATTTTCTGGAATCTATGACGGAAACGTCACCACGACGTAAGTACATTTTCTAGACAAGTTTGAATTTAGGTCAAATTTTGACCGAGTGGTATTAGAGTTGTATATTTGACATACAAAATCGATTAATGAAATATAAATGATACTTTCAGATGAATTTTTTCTTCAAACATTTCTTAGTAACTGCAGCTTTTAGACAATTATCTCCCTTTTTATCACTCACATGTCACATTGGCTATTCATTTATTTGTGTTATTTTTGTTATGAACCTTTCTGTGAACAAGGGCTATATTGTGAACAAGGTCTGAACAATGGCTATAATGTGAACAAGGTCTGAACAAGGCATTATGTGAATAAGGTCTGAACAATGGCTATAATGTGAACAAGGTCTGAACAAGGGCTATAATGTGAACATGATCTGAACAAGAGCTATTATGTGAACAAGGTCTGAACAAGGGCTATATTGTGAACAAGGTCTGAACAATGTCTATAATGTGAACAATGTCTGAACAAGGGCTATAATGTGAACAAGGTCTGAACAAGAGCTATAATGTGAACACGATCTGAACAAGAGCTATATTGTGAACAAGGTCTGAACAAGGGCTATATTGTGAACAATGTCTGAACAAGGGCTATATTGTGAACAATGTCTGAACAAGGTCTATAATGTGAACAATGTCTGAACAAGGGCTATAATGTGAACAAGGTCTGAACAAGGCCTATAATGTGAACAATATGGTGAACCTCTAGTTGAAATGATTTACCTTGTCATCCTTGTCAATATTCTGTCAGAATGAATCTTTCCGTGTTGTATTGTACAGGTTTGTTTAAGATATTTCATAATGTTCTAAATATACCACTAGATGTGGGGTCTATAGTATTGCATATGGTCTAAATTAAGATAAAATCATGTTTATGAATTGAATAAGCTCTGAGAAAATGGACTGATGATAAGTTATATATCTGAAACTCCTGTCAACAGCATGAGTTAAAGGTTTCCTTAAAAAATGACTTACCTGAAGTCAAAGTTTCCCTTAAAGATTAGCTCACCAATTATAAAACTTTCCTTGAAAAATTTCATCAGTGGCTATTTATAGCTATTATCAGTATATATCCTAGTAGGTCTAGTTTTTGTTGATCTAAGTATTGAAAGGGATGTTTTCACTTTATATGTTCAATCATTAACCTAAAGATCCAGGGTTCAATCCTGGTAAAGGTTGAGATAATACTTCAACAGGGTTTCTCCCTGGTCAGTGATGCAGGTCTCAAGGGCTGACATGGGTAAAGCGTCTAGTCATTCAGATTGGACAAAATCTGAAATTCTGGGTGCTACAGACTACACGTTAAAGACCTCTTAATAATTGACAGTTGAAAAGACTAGACTTATGCCGCTGTCCTGATAAATTACCCTCATTGCACACTCTCGGTCAATCAAAGGTTAGCTATATTAAAGCTTTTATTCATGAAGTCATGAACAAGATGGGTAAAATTGAAAATACAATAAAATTGTAACTTGACAATAGAAGCTTTATCAAATGCTAAAACGGTGAATATTAGAGGACTGGGTAACCTTGATGTTAAAGTCTATTCAAATGAATTTTTCTTCACCTTTGATATAAGTATATATATAGTGAAAGCTAAGGTTGTATTTATCTTATATTTACTGACTTTTATGTTACTTCATTCACAATCTTACAGTAGGCTTGGATATCAGGGCTTAATGGGAACAATTGATCAAACTTTAGTAGGCTTGGATATCAGGGCTTAATGAGAACATTACATCAATCTTACAGTAGGCTTGGACATCAGGGAATAATGAGAACATTTGATCAAACTTAAAAAGTTCTATTGAGTAATATATAATTTAAAATATATATATATTTAAAAGATTTTAGTAATGAATTTAACAAGCATCAAACATTAACAGACAACAATTATTATGGATATAGTTACCTGTATGTCTAATGAAACACTAGCTGTATGTCTAATGAAACACTAGCTGTATGTGTAATGAAACACTGTGTGTAATGAAACACTAGCTGACTGTGTAATGAAACACTAGCTGTATTTGTAATGAAACACTAGCTGTATTTGTAATGAAACACTAGCTGTCTGTGTAATGAAACACTAGCTGTATTTGTAATGAAACACTAGCTGTCTGTGTAATGAAACACTAGCTGTCTGTGTAATGAAACACTAGCTGTATTTGTAATGAAACACTAGCTGTCTGTGTAATGAAACACTAGCTGTATGTGTAATGAAACACTAGCTTGTGTGTAATGAAACAATAGCTGTATGTGTAAGGAAACACTAGCTGTCTTGTGTAATGAAACACTAGCTGTCTGTGTAATGAAACACTAGCTGTATTTGTAATGAAACACTAGCTGTCTGTGTAATGAAACACTAGCTGTATGTGTTTTACTGCTTTATGGCTCCCAACCCCTTAGATATTGTAGCTTTGATTGTTTCTAATATTGGTACACATGTCTAAATTGAACTTAAGACATTGAAAAAATAGAAAGCTTTTAAAATTTAATCATTCTTATAAATATTTAGCTAAGTCTGCTGATAATATGTCTATAGTTCACAGATAAAAACTGATCAGTTCAGTTAAAACAGGTAGATTGCATAATTATAAAACAAGTTTAGACCTGTCTTATTGTCGTCTGTATGGTGTCGTCTGCAAGGTGTCGTCTGCTAGTCAAATTATTTTCACCTGTGACTTGAAGTCAACGAGTTCTATTATCTACCTTATTATGTCTAGCTAGAGTTATGAATGGGGCATACGAAGCTATCAGGTCTTTCTTACGTCATAGAAATAACAGGGTTGAGGGGTTGGCTGTTCTTTCTTATTTTCACTTGTTACTTTTATAGTTTCTGTTGGAAATAATCAGCTTATAGATCTAACGGTTTTTTAGTACCTGTCTCCCTTTTCAAAACATAAATTCAACCTCAGGTTCAACAACCTTTGATTAAGCTACCTGTGGAGGCTATAAGTATACTTATACTTCCTGCAGTTATTACCCATAACTTTAAATGCCAATAAATTAAATGCTAAAACTAAGCACCGTAACCAAATAGAGCCCAATTTTTTTTTAATTTTTAAATTTTTACCCATGGAAAAAGTGTTGATATACATTGGCAACAGAGAGGTCAATAAACGGTCTGATTATTTTTTTAAATTTATTACATTTAATATGACAATAAATCACTAAATTTAAAAAAAATATATTGTCACCCTATGATGATTTTTTTGATACAGGTGAGAAGATGAAATACACATCTAAGTTAATAAATTTCCCATAAGAATATGGTCTATATCTATATATATATATTCACAGGTAGAGGTTACATAGATCTCTCTCTCTTCTTTATAAACATCTTATTATACTACATGAGAAAACATTAATGTTCATAGGCTACACTTGAAATACTATTTTAAAGAAATGACTCCTTTTTCTTAACTTTCCTGCTGCTAGATAATTGTCTAATTCTCTCTCCTTTTATTTCTTTCATTGCTTTGCTTCATAAAGGTCATCTTGAATGTAAGTGGAATATATATATATAATTGTCAGGTGATGGGAGTAGAATTATAGCATTGTCAGGTGATGGGAGTAGAATTGTAGCATCGTCAGGTGATGGGAGTAGAATTGTAGCATTGTCATTGGTGATGGGAGTAGAATTATAGCAAGGTCAGGTGATGGGAGTAGAATTATAGCATTGTCAGGTGATGGGGGTGGAATTATAGCATCGTCAGGTGATGGGAGTAGAATTATAGCTTTTTTTCATTGGTGATGGGAGTAGAATTATAGCATCGTCAGGTGATGGGAGTAGAATTATAGCATTGTCAGGTGATGGGAGTAGAATTGTAGCATTGTCAGGTGATGGGAGTAGAATTGTAGCATTGTCATAGGTGATGGGAGTAGAATTATAGCATCGATATTGGTGATGGGATTAAAATTATAGCATCGTCATTGATGATGATAGTAGAATTATAGCATTGTCATTGTTGATGGGAGTAGAATGGTAGCACCGCCATTGGTGAAGGTGTAGAATGGTAGCATCGGCATTGGTGATGGGAGTAGAATTGTAGCATTGTTATCGGTGATGAGAATAGAAGTGTAGCATTGTCATAGGTGATGCTTTGATATCATTCATCACAAAAACTATTTTCTGAGAAATGGTTGAAATAGGCCTACATATTCAAATTATGTTCATGTTTTTACCTCCACCTAATTATTTTTATACAAATCCAAACCAATCCTAGAAGAAATGGGATTAAAAATTAACTTAGACTGAGGACTTGACAGTGACACCCATAAAACTTTAACATTGAAATCTTCAATTCATCTAGTAAATTCTGTAAACAGGATTCCAACCATCCCAGTAAAAACAGAAATTGAAGCCAACCGAAATGTTTAATCTGAGAGATAGAGATAAACTTGAGGAATGATTAAAGACCAATTAGAAATGTTTTCTGAGTAATTATCGTCAAGTTTCAGATTAAAATTTTACAAGCTATACTAAATTACACTTGAGGATTTTTGTGAAATTTTGTAAAAGATAGCAACTGGTAATTTAAAGGAATCCTTTCACCTAATTTATTCTGGCGTTTCAGAATGCTAGTCTTGCTGTATTTAAAGGGATTGTCGAGAGATTTTCTAGTATTTGTATCAATATTGGGTATGATACCATACTCTAAGACTTCTCATTTTTATCATTCTTATTTCTAGGGCCCTGATTAGACCCACAATTAGAATTTGTTAGGGCTTGGGTTAAATAATTGATTATCTTTGCTAAGAATTTCAATTCCAGACTATCAAATTTCATTATGTAAAACAATTCTGAAATTTGTCTTGAAATGTACATAAGAATAAGTTCCTTACAGTTAGCTGAATTTAGTCAGTTGTCTGAAGATGGCACAACGAAAAACTCTGAGTAACAACATACTTCTAGTTCTAATAAAATCATGTTATATTTTTCAGCAAGAATTGGGCAACACAAACTCACCAAAGCAGATGTGGAGTCAATGTTACGTCTAACACCAACTAATTCACGTGGTTCGACTAAACTCTTCAGGAACTTACACAATAAAGGTAAGTCAGATCACCCATGCTGAAGTTTTCAATGAAGAAGGTAGAATTGTTTTCTCACATGTTGCCAACACCCACTACCCACTTTTGACTATTTCCTATCCGTTGTATTTTTAGGCGTTTAAAAATTCCTCCAATTTTTAATCCGAATGTTTTTGTGTGTGAGACGGAGGTGCAAATAAAATAGTTATACAGTGTTTCAGAGTGTTCGACATCTGCTGTTTCTACAACTGACATCCATCTGTACTTTTGAAACGGTTTTTATGTTAAAACTCCAAAAATAGTAAAAGAATCAGACAAAAGATTTAAAACAATTAAACTTTTTATTTCTATAAGTGTAAGTGAGTGTTCACGTCGGCAGTTTCTAGCGAGTTGACATGACATTAAAAACTATAAAAATAAGGTTTGAAATGGTTATTAAAAGTTCAAAAATGACAACCACTCTGATGTGTGTTGAAAATTGTAATGTTCTAGGCCCCTTTGCAAGCCTGGATATTGTACTTGATAGAATTTACTCAGAACCTAGCTGTTAATCAAATATCACATGATTCAGAAATTCTTGAAGAAATTGTTTTAATATTTGAATGTATCATGGACACTAATATCATCAATTTACACCATTCCATTTTTCAATTTTATCCTGCAATTTTACTGTAACTTTGGTTTCTTAGGTAACTATGAATAACTTATAAATCTGAATGCCATACTCATGTAAGAAGACTCTATATGATTAATTTACGATGAAATTCAAACTCTTGAAAAAAACCCACATAAAACCAAAGTATAAAATCAACTGTTGTTTGATATTTAAATAATTAATTTTTTTAATACAATTGGTTTAAAGTTGAAATTAGTAACAATGGATGAAATTTTCATTTTTTTAAACCTTTAAAAGCCACCAAAGATGAATATAGAAATTTGAGAATTATTGAAATGAAATAGAAAGATGATTTATGGATAGTGAACAAGTGAAGTATCAGTTGTTTGAGTCCATATTTAATAAATATACAATATACCACCAGGGTAGGTTATACATGGAGATATCTTCTCCTGCTGGGCTGTTAACAGTCCTTCAGCTCCATATCATATTGTATACAACTGTATTAACTAACATGGGGAAACAGATACAGGTAAACCTAAATACATCCCCAGTATTGGAGAAAATAAGTGTAGCTGGAACCTACTATGCAAGACACTGTAACTTTTAGAGTTGATTACCATAGTAATCCAGAGTTAGGTGATGTCCGGTGTTTCTATGACAGTGGACCACTCTCTAGAATATAACCCAGAGTAAGGTGATATCTGGTGTTTCTATAAACAGATAAAAGTACAACACAGAACCTCTCTCTGGAATATAAACCGGTGTAAGGTGATGCTTGTGATATCATATTTAATTATTGCAATAAACAATTTTTTTCTGGATTTCTCACAAGTTCACACCGAAAATTCCCAAAGAAATATGAATTAACATGCACTAGCCTTCTGACATGGAACCTGATATCTTAATCCTCTATTTTAAAATTATTATCTGATGTCACTTGTTTTCAATGATAATTAACTAAGTTTAATATACCAGTAGTTTTGGTTGACTGCCTTGAAAAAGTTAGTTGGCCTTTTCTCCTATAGAGTTTTGTATGATCTTGTTTATTTTTATTGTGCAATTTCTACAGCCTCATTCACACGCTTTGTGTGGTTTTATTGTATTCCAACTCATTTCAAGATTTTGTTTCAACTTTACGCTCAAACTTGTAAATGTGAATTTGAGATAATAACCCAAAAAGATTTGAATTGAGATATCTGTGAATATTTTGACAAATTTTTTCTCGATTACAGTTAATTGTTTATTTCAAAAATCTTTTTACTTTACCTTATTTGGTATTGGCATTTTGATTTAAATATTTTTTGTTATAAATCATCTACTACTGGTACATTTTTTATTTATATTTTGTGGTAGATCACTCTAAAGGGGCCCTCACACCATAGCAATCACCAGTTGTGTCTGAAAAGTGGCCCTCGCAATATATTGATCGCAAATAAGAGTTGCAAATAAAACAAGTGTTATAAGTTTGAAAAAAGGGTAAAAACTCTTATAACACTTAAAGACTTGCAGACTTTTTATAGCTATTTTTACTTTTCATTCAAATTGTTCTATCATCAGAATCAGCTCTGATAGTGACTTGTATTATTTGGTTGTTAAAAGTCTCTAGTGTATGAATGATATCATCAGGAGAAGATTATTCACTCTGAGATATCACTTAAATCTTAATTAATATAATAACTCGCTTATATCTTACGATATAGGCCTACTTAAAGTTTAGATGTCAAGGTCATAATAATGCCGAATCTGTCGGGAGTTCTCTTGTTAGAATTAAGAGCAACACTGATCGAAGGCAACATGTTTCTCTCACCCTACCTCATCCGAAACTATCGCATTTATCTTGCGTCATAGACTTAACAGACCCAAACCTAGTTGGTAGTCCATTCAATTATAATTCAGACTGAATCAGTCGAATGATGTTAAGGGTCATGATATTTTCCAGTATAGAAAATTTTTTTCTAATTATCCTACTGTCCTGATTCTGGTAACTAGGTTAGCCGCGATCTTGTATGGCCATGCCGCTGTAAACTCTGTCAACACAATGTTAAAGTATTACGAACTGCTTCTGCAAAATTTCATTTCTCAGATGTCTGTTCTTGTACCCAATATTTTCAAATAGCATGTTCTCTCCAATATCTAAGTTTTGTTTTGTGGTAAACTTGAAACCAAAAATCGGCTTTGATCATTAATCTGTTAATCCATTTAGTGAGATTATCTCAGATTAAGACACCTGTTGTCTAATTATGGGATAAAATCGTGTCCGAAGTTTTATTTAGTCTCTCAACCAAATAATTGTTTGTAAAGTTGACCTGATAATCTTGATCTTATCCATATTTTTTGGAGTATATGAATCGTAGACACTGATTGGAACTCGGATTGATACTCAGTGTTGTAACTGATTTTTATAATTGATTGTTGTAAATAAAATAATAGGCAGCAAATCGGAGTGACGTCGTCAAGAAACTAGTGTACTTTATGTTAAAATAGCTGGCAGGAGGAGTACAATAGCTGCCGATTTTTGCCGACATTTGGTTTTATGACATTGTCACTTTATGCTATAGAAACTGTGTATTCTAAGAATCTAATTGCAAAGTGTAATTTGGGGATCATGTTAAAACTGGAAAGATCATCAAAAAGATACCTTTAACAAAAAGCAGATGTTCAATTCATCAGATTTTTTTATTAAGTCAATTTTCGGAATATTTCCACACAATGGGCAAACAATGTTGAGAAATTATTATAAAAGAAACCATATTGAAGCTTATCGTAGACTTACATGAAGTCAAGTTTGTTAATTCGTTCATTGGAGCGTGAAATTTGTGGAAAGTGTTTTTGTTACGGTGCTTATCACACTCGTTGATTTTCAACAATAACCATACTTATCACTTGGTTAATTTTCCCACCATTTTTTTTTTTGAACAGACGTCTGATTTGAAAGAGAGATGATGAATTTAAGATAAGCTACGGGCTTTATGATGTGAAAAAAATCTCCTATATATTAGAAATAAAAGAAATAATCATTATGACTGCTGATTTGAAGAATTTGACTATCTGTATTCCAAATGTTTAAGATTTTAAGTTTTTTTTTTTTCATTTTTACAAGACCCTGTGATTTAAATTACCATAGAAACTAATAAAAATTGCATATTCTTATTTTAGCTTGATTAATTAATTTGAATTTTAATGACTTTAAGACAATTCTGAATCTTGAATTTTACATTTTTGGTTATTTTTCAATTGATTAAGGTTCAACGAGTCCAAAAAACACACAACAATTGTAATAGGCTAAAAATTAGAGAATTTGCGTGACTGAGGGCAGACCCAGCGAAACTTTTTACCAGTCATGACCGACGGTCCGATGTTTGGCTTGGTCTGACTGAGGGGTTATAATGGGGCTAAATGATATGTCTTCAGCAAACATCCAAACTTTGTTTATAAATTCAAAAGTGAGCCTTATTTACTGTGCTAGATTAGAGATTCAGTTGGTAACTACAGAAAGAACACTGTGTATCTAACACCTGACATGTTACAATTGAAATAATAGGTGAAAGTAGACTGGGACAACCACCAGTCCAGTATATTACACCATTGCCTTAATGTTTTAAACCTACACTGAAGGATTAAAGAGTGGAAAACGAACTCCATTTGGCTCTTAATTCCTAAACTGAGAACTAACTTTAAGGGTTCCTGGGTACCTCAACACCTCAACTGTTAGGTACCATCTTGGCTTTAAACATCTCTTGAGGTATTAGCTAATAGTTTTTGTGTGACTATGTAAGTATACAATTGTAAACTTATCACAAACATAAGAGAATATAATAGAATAATCACAGCTCTTTATTAAAGGTATATATACATATATATCATGTTTCAAACAACCTTTTATTTTAGTAAAACATATGTTTATTCTTTAATATTGACCTGCAATTTTTAAACAATTTTTTTCTTACCTGTATGACAATATTGAGGACTTTTCTTCTGTAATATCGATCTTCTAAATATCTCACACTTTTTGATGTCCACTATAATGATGTCCACTATAATGATGACCACTGATCCAATATTGGTATATAAATATCGAAGCTAATTAATTCCAATTTTTAATTACACAGATCCACAAAAATTATCAAATTATTTAAACTCAAACCTCAGATTTAAAATCCGAGTATAAAAACCCACACAGTCTCAGAGATAGATTTAATAAACCAGTATTTAAATCTTGTCCTAACATATGTACTTCTGTTACAGTGTACAGACCAACTGTTAGTCTTTAATACCTGTATTCAATACCTGTATACAACTGCTTATTAACATGCACCAGGTCAGGCTTTGTTTGATATTTGACCACTGGTCACATTTGAACAGATGGACAGCTCAATGTTATTGTAATATATGAATAGTTTTCAATGGACAGATTCAATTTAAAGGTTGAAGGTCCCTTGAATTGATAAAATTGGTTGTACTGATGAGGGTTATATATCTAAAACACTTGTCAAACTGAAAATTTATGAATACATTTTTTGGGTTGAGTTTCATTTTTTGGGTTTATATCTGAAATGCTTATCAGAATGTAGGCTCTACTTCTAGTTTAGATTTCAATACAGGTCACTTGGTTTAAAAACAACTTGTCCTGATAAAGTTACTATATCAGAAACATTTGTCAGCAACATAAGATGAACATGTCAATGTATATGCTGTATTTTAGTTTGAAATTTAATGCTGGTCATTTTAATAAGGAGTTGTCCTGCTTAGGGTTTTATGTCTGAAACATTTGTCAGTATGAGATGAGGTTAAAATAGATTACATTAGACTTAAGGGATTTACACTCAGTTTCAATATCACTGCTTGTAACATAGTTCCGTTATTTGTAAGAATTGTTTTAATAAAACTAGTTGGCCTGATGAGCATATTATATCTGAAACATATTGAAGTAGATTTTCATTGGATATACCAGCTGACATGGAAGAAGAATATATTCGTTAGACCGGACAATAAAACCAAGCTCACATGAATTGCAGACTGTATAAGTTAAAGTGATACTGCGTCTTAGAATGAACATAAAATTTAGTTCTCAAGAATGGTCAATATGAGTATATATTCATCAGTGAACTTACCTGGTGTTATAAAGTAACAGAATCCCAGGAAAACTCACAAAACTAGGTTATTTTTGAAAAACTGCTTAATCAATTTATTACCGATTTTCAATAATCAAATGCATCTTTATGGATAATTACTTAGTTTTTTGGATATTTTTTTATGTTATTTATGGTAGCAGGTATATTTACTGATGAATAGAGCTCTTATTGGCAAGTTTAAAATTTTCAAAATTTATGTTCATTCTAAGACCTATTATACCTTTAAAGATCCCTCAACCATTGAACATTAAAAACAGTGTAAGTTATTATGCCACCCTTCTGAAATCTCCACATGAGGTTTGATTTCATTGGTACAATCTAGAGACGAAGAATGACTCAGATTTTCTCTTCATTTCTGTTTGAATGATGTTGCTGATAAATATTGTACAAAACCCAGATCTTAATTTAGATTGTATGCAAACCTTAATTCTTGATACTCCATTTATCTATCTGAAAGTGAATCATACGTGAAGTGATATACAAGTTATTATTAAAAGCGTAAGTTTTTGGGCGAAACATTATTAATGATAATGAGTAAGGATTATTCCGTTTGAAACAAGACGACATCAAACGTTAGGACAGCCCATGTTTCTGGGCGGTGGTTAGTAGAGACGTTAGTTGAACTTGTTTTCTAGTTATTTTAAAACATCAGGGTCATTAGAATAAAGTGTCATGGGTGAGTTTTAGTACCAGGTGTATACATGACTACAGGTTTGATAATAGATGATTACAGTCACAGTATCATTACTACCGTGGTTCACTTTATCTTTATAGTCTGTCATGTCCAGACTTTTCAACCTGGTTCCCACGTGTTAGTGGTGTAGGTCGGAGGGACCGATATGAAAAAGCACTATAGTCGTTCAGATGGGAGAATAAACTGAGGACCTTGACCTTGTGATACAGGCTGTGCACGTTGAAAATTCCTCGGCTGTTGGAATATAAGAAGATAAAAGAGTAGGGTAAAGTGACTGTCTTGAAAAAAATTTCCCTCATTCCAATCTGCAAAGCAGAAGAGTAGGAAGTAAAACTCCCTTCATTCATTTCTTCGTATATCTCCTTCTTCATTAGCCCATTAGGTGCATAAGAGTAGGAAGTAAAACTCCATTCATTTCATTAAATCTATTTGAATATACTGAGGTAATTGAACCTATATGGGTAGACTTCAAGACCTTTAAGTACTAGCAAGGTGTCTGAGATTCTATGTAAGTTTATGTAGTTTTGGCAGACGGACAAGCTTTCTCTTCCAGTTTCTTGTTTTCTTTTTTTATGATGTAATCCTGACCTTGACCATTACACTTAAACTCACAGTGGTTCAGATTTTTATAGATTGACCAACCAGTCTAACGTAGTTCAAATATTTTCGAAACTCAGAAATTGAATCAACATTCTATGTGTCCAACAATTAAATCCCCACCTATGATGTCTGAGTCAGATTTGTTAATATCAGATTGATTTTCAAACTTACTTTAACAACCACCTACCAATTGTAACAACCAACCAACCAATTGTAACAGCCAACCAACCAATTGTAACAGCCAACCAACCAATTGTAACACCCAACCAACCAATTGTAACAGCAATACATGTAACAGCCAACCAACCAATTGTAACAGCCAACCAACCAATTGTAACAACCACCAACCAATTGTAACAGCCAACCAACCAATTGTAACAACCAACCAACTGTTACACCAATCCAACTAACCAACAGTAACAACCAACAACACCATCAACTCCATCAACTGCAACCACCAACCAATAGTTACATCAACCATCAACTGTAACAATAACTAAGAACTGTAACAAGAACTAAGAACTGTAACAACAACTGTAACAACCAACAACACCATCAACACCATCAACTGCAACCACCAACCAATAGTAACATCAACCATCAACTGTAACAAGAACTAAGAACTGTAACAAGAACTAAGAACTGTAACAACAACTGTTACAACCATCAACACCATCAACCCATACTGCAACCACCAACCAATAGTAACATCAACCATCAACTGTAACAAGAACTAACTGTAACAAGAACTAAGAACTGTAACAACAACTGTAACAACCAACAACACCAACTCAACCAAACCAATAGTAACATCAACCATCAACACTGTAACAGAACTAAGAACTGTAACAACAACTGTTACAACCATCAACACATCAACTGCAACCAAACCAATAGTAACATCAACCATCAACTGTAACAAGAACTAACTGTAACAAGAACTAAGAACTGTAACAACAACTGTAACAACAACCAACAACACCATCAACACCATCAACTGCAACCACAAACCAATAGTAACATCAACCATCAACTGTAACAAGAACCAACTGTAACAGCAACCAACAACTTTAACAACCAACAACTGAAGCAATCAACAACTGCAGCAACTAACTGTACATCTACCAAACAATTTTCACAACAAACCAGGACAGTTACAAAAGTCTTTGAGATATATCATTATCCCCTTTATGTCAAAACAAATTGTTTCTGAAAAGGACATCAACGAAATTCTGTGGCCTTGAATACAATGTTCATTCTGGGGCAATATTTTCTGGGGAGCACAAAGTGACTTTAAGTGTAGTTTATTTGGTGGGTAATTAGTTGGTAGAAGATGGTTAATTAATTAATGAGAGTTGGCTCTAGTGTAAAAGTTGTGTCTGTATAATGTGATTATCTGTTATTACTACTACTATATTACTATAGTAAAATATAAACCTCATAGTTTCACCACTGGTTTATCAACTTTTCACAATCTGCTTAAGAAAAGGCTCTACAATTAGAGCATATATCTTGTACAGGGACTTAAATCAAAATGAAGCTACAAATTTGAATCAGGTTATTAACTTTATGTGTAATTCATAATGTATATTATTTAATTGATTGTATATAGATGTATATATTTATGTGTACATTGTATATAGATGTATGTATTTATGTGTAATTGTATATAGATGTATATATTTAGGTACATTGTATATAGATGTATATATTTATGTGTACATTGTATATAGATGTATATATTTATGTGTACATTGTATATAGATGTATATATTTATGTGTACATTGTATATAGATGTATTATTTATTGTAATTGTATATAGATGTTTATTTATGTGTACATTGTATATAGATGTATTATTTATGTGTTACATTGTATATAGATGTATATATTTATGTGTACATTGTATATAGATGTATATATTTGGTAACATTGTATATAGATGTATATATTTATGTGTACATTGTATATAGATGTATATTATTTAATTGATTGTATATAGATGTATATATTTATGTGTACATTGTATATAGATGTATATATTTATGTGTACATTGTATATAGATGTATGTATTTATGTGTACATTGTATATAGATGTATGTATTTATGTAAACATTGAGTACGAATACTATTATAATTATTAGCTGATGAGTTTTTAGGGTGATATTTTTTATTAATCTTTTGCATTAATTCCATCGAGTCCATATTGTTAACAAAGTTATTTTTCCAGATATAGAAAAATTAGCAGGGCCTAGTCCTTATAAAATAATATCATTTTGTCGTAAGAATGGTATTTCTCACTGCAAAATTCTACATTTACAACAAATATTTTTGGGGAAGAGCCCTGGCCTAGGACCTCAAATAGTGTTTGACCCTGCCAGTAACATTTGTTCAAATCCTGCAGAAATTTATGCAACTTTTGCCAGCGATTTAATACACCCCATGGGGCCTATTCTCAAAAGCTTAACTTAAATTCTGATTTAAAGAAATACGTATTCTGATTGGGTTATAAAACTAAATTTAAAAATTCAGTATTCCTGATTGACCAATGAGATGATAGAAACTTTAAAAGCATTCAAGGTTAAGTTTTCCAGAAAAAGACCATGATGTATTGTCATGAAAACATTGCATCATTTGAATGGATACCAGCAAAATATTTTATTTCTATATAGGGATCTTATTTTATACAGGAGTGACACGCAGCATTCTTGTCTCTAAGAAGATTGAGTCGATATTTTCTGGAATAATGATGAGAAATGAAGGTCGAATAGTTGTGTAGGTGGGCAGTTTTTTATTTAAAAACACTTAAAGTATTTTTTTAATCATTTAATGTTCTATTTTATAAACACTTAGTATAATTTGAAATTAATTTAGTTTTTTATTGTTCAGCCAATTGATTGAAGATTCAAATTGTTTTAACTAAAGAAAATGGAAAATTTGTTTGTTGGCCAAATAATGTATCGAAGCAATTTGTTTTTAAAAGGATTTTTTCAGTCAATTGTGATATTTATTCTGCTTGTAAAATAATTAAAGATCAGTCTATCTTATTAATTAACTTAACCTGATTAACGTGTTCCAGTCATCTGATTGGTCAGTCAACTTAGAACGATTAGTGTTCCAGTCATCTGATTGGTCAGTCAACTTAGAAATAAGTGTTCCAGTCATCTGATTGGTCAATCAACTTAGAACAATAAGTTTCCAGTCATCTGATTGTCAGTCAACTTAGAACGATAAGTGTTCCAGTCATCTGATTGGTCAGTCAACTTAGAACGATTAGTCTTCCATTCTTCTGATTGGTCAGTCAACTTAGAACGATAAGTGTTCCAGTCATCTGATTGGTCAGTCAACTTAGAACGATTAGTCTTCCATTCTTCTGATTGGTCAGTCAACTTAGAACGATTAGTGTTCCAGTCATCTGATTGGTCAGTCAACTTAGAACGATTAGTGTTCCAGTCATCTGATTGGTCAGTCAACTTAGAACGATAAGTGTTCCAGTCATCTGATTGGTCAGTCAACTTAGAACGATAAGTGTTCCAGTCATCTGATTGGTCAGTCAACTTAGAACGATAAGTCTTCTAGTCATCTGATTGGTCAGTCAAATTCAAATGATTTTAGTGTTCAGTTTTGTTATCCAATAAGATTACTGTGTTTCTAAAACTCTGGATTTTATGTAAGTTCAGTTTTTATGAATATTATCTAGACATTAAGCTGATGTTTGAGGCAACAGTTCAGTTATTACAAAGTGTCTAATTTAGCTGAAACACACTGTCTGGATGGTTAAGTTTAAAATATCCAAGTATGCATCATGGTTATTGTTCTACAACATTCATTTTCAATAGTTAGGCAAGCAAGGGTACAAATTTTTGATAACAAAGTGTCTAATTTAGCTGAAACACTGTCTGGATGGTTAAATTGAAAATTTCCAAGTATGCATCGAGGTTATTGTTCTACAACATTCATTTTCAATAGTTCGGCAAGCAAGGGTACAAATTTTGGATACCAAAGTGTCTAATTTATCAGAAACACTGTCTGGATGGTTAAATTGAAAATTTCCAAGTATGCTTTGTGGTAATTGTTCTACAACATTCATATTCTAAAAAAAACATCTCCTAATGAAGATATTTCTAGGGTTAGTTGGTAGGAGTTGTTTGTTATGACAGGAAGTACCTCCTACTCTATCCTTCCGTTTTATATCTGTTTATCTCTAGTTTATTGTGGCGATAGAATTAAAACAAACATTTACATTAACAAACATCTACCTGGTCATCTTAACAGGTATACCTGCAATACTGTGTCTTAAAATGAACATGAAATTTAAATATTCTAGACTTGGCCAAAAATAATTATATATTATATAACAGAATCATAACAGAATCCTTACATAATCTGATAAATTCATAATTATCTATAAAAATGAAATTGATTATCAAAAAAAACCCGTGATGAATTGATTTTCAATAATTACTTTATTGTGTGAGTTTTCCAGATTTTAAGGGATTATGTTACTTTATGACACCAGGTAAGTTCACTGATGAATATATACTCATATTGACCATTCTTGAGAACTTAATGCATCATAAGAAAAGTGTCACTTTCAATATGATATGTTGGTTTCTTCCAGTTTCATATAAACAGTATAATATTATAATTTCAGGTTTGATCTCGTATACTGAATACCTGTTTCTACTCTGTGTTCTTACAAGTAAGTACCTTTTATTTACAAACTATTATAACTATAGCCCCGTTTACACCAGGCCGCTATAAAGTGTTCCGTTCTCATTCCGGACCAGGCCCTAATAAAATTACAAATTTACCCTGTTTACACCAACAATATAATGAGCGTTTCAAAAGGGTCCCTGAATAAAAATATTTAAACTTTGATTTCTCTCGGATGCGTTCTAATGGAACTCTTCATGAAAGAAGTAAATATAGACTGCTATGTAACTCGGATAAAAACAAAAATGGCTTTTGATAATGATCAAATTTGGCGGTAAAAGGTGAAGGTTGGTCAATGAACACGCGCAGTAATCCGTTTATTGAGTTATGGTCACTGTTCAACCTAAATGATGTTGAATGTTAGAAGGACATGAGGCTACTGTGTAAGATAAATACCGGTAAGATAATGTTAATATAAGGTGTATAAATAACAGTCTATAAATTAAGCTGTATTGACCATATCTCTAGTAGCTGATGATTTATAATGGTTAAAAGATAACCGAACCCCACACTTACAGATAACATAACCTTACAGTCTCAGATAACCTAACCAGTAACCTTACAGTCAGTAGTCAATCTGGACAGTGTAGAAATACTGGACTGTTTGAAGGGATCATACTAGTACATAATAATTTGAAGACAAAAAAGAATTACTACCCAAACATATTTTTTAATGTTCACATGAATGAAGCCAAAATTTGAAATGAAAAGTAGGTTGACTGAAATGTTATTTTAATTATTGGAGATCTCAATGAAGAACTGTTGTAGAGGGAAATACACTAGTACATACAAATTAAAAGTAAAACTTATTAAAAAACATTTAAAATGTTAACATTGAAATGAAAAGTAACTTGACTGAAATTAAAATAGATTATTAGCAATGGTCTTAATGAAGGACTTTTTTTTTATATAAATATTTAAACCATTAAAATACTAAACCATTTAAATGGAAAATTTTGTATTTTTACAACATTAATTTAAAGTTGTTAAATATTTTGAAATTTGAACACAAAAATCTGCCAAAGATATGGAATGAAAAAAACTTTGTAATAATTTAGTATGGAAATAAAACTGTGATGAAATAATTTTCTTTCAATGCCGTGACCGCCAAAACAACATCTTACAAACATAAAATATATTAATTTCTCACTAGTTAATTAAAAGTGAAGATTTTAAAATTTTGAGAATTTAAAAATTTGACATGAATGTGGTGAAGATATGAAAGATAAAAATCTTGTAAGGTTGAACTGTACTCCTTCTAAAAGCATCTTATCTTGACTGTACTTAATCAGATAACCTACAGATATAAACCTTACTTAAAACTCTCCACTTTTTATAAACCTAATTCAACCTAGATTAGCCTAGCTTCAGTGGTTAATCTAGGAAAATAGGTGGGGATATAGGTAGTGAGAAAAAGATACAGGAATTTGTTTAAGAGGGATACTGGTATTATGAAAAGGGGTACAGGTTAAATGAAGAGGATACATCTTCATGAAAAGGGATACAGGTATTATAAATGGGATACAGGTTTTATAAAAAGGTATATAGGTTTATGAAAAGGGATACAAGCTTTATAAGAGAGGATACAGGCTTTATGAAAGAAGACACAGGCTTTATAAGAGAGGATACAGGCTTTATGAAAGAGGATACAAGCTTTATAAGAGAGGATACAGGCTTTATGAAAGAGGATACAGGCTTCATGAAAATGAAAGGGGATACCTGTCAGAAGTATTTCAAAATGTTCTTGTACAAATTTATGAGAATAATTGCAAGTAACTATTAAAACGTTATATTTATAAATTTAGAGATTTGAATCTCGGGATGTTTGACTTCAAAAAAAAGATTGTAGTTTTTGATGAAAGGAAAAATAGTCACAATGTAATCTAAATTGTTGAATATTTGGTACCATTGAATACCTAGTACCAATCCACCCAACCCCTTGACAAAACATTAAATACCAAATATACAGACAGTGTTAATATTATAATACCTCTTCTATACAGTTTCATATATCAAAGTTTTAACTCTTCATTCACACTCTTTCCTTTTCATTGAGTTTTACTTGTCAATGACATTCTTGTGATATAATAGACTAGACAAACTAGTCTAGGGTTCAGACCACCACTATTGTCACTCTAGCACACAGACCCTTTTTTCATTTCATTCCATTTTCACCTCAGACCTGTCAATACGGTAGGGTCCATGGGGCCAGGACCCTGGCTAGTAAGAATTAAGCCCCACCAATTGTCCTCTCTTTCAAAACCTTTCTTCAGTTAGCAGAGATGGATTAATTTACAAAACCATAAAAATATTTTGATTTGGATTTTGGCACCTCTCCATACTTCTAGTTTTCTAAAAAATTTTCCCGGGGGAGGGCGACAGCCAGAATGAAAAGGGGCCAGCACCAATTTATACCTATTAGCGGGGCTGTATAGTTATTAGTTATATAGTCCTTAAGAATTAGTTTTAAAATAGATAAATATTCAATACTGCTCAATAAAGAACCTACAAATACTAAATAAATTGCAAATATCCCCACTTCAGGACATTTTCATGTGTTGAAAACCTACATATTAAGCTAAAAGTACTATGTATTATCTATTGAGATCAGACTATCCCCTACTAGCTAAGTTGATAGTAGAGATATAAGGCTAGATAGGACCACACAGTGTATCTAGCTAGCTATCTATGGACTATATTGAGGTTGTAGTAGAATGGACAGGTGTACTATAGTGTCTAGCAGGTATTCAAGTCTATAATTACAGTGGTAAGAGAGCAGTAATTACAGGGTAGCCCAACCTCTAGACTAACTTCATGTCTACAGCACTCATTGCCTCCTACTAGACAAACTTGAGCTGTCAATAACCTTGCCCTAGTCAGCAGCCTTTCTTTGTAAGATGAGAGAGGGATGTCTGGGACAACATGTTTATGGTGTTACAGATTTAGCCACAAGTTTTGAAGATATTTGTTGAGTTACTGCCCTTGATTAGATAGAGATGATAATAGATTATTGCTAGTACAACAGTAATTACTGGTCTGTGCTTAACATTCTTGTAATACTGACTCTTGATTACCCTTTATACCTTAAAAAAATTTTTCATTCATAAATACCCCCCCGCCCTTCACACCCTTACCAACCCCATTCCCCTATCTTCCTCCCTTTCCCTGCTATCTTTCCCTTCTTATATCTGACACCCCCCTTCCCCTATCTTCCCCCCTTCTTTCCCTCTTTATATCTGACACCTTCATTGAGAATAAAATAATGATTCCTGATAGCGAACCCACCAACACTGACCCTTGTCTATCCTTGGTACCGGTACCTTACAAGTTTGTCATTATTGAATATCCTCCTACAGCTTACCCCCTTCTCCACACCTTTCCCCCTCCCCATACATTCCTCCACCAACACCCTAAACCTTCATGGATGATAAAATTGTGAAACTGGCAGCAGGTGATTTTTGATAATCAGCCATTATTTGTTGAACTATTTCTGTTGTTTGTTCGGTAGGTCGGCCATCTGTTGTTATCTCTGATGACCTCATCACCTACCCTCGGCCCTCGATATCCTCATAATTACTGGCATGCTTTACATGCCTACTCTTTTATGCTCCTTTATTTAACCTGCAAGTCAAACGTGTCATCTATTGGATAAGAGAGCTCAATAAAATTTGCCCTTTTGTATCAGTTGTGGTGTAAATATCACAAGAAATTGGAGAAGGTGGCTACATTGTCCACCATTGTGCAAACCAGACGTAAATAGATTTGGTTTCTTGTCATTCTGAAATATTTGAAATATAGATGGTAAACCTTGTCCTAGGTGGCTTGATGACTCATGTTGTACTTGAGCACTAGGGGGTGAAGTTATTAAGCTGGTGCTCGACTGCTTCTGTTAATCGTGAAGTTCTTAATACTCTTTTATCCTTATTGCATACTGCATGGCATTGCCTGTCTTCATTAGCCTATTAGGTGCAGAAGAGTTGAACGTAAAACTCCATTAATTTTTGCAGCAAAGTTGAAGAAATTTGAATGTGTGGTCTTAAAATCGCATTTGTCATAAGTTGAAGCCTCTAATTTAGCCAGTTATAGTATATTGAATGAGTGTATATAGAAACTCTAGATATACATTATCAGACTGGATGATATTACTAGGGCTATAATTAGACAGGATAATCCAGTCCAGTAGAGTACCTACAGTATATACCTTAATTACTGCCCTACCTCCACACTGCTTCGTAAACATAGCCCAAAGATAATTCCCTTCTACTATTTACTATTGTAGCAATTATACATTGTCTTATTACCCCTTATATAAATTAAGTCTTATTAGCCTGTAGAAAACTAAGCCCACTACAGTATTTTTGAAAATTTGGAAATAAGAACAAAGCATCCATAATAAGTGATTTGATTTGATTGGCTCAGATTTCCTAGAAATATTCTAAGGCTAATTTTGATTGGACAATATTGAATTTTATTTCTCTCACTTGTATTACCGCGGCCTCGAGGAAGTATGATGAATAGGGGTGTGGTACAGACACAGTGAATATCCCCTGTCTCAGAGAGGTATGTCAGATAGGGGGGGTTATGGTTTGCATTGTATATTGAACTTGAATCCTAGTCGATTCCCATCTATAATCAGAAGAAAGAGAAGTAGACCTTCAAGCTAGATCATATCACATTTAACAGAAGGTGGGTTATAAAAAGCTTTCAGATAAAAAAAAACATGAAAGAAAACGTGTAGATCTGCAGTGTAATTTCATTAGACCTGTATGTTTATTACATGAAGTACGGTAGTAAAAAAAGGATAGAAGGAAACTATGGGTGTTTTGACTGGTATTTTGGGGGTTGAAAGCTGCATGTTTGGTCAATATATCAAATAGACAGAATACATTAGTTATTGCTCCCTACCGTATTATTACTGTAAAAACATCAACAGATTGCCAGTTTATTCTCCTCTCTGATGTCTAGTCAACATTTCCCTAGACAAACAGATAGTCAATGACCCTAACTTTAGTTTTTTTTTTAAATTTTCTTACTGTTCTTCACAGGGTTGTTGTTTGTTGATATTTTCCATTCATGGCTGGCAGGGCAAATCAAATGTCCGAGCATCACACAAGCCTTTATGTATATAAATATAAGATGACATGCTAATTGGATGCCATGTCACCAGCCAATGTCACCAGCCAATGTCAAGCTGACATCCATCTAAAACCAGGAACAGAACAGCTTGACTTCCAACTGAGAAAAACAACTTGTGAAGTTATTGACGTAAACAAACCACTGGGGAGGGGGGCATTATGACTTATATAGAAAATATTAAACTACTGGATTAATATTATTAAATATTATTTTTATTTTTTTAGTTATTTATATCCAGACAGACGTGTTTTTAAATCGTCTAAAATTCTTGAACGTTACCCAGATTAGCCTACCTTGAACAATTGGTTATTAATATCACATTGAAAAGCAAAATGCTGGCAAGGTATTCTAGAGAGAAGTGGCAGAAATGAAATGAATGGAGTTTTACATCCTACTCTTCTGCACCATGTGGGCTAATGGGCAAAGCCATGCAGGATGAAATGGTGGAAATTTTGCCAGAACAGCAGCATTAGCCTGCTCTTTTTCAATTCCCAACTGTTGAGGGATCTTTAACATGCACAGCCTGTAACACACAGGACCTTGGTTTATTGTTACATCCATGCCATGTCAGCCCCTCCTACCTGCATCTCTGACAGGGGGCAACCAGGTTGAAAAATCTGAAGGTTTATCTCTGTCTATGTTGGTATGATACCTGGACCCTCAGGCAAGAGACTTTAACTCACTGAGCCATAGAATCTTCAGGTGGGCATTATTTAAATTTAAAACTTCTTTCACTTCCAAAATATCATCAGATGCACTGGCCATATTCTCTTGCCTCCCATTTTAAAACTGTTTCAATGTCCTGCATGTGTGGCAAAGAAAAAACATTTTTTACAACGACAAAATATTCATCATCTGTGTGTGATGTTACGTTTGGCAGAAACTTCGGTCAAATCATATACTACCATACAGACTGGTTGACATGGAACTATTTTAAGCTAATCAAAACAGTCAGTTCCAGGCTAAACTTAGTCTTCTGATTCTAAAAACGAAGGTACCAAGGAAATTGTGGAGAGGTTGGCCGGATGACATAAATTATTATTGTTTGTAGAAGAAAGATCATAATTTTTGGACTGGATCCAACCACCTGTTTCAAGTGGGTCACTATGTTCTTCAACTATACTATCTTATAACCCTTCAGAAGTGGGTATTACACTTTTATATTGCTGTTATAAAAATGGACTGGAGTTTTACCTCACTTCTTATTGCTTCTGAGTGCAATGGAGTTTTACATTCTACACCTGAATATCCCAATAAATGACATGGAGTTTTACATCTTATTATTCTGTATCTTATTGGACTAATGAAATGAAATAGAGTTTTATATCCTACTGTTCTGTATCTTATTGGACTAATGAAATGAAATAGAGTTTTATATCCTACTGTTCTGTATCTTATTGGACTAATGAAATAAAATGAAGTTTTATATCCTACTGATCTGTATCTTATTGGACTAATGAAATGAAATGAAGTTTTATATCCTACTGATCTGTATCTTATTGGACTAATGAAATAAAATGAAGTTTTATATCCTACTGATCTGTATCTTATTGGACTAATGAAATGAAATAGAGTTTTACATCCTACTGTTCTGTATCTTATTGGACTAATGAAATGAAATAGAGTTTTACATCCTACTGTTCTGTATCTTATTGAACTAATGAAATAAAATGGAGTTTTACATCCTACTGTTCTGTATCTTATTGGACTAATGAAATAAAATGAGTTTTACTATCCTACTGATTCTGTATCTTATTGAACTAATGAAATAAAATGGAGTTTTAATCCTACTGTTCTGATACTAATGAAATTGGTTTATCCATGTCTGACGTTACGGATCAAGACAAATACAGGTTATAGTTACTGTCTGTCTTAGAATTTAAAAAAATGATTTTTACTATGTCTTACATGGAAAGAAATGATAAGATCTTTATTTACAGCTTATCTTGTTGACTGAATGAAATATAAAACTGATTTCATTATTTCTAGATATCTTATTGGACTAATGAAGGTGAGAAAGTAGACGTTTTAAAATCCATATTTCATTATCTAGTTACTCAATGATACATGGCATTAAGTCGATAGTATTTTGGACTAATAAAAAAATGTCATTTCATATTCCATGATAGTAATCTTATTGGATTGAAATAAAGAAGTTAGTACACGATCTATCTTATTGACTAATGACAGAGATTTTAATCCATGATGAAGTAACTAATAACATAAACATGGAGTTTCATTGTTCTATCATTGAAATAATAAAAGTTTACCTATGTTCATTGTTAAGGTACAGAGGTAACGATAAAACTCTCAAGTTCATTGTCTAATATAGTTAAAATAATATTTACCAAGTTAGGTGCAGAATGAGTAAATAATAACTACCATTATTTATTTTAGTATGAAGTAAATATATAACTGCCAATTATTGTAATATAGAGTAAAACTATATGTACCAGAGTTATTGTTAATACAGAGTAAATAATAACGGTACCAGGTTATTGTAATCAGGTAAATATAAATTACCAAGTCTTATATGTCAATGAAGAGTAAATCCATATAATCTAGTACCAGTCCTCATTGTTTCCAATAAGGTGCAGAAGAGTAGACATAAAACTCCATTCATTTCATTTCTCAGTATAGCTCTATCTTCTTCAATAAGGTGCAGAAGAGTAGCACGTAAAACTATATTATCTAGTAGCCAGAGTTATTGTTAATAAAGAGTAGAATAAACTAACTGTACCAGAGTTATTGTTAATACAGAGTAAATATATAACTGTACCAGAGTTATTGTTAATACAGGGTAAATATATAACTGTACAGAGTTATTGTTAATACAGGGTAAATATATAACTGTACCAGAGTTATTGTTAATACAGGGTAAATATATAACTGTACCAGAGTTATTGTTAATACAGAGTAAATATATAACTGTACCAGAGTTATTGTTAATATAGAGTAAATATATAACTGTACCAGAGTTATTGTTAATACAGGGTAAATATATAACTGTACCAGAGTTATTGTTAATACAGGAGTAAATATATAACTGTACCAGAGTTATTGAATTAACTTACAGGATGAATGAAATATATAACTGTACCAGAGTTATTGTTAATACAGAGTAAATATATAACTGTACCAGAGTTATTGTTAATACAGAGTAAATATATAACTGTACCAGAGTTATTGTTAATACAGAGTAAATATATAACTGTACCAGAGTTATTGTTAATATAGAGTAAATATATAACTGTACCAGAGTTATTGTTAATACAGAGTAAATATATAACTGTACCAGAGTTATTGTTAATACAGAGTAAATATATAACTGTACCAGAGTTATTGTTAATACAGAGTAAATATATAACTGTACCAGAGTTATTGTTAATATAGAGTAAATATATAACTGTACCAGAGTTATTGTTAATACAGAGTAAATATATAACTGTACCAGAGTTATTGTTAATACAGGGTAAATATATAACTGTACCAGAGTTATTGTTAATACAGAGTAAATATATAACTGTACCAGAGTTATTGTTAATACAGAGTAAATATATAACTGTACCAGAGTTATTGTTAATACAGAGTAAATATATAACTGTACCAGAGTTATTGTTAATACAGAGTAAATATATAACTGTACCAGAGTTATTGTTAATATAGAGTAAATATATAACTGTACCAGAGTTATTGTTAATACAGAGTAAATATATAACTGTACCAGAGTTATTGTTAATATAGAGTAAATATATAACTGTACCAGAGTTATTGTTAATATAGAGTAAATATATAACTGTACCAGAGTTATTGTTAATATAGAGTAAATATATAACTGTACCAGAGTTATTGTTAATACAGAGTAAATATATAACTGTACCAGAGTTATTGTTAATACAGAGTAAATATATAACTGTACCAGAGTTATTGTTAATATAGAGTAAATATATAACTGTACCAGAGTTATTGTTAATACAGAGTAAATATATAACTGTACCAGAGTTATTGTTAATACAGAGTAAATATATAACTGTACCAGAGTTATTGTTAATATAGAGTAAATATATAACTGTACCAGAGTTATTGTTAATACAGAGTAAATATATAACTGTACCAGAGTTATTGTTAATACAGAGTAAATATATAACTGTACCAGAGTTATTGTTAATACAGAGTAAATATATAACTGTACCAGAGTTATTGTTAATATAGAGTAAATATATAACTGTACCAGAGTTATTGTTAATACAGAGTAAATATATAACTGTACCAGAGTTATTGTTAATACAGAGTAAATATATAACTGTACCAGAGTTATTGTTAATACAGGGTAAATATATAACTGTACCAGAGTTATTGTTAATACAGGGTAAATATATAACTGTACCAGAGTTATTGTTAATACAGAGTAAATATATAACTGTACCAGAGTTATTGTTAATATAGAGTAAATATATAACTGTACCAGAGTTATTGTTAATACAGAGTAAATATATAACTGTACCAGAGTTATTGTTAATACAGAGTAAATATATAACTGTACCAGAGTTATTGTTAATACAGAGTAAATATATAACTGTACCAGAGTTATTGTTAATATAGAGTAAATATATAACTGTACCAGAGTTATTGTTAATATAGAGTAAATATATAACTGTACCAGAGTTATTGTTAATACAGAGTAAATATATAACTGTACCAGAGTTATTGTTAATACAGAGTAAATATATAACTGTACCAGAGTTATTGTTAATACAGAGTAAATATATAACTGTACCAGAGTTATTGTTAATACAGAGTAAATATATAACTGTACCAGAGTTATTGTTAATACAGAGTAAATATATAACTGTACCAGAGTTATTGTTAATACAGAGTAAATATATAACTGTACCAGAGTTATTGTTAATACAGAGTAAATATATAACTGTACCAGAGTTATTGTTAATACAGAGTAAATATATAACTGTACCAGAGTTATTGTTAATACAGAGTAAATATATAACTGTACCAGAGTTATTGTTAATACAGAGTAAATATATAACTGTACCAGAGTTATTGTTAATACAGAGTAAATATATAACTGTACCAGAGTTATTGTTAATACAGAGTAAATATATAACTGTACCAGAGTTATTGTTAATACAGGGTAAATATATAACTGTACCAGAGTTATTGTTAATACAGGGTAAATATATAACTGTACCCGAGTTATTGTTAAAACTAGAACAGATATCACATGAAGAAGGATCCTGGTTGAAATTAGTTCACAAATAAAAACAAGATTGGTACAAGTTGGCAGAAGGTCAAGATGTATATACGGAGTAAATTTAATTCCCTACCATCAAAGGGTAGGATAAAGGTGTTAATATGAGACTGATGTGAGGTAGACAGACAACACCTGGTGGATCATGGTTTACACCTGGTCACAATCACTCCTAGTGGGTCATTGATCATTTTATATTTGAAAACTTATTATTGTTTATGCTTTTTTTCCCTCGACAGTTGGAAATGGCAAAATAATGTAGGCTAATGCTGCTGTCCTGGCAAAATTTCCCTCATTGCACACTGCTTGGCATTGCCCATCTTCATTGGCCCATTAGGTGCAGAAGAGCAGGACATTTAACTCCATTCATTAACCGTTGCTTTGTCTTCTCGGTAACAAAATACCCAAATCAATTGAATATTGTTATTATTTGTTGGACATTTAGGTTATTAACCTATGCTATTGGTGCCAGGTACCGTATCGGGTACAGTTTGCAGGTAATGCTTTATTGGATCCCAGTATATAAGGGTATTAGTGTGCACTGTTTAAGAGGTCTCTGTTTGTTGTCCTTTCAGAACGACTCAAAAAACTTTCCTCAATATCAGCCCAACTAATCTCCAGTCTGACTGATAGGGGGATAAATGATAGGAGGGGGGTGGGTGAATTACACGTGGGCAATGATAAGGGAAAATGATAGGGGAAAATGATAGTGGAAAATGATAGGGGGAAAAGCGATAGAAAAATCATCAGAAGCTATGTCTGGATTGAATAATATTTTATATGAATCTTCATGTATGTTTGGGTTTGAGTCCTTACTGTAGGTAAGATAACCTTGTTATTTTTGGGGACTAAAACTTGCCTGAACATCATAGTCTAGATGAAATTTTCACAATTAATTCTTTTTCTGTGCACTGGACAAAATCCTAAAACCTCCTTGAAATAATGAAATGTTATAGTATAATTTACTATAGTTACACCATCACACAAGTTGTAAAATATAGTCATTCCAAGCATTGAACCAAAACTTAATATACAGACAAGTTGAAACTGTAGATGTTTGTGGGGTTAAAATCATACAATTACTAGGTTTAAGAAGAAAAGAGTCAACTTGGTGTTTTGTGAAAAGGACCTTGTTGGACTAACTGTATTTATAGTGATGATATACTACAAGTTGATTCTTGATTCGTTTTACTTCAGCGACCATTTCTACAAACAATTTATACTTAAATCAAGATTTTACTAGTATTTCATCATCACATTGAACGCAGGGTTTTTATTTTAATTTTTAAGGATTTGTTCATACTTGCTTTCATTGCAATTTAGAGAAGAAAAAGATAATAAATTATGCATTGGATGCTGTTTTGTTGGTTAAGAAAATTGTCTATGGCTGTCTTTTTTTCTTTTTTTTTTAAATTTATTTATTCATACAAGTGTTAACTTGTGATAGATTAAGCATTTCATAATATCGTTGCTTTATTGTGTAATTTTTGGGACAAAACAAGTTTATGAGGCTCGGTATTTTTTTGTTATGCTTGAGGTTCAGGTAGATCTTCACTATTTTCAAAAAGTTTTAAAGGTGCACGACAACAGATCTGTTTTGACAAATAGTAACTTCTACTTATGATTCTCACACAAAAATAACACATGAACACAGTTCACAACCTTTTTGATTTTAATCTTTTTATTTTATTGAACAAAGCCATTTATGAGCATTTTCAAAAATTTTACATATAGAGTTAATGATTTAATTTAAAATTCTTGTGAACTATATTTCTTTTTGTGTGTGTTTATTTCTATGTAAGAACCATACATAGTTTCGTGTGTGTTATTTCTATGTAAGAACCATACATAGTTTCGTGTGTGTTATTTCTATGTAAGAACCATACATAGTTTCGTGTATGTTTATTTCTATGTAAGAACCATACATAGTTTCGTGTGTGTTATTTCTATTTAAGAACCATACGTAGTTTCGTGTGTGTTATTTCTATGTAAGAACCATACGTAGTTTTGTGTGTGTTATTTCTATGTAAGAACCATACATAGTTTCGTGTGTGTTATTTCTATGTAAGAACCATACATAGTTTCGTGTGTGTTATTTCTATGTAAGAACCATACATAGTTTCGTGTATGTGTTATTTCTATGTAAGAACCATACGTAGTTTCGTGTGTGTTATTTCTATGTAAGAACCATACATAGTTTGTGTGTGTTATTTCTATGTAAGAACCATACATAGTTTCGTGTGTGTTATTTCTATGTAAGAACCATATTAGTTTCGTGTGTGTTATTTCTATGTAAGAACCATACGTAGTTTCGTGTGTGTTATTTCTATGTAAGAACCATACATAGTTTCGTGTGTGTTATTTCTATGTAAGAACCATACGTAGTTTTGTGTGTGTTATTTCTATGTAAGAACCATACGTAGTTTCGTGTGTGTTATTTCTATGTAAGAACCATACATAGTTTCGTGTGTGTTATTTCTATGTAAGAACCATACGTAGTTTCGTGTGTGTTATTTCTATGTAAGAACCATACATAGTTTCGTGTGTGTTATTTCTATGTAAGAACCATACAGAGTTTCGTGTGTGTTATTTCTATGTAAGAACCATACGTAGTTTCGTGTGTGTTATTTCTATGTAAAACCATACGTAGTTTTGTGTGTGTTATTTCTATGTAAGAACCATACGTAGTTTCGTGTGTGTTATTTCTATGTAAGAACCATACATAGTTTCGTGTGTGTTATTTCTATGTAAGAACCATACGTAGTTTCGTGTGTGTTATTTCTATGTAAGAACCATACGTAGTTTCGTGTGTGTTATTTCTATGTAAAAACCATACGTAGTTTCGTGTGTGTTATTTCTATGTAAGAACCATACAGTAGTTTCGTGTGTGTTATTTCTATGTAAGAACCATACGTAGTTTCGTGTGTGTTATTTCTATGTAAGAACCATACAGTAGTTTCGTGTGTGTTATTTCTATGTAAGAACCATACGTAGTTTCGTGTGTGTTATTTCTATGTAAAAACCATACGTAGTTTCGTGTGTGTTATTTCTATGTAAGAACCATACGTAGTTTCGTGTGTGTTATTTCTATGTAAGAACCATACGTAGTTTCGTGTGTGTTATTTCTATGTAAGAACCATACGTAGTTTCGTGTGTGTTATTTCTATGTAAGAACCATACATAGTTTCGTGTGTGTTATTTCTATGTAAGAACCATACGTAGTTTCGTGTGTGTTATTTCTATGTAAGAACCATAAGTAGTTTTGTATGTGTTATTTCTATGTAAGAACCATACGTAGTTTCGTGTGTGTTATTTCTATGTAAGAACCATACTAGTTTCGTGTGTGTTATTTCTATGTAAGAACCATACGTAGTTTCGTGTGTGTTATTTCTATGTAAGAACCATACATAGTTTCGTGTGTGTTATTTCTATGTAAGAACCATACGTAGTTTCGTGTTGTTATTTCTATGTAAGAACCATACATAGTTTCGTGTGTGTTATTTCTATGTAAGAACCATACGTAGTTTTGTGTGTGTTATTTCTATGTAAGAACCATACGTAGTTTCATATGTGGCATTTCCTTGTAAGAACCATTTCCTTGTGACAAAGTTAACCTCGAAATAGATCTGCTTGTTACCATATATATACTAAAATATGATATTTATTTTGTGTAAATGGTGTGAAAATCTAATAGTATATTATTTTCTACCGGTAGTTTTTATAAGTCACGGATGTTTTTATTAGTGTCTGTATTATTACTATTACTTGACGAGTTACGACTATATTTGGTAAAGAGTTTCGCCCAAGAACCAAACCTTCCATTCAGCACCCAGACAGATTCTCTTTAAGGGACATTGCTGTGGATTGTCTAATATTTTCTTACAGATAACCTAAGGAATCAAGAGTCTGATTTCCAAACTTTTTTTTAACTCTTACAGTCAGCAGTTAACACTTAATGGGTAGTCCTATTATTGGTATTTGGGTGGGCTCTCAGTCAAGCCTGAGGGTATACAAGTCAAAAGGCCAGGGTAGGTGAAGATGATTGGGGAGTTTAATCCCCGTGATTAAATTATAGGAAAGAAAGGGTCAGCAACGACAGTTATTTGATGTCCAGATAGGTAGAATATTTGACCGTTTAGTCATCAAGTATTGACCATCTGTTGTCATTGATGACTGGACATTGGCTATTCTATCTTTTGGATTGAACTGGACATTGGCTCATCTATCTTTGGATTGAACTGGACATTGGCTCATATATCTTTTGGATTTGCACTGGCCATGGACTATTTTGTATGGGCTATTCTGTATATGGCTGTTCCATCAATTGGGCCTACACTGGACATTGATGTTATATCCGATTTTGTCAGATAATGCTCTCTGCTTTGAAAGAATAAGCAATACAAAAGATGACCTTGACACTTGACCCTTGTGGACATTCCATCTATTATGTTGTCCACTTAATATTTATTTCAAGGAATTCCTGAGTGAAACCTGATCTATCATTAAAGGTTTTACTAATTAAAAATAATAAAAAGGAATTTTAGGGAGTGGAATTGACTCAGAGTCTGAGGAAGTTGACTCGTGGTTTAAATTGCTCAGAGAGGACTGTATTTCTTTTCAACGGAGACTTATAAAATATAATATTTTATCATGCAAAGCTATTATAAGACTAACTGTACTATTTTGAGACCGATATTCCAATAAGCTTAAAAAATATGAGTTTATTCAAAAAACTGTTTGCTATTCTGAGACAATAGTAGAACAAAATTAATTTATATTATTCATCATTAGATATTCCTTCTGCCATGAATAAAATAACAGAATCCTTATATAATCTAATAAATACACAAAACTTACTAATTATCAATAAAAGGGCAATTGATTATGAAATGATAATTATTTCAATAATGACTTAGTTTTGTGAGTTTTTCTAGACTGGTTTTATAGAGATTCTGTTACTTTATGACACCAGGTAGGTTCACTGATGAATATATACTCATATTGACCATTCTTGAGAACTTAAATTTTATGTTCATTCTAAAACACAGTATCACTTTAAAACCAGAAATGACATATGACAGTTGACTTGTTATCTAACATATTAAACCTAACAATCTTTTATACTGTTTAATTTACATGTTAACTCTCCAAATTACAGATATCTTTCTTATATTCTCCACAGATCTTCATCAATTTAAACCAGTACTTGTTCACCTGTAACTGGGTATCTCAATCTCTCTAACATTTACCTATTTAACACATCAAAGACTGGGCAACTGGATACTCTAAAACATGGTCGGCTCATAACAGTAACTTAACACTTCTTTTTAATCAAAAGCATCTTTTCAAACAGTGTTATGTTGAAAAGTTAAATTCTATTGTTACTGTCATTGTATTTGGGTGGTTTGGGTTAAGGGATGGTGATTTCATGGTTTTGCCAGTCATGTTTGATATCAAAATTTAGTGTTGAAATTGTGTTAGCAAAAAATAGTGTTAAAATTGTGTTTTTAGTAATAAATTTAATATTTTAATAGTGTTATGTTATAAAGTTAAATGCATTTATCTTTTATAGAGTCTGGTTGGTTTGGGTTCAGATATTGATGTTATTTGCTAGTCATGTCTGATTAGAGTAACTTAATGTCCAGTTAATGTCATTGTGTTTAGGTGATGTAGTTTCAGGGATCTGAGTTGGTTATTCTTGCCAGTCTTGTCTGATATTTTTTCTTAATATTAAGTGTTCATAATGATATTTTTTTAGGGGTATCAGGGTTGGGTACCCCTGGACCTACCCTCTAACAACATATGGAACAGAAAAAAAAGGCAACAATATATTTGCTTACAACCATATTATATAAAATATATATACATTACACATGCATGATATATTGAGGTAGAAATTGGAAGTAAAACTCCAACCTTACAGACCCTTATAGACCCAATAGGTTTCTAAAACTTAATCAATGAATCAAGGACATTTAGTGGAAGAAGTTTGATTTCAATGTAAATAACCAATGAAATAAGCTCTTTGCAAAGTTTCAGGAAGAACCAGAAAAAAAGGCACAATACTGAAATTTTGTAGTAGTTAAAACAAGGAATATCGGGTATGAATTGAGCCTCATTTTGAACAGGAAGCCGTCAATAAAGCCGGATGGTTTTGATATTGTGTGTAAACCCAATCCAGCCGTGTCTATACTGTAGAACTGACATTTAGCAAGTTATTAAACTGATGGTATTAATTTCCCTTCATCATGAACACTGTGATGTGATTGTCAGAAAGCTAGTGGTAGTGTTTGTGTAACACTGGTGTGTGCCAATGACTTGTCTTTTATCTTAATTCAACCCAGTTTGTATGTATCTTTATACTAATTTAAACAAGTACAGCCACTGTCTTCTATAACCCTGTAAAGTCAGTTGGTCTTCATATGGCTACCAGAAATATTTCTCTGTTTTTTTGTTTTTTTTCTTTTAAAGTTCTCTTTATAATTCGGTTGAAGAGCTCGACAACTTTCATTTTTGCGTAAGGTGGCTTTTCTAGCAATCGTTATGTGAAAGGGGCTGCAAAGTTTTCCAGGAGGTCCACAAGGAGCTCTTTCACTATTGAAATGTTAAAAAGATTGGAAGTGGGCTGGAGTAAAAGCATGGCCCTCCTGCAAATAGCAAATGTTTGTTTTCATACTTATCAAGTAGGAATAGGGATAAGCTTTTACTTTCAAATAAAATTGGTCTTAATAAATTTTACACAAGTTTCACTTACCTTGAAAACATGCCTCAGTCAAGCGTTTCATTTTCTATTTGCACCCACTTTGAACCTTTTGAGAAAAACCATGAATAAAAAAACAAATATGGCATCTGACCTCAGATCTAATTATAGAAAAGGGAATTTCCTCTTGCATCATGGTAATGAATAACGTGAGAAATGTAAACAGAAGGGCTGACAGGTGAGGATGTCTTTAAAGAGATTGTAAACAGTTTTTCTAGCATGCTGATGTGGATCATTCCATTTCCCCATCAGATGTTTGATTCCTGAAATAATAGGAAATTCTAAGATGCCGTGGTGAAACATTTGAAGAGACAAGTTCTATCTTTTAGTGGTCTGGAATATATAGATAGTGTTGAGTGACATGGAAACGTACTTCAGTAAAAGAGGAAGCGAGGCGGTCAGTGTATTGGATGGACAGCGATGTTGTGGTCAACCCTGATCTTGTTGGTCAGATAAAATGTATATGCTGAGCCGTAATACATAATCACTTTTCAAAATGTACTATATATATAAAAGGGAAAATTTAAGGGACAATTTCTATAAGGGGTTGATTTATATATTTTGCTAAAATCCTTACAGAAATTTTCTGATACTGAAACAATAACAACAACTAACTTAAAAAATTTACATTATATTGATTTGACTTAAGACAACAAAAATTCAAAGAAAAAGTAAAATTAAATTATTGCGTAATTCCTCTGCGTGAAGACTCCAGACAAAAGAGGCTGAAAATAAATCCATCAACTTCCTGGATCTGTTGAAATGATTATTGTGATGAGGTGTCAGTTATGACATATCATGATCCCAAATCTGTTGTATTGTTATCTACATATTAAAATGATATATAGATCTCATGATATACTACCCTATTGTCAGGAACTGCACGATTTCCGGACCGAGAGAATCTAGCTATTTGCAGTTATTGCTGAATTGTCAACAAAAAAAGTCTGATGGCCATATAATCATACGATCTGATCAAATTGCTGCATTCACCAACTTTCTTGATATAAGAAAGGTGACTATCGCAGTCACGGTATAAGATAATTTTCGTAATATCCTGAAATTGTGAAGATGTATAAGATGAAGTTCGTAATAGCTTGACATTGTGAAGATGTGATACAAGAAAGGTGTCTATTGCAGTCAAGGTATAAGAAGTACAGGGGAGACAATCTGTGATGGTACCAAGTACATGACATTCAATAGGATTGTTTTATAAAATTTCATATAAAAGACTCTTTGTAGAAATGATCCTTTTTGCTGCTAATTAGGTTAATAGTGTAATAGCTCCCACTCAGTGTTAATCTTGTCCGTGTGCCTGTGGACTGTCTCTATTTATATCTCTATACAGATTCCAACTCTAGCCCCACATCATTAACATACTGTGCTTCATACAGCCCAAAGGCATCTTGTACTAGTTTGTTTCTCCATTAAATTAATTAGAAATATTGGGGATTAGTTGCACTTGAACTTGGTTTACTGTTCAACATCTAGTCTAGCTAGGGAGGTTACGGTGATATCTGATGTTACTAGAAGCATATATATGATTTGGCTTGAAGGGGTCGGATGGGGGGTGGTTTTGCATCAAATCTGTAAATTTACCAGCAACTTTTGTATTTTTGAATTACATGTAACTTTTTTTTTAATTTTCTGGAAGACATATATAACAGCTTTGTGCTTTGTGCTATAGACTCTCGTTTCCCTCACTGACCACTGCCTTGCCAATCTTTAGGGTACAGAAGAGTAGGACACAAAAGTCCGTTCATTTCATTTTTATTTTCACGTCAAAGCAAGACCTTTGACAGTCCTGGGAGAGGAGGGGGAATGGATAGACAAATCCTATCTAACAAGAGTTTGAATATAGAATGTTTTATTGGAACTGAGGGTAGTTTGTTGCCAAGACCTCCCATAACGGTTCAAATACAGATAGGTTATACCTCTTCTGTTCCCAACTAACGAACCTTTAGATAATTAACTGATGTATGAACCAAACTTAGTGAACCTTCGGACAAGTGGAACCATCCCAGACAAGATGAAACTATTGTCTGGATCAAAATGAGTTGATTGCCTCCATATTTGAATGTTTAGAATCAGACTATGTTTTATTCTGTTCGAATTATCATCAGAAGGTTCTGGTGTTTACACAAAAAAATATAATGAAGGCAAATTATTCACAGAAAAATTGTGTTTTAAAATCCTACTTGGTATTGTTCCAAAAGGATTCATTGATACAATTAGACTCTACAATGCATGGTGTTGATAATAATACGCTATGATAACAATGAGATATATATGGAGAATCCTTTACGAGTCTTTGTTGATATAAAAATATCACCATAAGTCACTGAAATAGTGAGGCTTGACAATATCAAGAAAGACATGACTTATGCAATATGACCAAGTTGATGGTATCATAATAAGTATTTTTGACATTCTGAACATTTCAACAATGCATCTCACAAATTAGCAGATCATCTTATTTAGACCCAAAAACCCTTCCATATAATAAAGTTTCAATGATATTTTACGACTGTGTATTACTAGAAGGAGGATGTCTTTCAAGGGATTGTTTTTGCTGATATGGATCATTCCATTTTCCTGTCAGATGATTGATTCCTGTAAAAATATGAAATGCTAAGGTGCAATGGTTCACCAGAATTGATGATAATACCAGAATTTAAATCCGAACTTGTACGCTGTATAATCACTGAAGGAATAGGTCTCTGAAATAAAGGATTTTAATATATATATGTTCTATTATTAGACTAGGAATTCCCGAGAGTGTTTTTAAAGGAGGTTCCACTATATTTGTTACTATTTATAGCCTTTGTAAATATCAAATTATTGCGTAGTATTGTGACCACACGTATTGAAGTATTGTGGAATGAGGTTGAAAATAATTGGAGGACAATTGTTGTGATCTGTCTATAATGACTGGGTGTTTTCAATTCCGTCTGTTTTCTTTTCTTTTCTCCATACGACTTCAAAGCTGGGAATTTACATGTATCAAAAAGGGAAATAACTCTAGAAGTGTCTGTGTTGTTTTCTGGTCAGAATTACCAAGGTTACGACCCCCCCTAAATTCATATTTTTTATTATAAACTTATGTGGTATTTTATTTGTATTTTTCAGAGCCTCGTTCTGGTTTCCGTATTGCGTTTAATATGTTTGATACCGACGGCAACCATATCGTGGATAAAAAAGAATTTTTAGTGGTATGTATGGATTATTTTGTATCAATTTGGTTTTTAAATATCAACAATATTTCTTTCTTTACTTCATACACTACATATATTTTGATAAAGTAAAAGTAGCAAAATAACAGTTGAACTTGAAAAATAAACAAGAAAATAACGCAATACTTGTAACTTGAAAAAGCAACAAGATCTTCAAAAAACTTTATGAGAAATTCTTTCTATTTTTATTGTTTTCAATCTTCTGTTTTACATTTTTTTTTTATTTATGTTGATATTTTGAAAATTTATATTTTGATATTTTTTGTTATTTTTGATATTTTGGGGGGTTCTTTTGAAAAATTTTCCCCTAAATAATGAAGCTTATTACTCACCAGTGTGAGTGACTAAAATATTTAACAGTACTGTCACAGACCCGAGTGTATCCCCACTCCCCAACATTTCACAACCAAACACTTACATCACTTGATATAGTAGTCTTCATATTTACTTTACCAGCTGATAATCTTACCTTCATTTCAGCCTTCTGTTTGACTTTTCAGAAGGAACGTATGAAGTTTGGTTTGTATGCAATTAAATCAAGGCCTAAGATTTTATGAGAATTAGGTTCCTGATCATATAATATCTGATTCTTCTTAATTTTTAAAATCAACTGGCCATCAAGCTGATATTGCAGACAAATAAAACTTCAGATATGCATTTTGAAAAGTCATACAGGTGACTGAAACGCCTCTATCAGCTGGTATAGAATTATTTTAGACTATCATTATTTGCTGTGAAATTCGCTTTTTTGGTGAAAATGTCTCCTGCGCACTGTGGCACCTTATTAATGAACATCACCTAAAACAAAACATTTTTAGTGTACAGTGTTTCATTTTCACAAGGGCTGTTGATCTGTGTTGATTTAGCCAGTCATGTCTGGAGATGTGTCTGAAGCTTGTTTTAATTGTTTATGCCAGGCTTTTTTGGAATTAAATTGAACAGTTCCAGCAAAGATTCTCAACTGCTTTTGAGAAGTATGAGATATTGTCATGTCATTTAATCTCTAATTTTCATGACTGGTAGTTTCTCAGACTTATATCATAAATCTGTCTGCAAAATGTCTGGCAATTAAAATTTGGAATCAGAATCCCTGCAATGTATACCGTAACATAAATTAAACAATAAGATATGCTGAAAACTGTTGCTATGGCTGTGTGGTAATGTCTTGTAAGCCTAATTTGATTCTGCCAGAATGATTGTGAATTCAGTAAATTGAAAACTAATATAAGGGAAGTAACTCTATTCTGACTACTGTGATTTTTTTAGTTGGCAGGTCTACTAGCGTGTGAGGTAACCACATTTACAAATCATCGAAATAACTTAAAATATATTTATAGCCAATCAGCATGGTGCTTTACTGCTTGTCCTAATCATAACCTAACGGTTCGGTCTCGCTTGGGTTACTAACGGAAACGGCAGTCAGTTTTTGGAGCATGTGGAAAAATATAATATATTCCTTTGAATAGTTTTAATCATTCCAAAAAAAACATTAGATATGGTTTCTGCTTAAGCTATTTATCTCTAAGGATAATTCTTTATAAGGATTGATAAGTTAATAGTACAGGTTTAAAATTTATTCGACTTACTTCAGTGAATAAAAGATTGCAATAACAATTATGGGACATGAATGGGTTCTTTTTTAACAGTGCAAGAATAGCAATGTACTTTTAAACTGTGATTTATTACACCAGATAAACAATTAAAATGTTTAAATAATTAAGTGGGTCAATAAACACTTATAGATATTCATTACATATTCTACAATCATCTTCACAATGTCAAGCTATTACAAACTTCATCTTATACATCTTCACAATGTCAAGCTATTACAAACTTCATCTTATACATCTTCACAATGTCAAGCTATTACAAACTTCATCTTATACATCTTCACAATGTCAAGCTATTACAAACTTCATCTTATACATCTTCACAATGTCAAGCTATTACAAACTTCATCTTATACATCTTCACAATGTCAAGCTATTACAAACTTCATCTTATACATCTTCACAATGTCAAGCTATTACAAACTTCATCTTATACATCTTCACAATGTCAAGCTATTACAAACTTCATCTTATACATCTTCACAATGTCAAGCTATTACAAACTTCATCTTATACATCTTCACAATGTCAAGCTATTACAAACTTCATCTTATACATCTTCACAATGTCAAGCTATTACAAACTTCATCTTATACATCTTCACAATGTCAAGCTATTACAAACTTCATCTTATACATCTTCACAATGTCAAGCTATTACAAACTTCATCTTATACATCTTCACAATGTCAAGCTATTACAAACTTCATCTTATACATCTTCACAATGTCAAGCTATTACAAACTTCATCTTATACATCTTCACAATGTCAAGCTATTACAAACTTCATCTTATACATCTTCACAATGTCAAGCTATTACAAACTTCATCTTATACATCTTCACAATGTCAAGCTATTACAAACTTCATCTTATACATCTTCACAATGTCAAGCTATTACAAACTTCATCTTATACATCTTCACAATGTCAAGCTATTACAAACTTCATCTTATACATCTTCACAATGTCAAGCTATTACAAACTTCATCTTATACATCTTCACAATGTCAAGCTATTACAAACTTCATCTTATACATCTTCACAATGTCAAGCTATTACAAACTTCATCTTATACATCTTCACAATGTCAAGCTATTACAAACTTCATCTTATACATCTTCACAATGTCAAGCTATTACAAACTTCATCTTATACATCTTCACAATGTCAAGCTATTACAAACTTCATCTTATACATCTTCACAATGTCAAGCTATTACAAACTTCATCTTATACATCTTCACAATGTCAAGCTATTACAAACTTCATCTTATACATCTTCACAATGTCGAGCTATTACAAACTTCGTCTTATGCATCTTCACTATGTCAAGCTATTACAAACTTTGAAACAGTTCATAAACACTTGACGTTGTGAAAATGTTACACAATATAAGAATGTAAATTGATATACTGTAATAAAATAGATTAATTATATTAAATACCATTATTGATATCACCGGGTCATTAACACTATACACTTCTGAAATAATACGGAATTGAATATGTTAATGTTTTTATGAACTACATATTGTTTTCAGATACTTATTATTAATTCAAGATTTAAAAATATTGATTGATTTATAACTGGGATGAAAAATGTGATTTTAATGACACGTTGCCAATCAGGACTTGAGGACCCTTTTAGAATTATTATACAAGTTCAGGTGTAGGATAGCTCAAATTTGTCCGCCCCCATGTGTGTGTTTACAATGTTGTCAAAAGTCATATTAACCTGTATAATTACCATATATATACATATATAACTCTCCTCCCCCCCCCCCTTTGGACATGTTTTGATATTAAACAGGGTAGATATGAAAAACTGAACTAATTAGAACAAACTAGAGCAATGCAACATTCTTACTCACATCTCACAGGACTACCACCCCCCCCCCCCCCATAAACAAATTTACTACTTGTTAAAGAAATTAATGCACATGGAAATATAAACAAGACTGGTCCATTTTATTTTAAGGTAGTTTAAGTGGTGATTAACAAAATATTGTCCAGACTTGTAAGGCTTCAGTAACTAAAATCCAATATTGCAGCAAGTCTTGACTTGATCATACTCTGGCGCTACCTTCTTCTTATTCTACCTGAAAATAAAGTGTACTGTTTACTGTTAGAATCACCTGAGGATCTTTTCTGATCTGAAACATGTACTAACAGTGTTCTATGTACATCATGCATTAAGATGCTGAACACAATATTATATTAATTTTAACCTATATAAGTTGTAATGTTGTAAATAACTTGCTTGTATATGAAAAATGATAATAATATATATTTCTATATGTTTATATTTAAGTCTTGACTAAAACTTACTTCAGCTTATTGCAATGGAGTCCTATTTTCCCTGGATAAAATATGATAGGTAACAAAAAATACCCCTTTAATTTACAAATAACCTCTTCCAATTATATAATACAGTTTCATATTGATATAAAGAATGCATGTGTGGAAGAGTTCAATAGAAAATGAGGGGTGCTAAATGTAGTAAGCTCATTATATCCAGTCTGGCATGTACATAAAATAAAACCAAATAGGAGATTGATTGGTCCCAGGTCTTTATCTGGCATAATCATCATGGAGAATCTTAACAATCTCTGGATTTGACCACCCTGAATCATAATGCATTTCCTCCTAATTGCTGGTCAGGGATAAACCCAGCTTGGAATTTCAATTTGGAACTACTGTCATGGCAACTAGTCTAACAATGATTGCATGATTGTGTGTAAGTGTAGGTTTTAGTGCCAAAAAATTTGATCACATGACCAAGTCATATGACATAAAAATTTACCATATTGGTACATCTAAATATATAAAAGATGTTGTGAATTCTCTGAAAGTGATTTTGAGTTTTCCATCTAAATCCTAGAATAAACTTTTAAATAGGTGATCATTCTGAAAGATTTCACAAAACCAGAAACCCAAATTAGTCCCAACAGTATCTTATGAGGACTTTTTAAAACGCATGTGATGTTGAAAAACGTAACCAATCATATTGATTTTCAATCTCAGGAAGGGTTTTGAACTTTGAGTTTGAATTTCATCGATCAAATAGACTCAATACAGAATAACACAGACTAGTACTAGTACTAATTGTGTCAGCTTTCAATGTTGCTATAAACACTTTATTTGGTGATGAGTGATGGAGGAGTAACAGCCAAGTAATCATACCTGTACACATCATACTTCAATCCTTTATTTCGTTCCCTCATCTTCCTCTAGTCTGGCCTCTGATAGCTTTCTTTACAGAATAACACAGCCTTTTCTGTTAATACACCAACATAGAAATTTCAGGGGCTAGAATAGGGAAGGCCTTTCAAACTATCCTTAATCCATCCCCAAATCAACATACCATACCGTACATATTTAAACTATACAGAAAGTCGCCTTAAATCTACCAGTGCTGTTAAGTTGTAAAACCTTGTTTTGTGTGGACATGACTCTTTTTTTTTGTGTCTTAAATTAAATTCCATGTAACGCCATCTTGAAAACATAGTACAGCAATGCTTGCTAGTATTACTGCTCAAATACTGTATAGTGTCTTGAAGAAATGTTAAAAGATGTCTAGTTTCATGCTGTATTGGCTAGCGTTCAATCCATTAAATTTGCTGTATTCAGAATCTTCAGTGATACAAGAAAGTGGCTTTATAGTCAAGTAGGAGAAGTAATAGCTTGACATTGTGAAGATGTCGGGGTTAGAAGTGAAATTTTTCGCAGGTGGACTAAATAGTGTGATACATCTTGATAATATTCTAGAGAAATACCAACATTGAAGCCCGATTTCATTGACCCTTTTTGACATAATTTTTTAGTATTTTTTGTTTATTTTATCATTTTCAGTTGGAGTCATTCTTCACCCTTCCGGCCAATCAGAGAAAATTCATTCCTCGAAGTCGTAAAGCCCTAGACGAATTACTGACTGTATGTCCTCACTACCAAATATGGCTTGTATAATTTGCCCTGTTTTAGCCAATCACATTGCCCCTAACCTCTGCTTGCTGCCGTCAGTTTGCCGTTAAAGCTAATCATTTTCAATTTTCAGGAGTGATTATTATTCTCTCACCAACATCACCAACCTTAACTTCTCTAACGTCTTGTTTAATTTAATTGTGGGTCTGAAAAGGAATAGCCACGCCTAATTCTATGTTTTTCAGCTTGTTTCTAAACACTAAAAGTAGACACTTTAAAAAGAAAATATGAAATTCATTCAGTTGGTCAGCTGGTTACCTTTTGTCAAAACTTGGTAAATTGTACCATAAGCATAAATGAAGCCACAAAACTTATTCAAGAAATAGATTAATTTCCAACACCGTATAGATTGGTATTTTAAACACTCACAGGTTTAAAACTGAAGGTTTTGTGAAATAGAATTTCCAATAAAGACTTCCGCATTAGTTAAACCAGCTAAACAGCTTGATTCAGGCTCGGCTTTTTCTTGTCGGATATTTGATAAAATTTAACATTGATATGCCATTTCATATTTTAGTTGTTTGTTTTTATTTGAAAGTGACGTCTGTATGTAATTTTGCATTTTGTATTTTCTTTGAAACAAAATAACTCATCTAACTTTAAGCTGTCCAAATTCTTGTCTTAAAAATTTTGAATATTTGGCTTGAAAAGCTTGACAATATATATATATATATTTATCTGTACCACTTTATTTTTTCCTTGCATGTTTATGTTATGTTTTATCAGGGACTTAGAATTTATTCATCTTAATTTCTAACTGCCATCTTCACAATGAAATTCCTTCTTCACAATATCAAGGTATTACAAAATTTGATCTTATACCTTGACTGCAATAGTTACATTTTTGATAGCTTGGCATCTTGATTATATGATACAAGAAAGGTGACTATAACAGTCAAGGTATAAGATGAACTTTGTTATAGCTTGACATGTGAAGATGTGAGAAAGGTGGCTATTACAGTCAAGTTATTAGAAGATGGAAGTAGGCCTAATGGAAAGTCTTCTACAGCAAATGCAGCTTTAGATGTTTCATTCTTTCTATGGGTTACATTATTCATAATAGAATGGGTGAAGTATCCCATAGAATATTAGCAAAACTTATTAGCCAAACTGAAAATAGGTGAACAAATTCTATCTCTCTTGTCAAATCTGCTGCATTTTGATGTTGTTTGTAATTGTTTATCTGTGTTGTCTTATCATGATTATCCATGCTGTCTGATCATGTTTATCCATGTCTGAACATGTTTACCCATGATGTCTGAACATGTTTTATCTATGCTGTCTGACCATGTTTATCCATGCTGTCAGACCATGTTTATCCATTATCTCAGACCATGTTTATCCATGCTGCCTGACCATGTTTATCCATTTTAACTGTCTTGTTTTGTCCTTAAAAATATAACCAGCATGCTATTTGTTGTGCTTTCAATGTTGCCTGATTTTGTGAAAGGGATACATTAAAATTCATTTCATCAAAATTTCTTGTATGGAGTGGATTTATGTAATTCCCTGTGCCCTACCCATAAGTTTTTTTATGTATTTCCCTGTGCCCTACCCATAAGTTTATTTATGTAATTCCCTGTGCCCTACCCATAAGTTTTTAACATTATTATGAAACCAACCCTAAGATTTTAATTCTCAATTTTTTTACAATTTTCTCTATGAATGTTTTGCTTTGTATTTTATTTCTCCCAATTAATAATTTTATTTTGGGGACAATTTTTAAATATGATGTTGTTTTAATTTATGTTAATTTATGCTAATTTATGCACATGAAATTAACTTGCATGTTAATTCTAACAGATATATGTCTGCATATTTCTATTAATATTTGCAGCTGGAAAAAGTCTTCAGCGAACAGTCGGAGTCCAAGGTAGAAAAGTTAAATGATGTCAATGTATGTTGATTTCTTTTTTATCTATCAAATTCACTTTATTGTCATCAAATTCTCTCACTGCTTACTATTCTAACTTCACTATCCTCTTCTGGTGTATCACAGTGGGGGTGGGGCATAGGTAGGGGTTGGGTGCACAGGTAGGAGGTGGGAGCACAGGTAGGGGGTGGGAGCACAGGTAGGAGGTGGGAGCACAGGTAGGAGGTGAGGGCACTTGTAGGAGGTGGGAGCACAGGTAGGAGGTGGGTGCACTTGTAGGAGGAAGGGGTTTGTAGCAGGTGGGAGGTAGTGCATTTGTAGGGGTTGGGGCACTTGTAGGGGGTGGGGCACTTGTAGGGTATGGGTGCACAGGTATGCCTTGATTCATTTTACTCTGTGATATTATGCAATTTAGTTTTCTGTTATATCACATACAGAGCACTTGTAGGGGTTGGGGGTACTTGTATGGGTGGGAGCACTTGATTTCAAGTAGGGTGCTTATTATTTCAATCTGTGGTATTCTAAATTTACTCATAGTGTTCTGATATATTACATTGGGGGTGGGGCACTTTTAGGGTGTGGGGCCTGATTGCTTCTTCTCTCACTGCTACAGCTTCTTTTAACTTCACTTGTTGTCTTCTGGTGTATTTCACTACGTGGTATTCTCACATCACTATTGGTGGGGTGGGGGCAGGGGGTCAAATAAAGATGTTAATTAAGGACTAAGTTTGATTTTTATTTGCCGATAGAGCCAAAATTCCATTATCCTGATCTAGTGACTAAAATTCTAATCTTACCATATTGTCTCAACTGGTGGACAACCTAGTTTCCAAGGAAACTGTGATACAGATCTGTAGGAATCATCTGCATGGCAATTTATTTATTAACCCAATCAAGACTCCAAAACTTCACAAGCGAATGTGTCTGACCTAGTTCACAGAATCAGGACACAAGGAAAATTAGGAGACATTTGAAGGAGTGACCTCAACCAACTACTTTTCTATACCAGAAAATATCTCGTCCCTTTACATTATACAACTGATTTAGTCTGGCGTTGTAATTTGATGGACTCTTGTAAGGATCAGGTATTTTATTTCTAACGAACGATGCAATAGTTTTGAATGTCTAAAACTCTTGGGAAATTCAGAGCGTGAAATTCTTAATAAAAGCTTCCCCATCTCTAGATGTTGTCCCGGACCTGTTTATCTTTGAATAGTTGTCATGAGTGAGAATGAGGCTCGAACTAATAACCATTTCTCTTTCTAAACATATATAAAATAAATAAAGTGAATTTGGTATGATTTTATATTTTTATTTTCTAGAAAAATTAGAAACTTAGATTTATTGTTGTTCTAGTATTTTATCATTTTTCACTGAGCCAGATTCTTAAAATCTTAGCTACTTTTTACTGTTTTACTCTTCTGATTGGTCAGTTGTTATAGTTGATCATAAATCTAATTTAATTAACCAATCAGATTACTAGATAGTTTTAGTTCCAATCATCTTATTGGCCAATCACTGAAGTCAATAGTAAAAAGAATGTTTTTAAACCAATCATATTACTGCAATTCTTCATCAAATTAACCAATCACTGTTTGAAGTCAGTTGTAAATCGGGTATTTTATTTACCAATTCAGTGAATTTCGCTGTTTTGTTTTTAAGACATCTGATTGGTCAATCACTAATATGGATGTTAACTTCATTCATAACTTTAATCTTAGTTCAGTTTTTAAGAATCTGGCTTTATTCTTTCAAGTGGTATAGTCCTCTAAATATTAACCTAAACACCTGATAGAACATAATTATAGATTTCATTCTAGTTTGGATTCTTATTAAAGGGAGATAATCATATATCTTCAGAAATTCAAGTCAAATCAAAATTTACTTTTGTCTGAGGATTTATAGAAAATTGTTGTATTTGATTGTACATGAACCATAAATCAGATGTATGTTTTGAAAAGTGTTATGTATATTATAGTGGATCATTGTAACTTGATTATAGGCCAACTAAAACGTGCATCCTAGAAAACAGTGCTATCAGGGTTTAGAATGAATATTTTCAAGGGATATATACCTTTATTACTGTTCTTTTTCATTCAGTAAGAATTATGTGCTCAATCTGTTCAGTTATTCACTTTTAACGTTTTGTTGGTTGTCGTTTTAATTGTAAACTTTCTCAATATTTAGATGTTAAACCATCATATTTTATTCTTGTATATTATTTTTATTTGACTCCTATTGACTATAATTATCATGGATACTTGTGACCTAGCCCAGTGCTTCTATAGCAGAATCTTCATTAACCCATAAGGTGCAGAAGAGTAGGGTGTAAAACTTCATTCATTTTCATTGTCTAACTTGTGGCCTAGGCCAGTGCTTCTATAAGAGAGTAATCCCAAGAATTTTTGAGAATCAACATACCGGAACGTATATTGTAGATTACATACAAGCTCTTCCTGTCTACATACTGTATAACAATAATAAAGGAAGATGGACTTGTCTTGTTTGTAACTTCCTAGATTTACCAGCCTAGTCCATCTGTATACTATATTAATATTAATAGCAGACTGATAATATTTTTATATTTTATTAGGAAGTCATCAATGAAATACAAGATACAACTCTACTTATTCATTTCTTTGGTCAGGATGGTAGAAATGTCTTAAAATATGATGACTTTTGTAGGTAAGAAAATTGGATTTACTTCCCTTTAACTGTAAAACAACCTGTTGTCTTTGCCTTCCTCTTTACTGTATAAGATTATATTGCTATTGAAACTGATGTGCGTTACTCATTGTTAAAAGTGTTACAGGTAGGTAGATCTATTACCTGAGCTCTGATCCACAAAAAATTGTACTGTCAATTAAATGGTAAAAATGACATTTCTTAAGGTGAAATGCTGCACTTCAAGTGATACTGCGTAAGTTCTTAAGAATGGTCAATATGAGTATATATTCACCAGTGAACTTACCTGATGTCATAAAGTAACAGAGCTTTTAAAAACTGATAACTCACAAAACCAAGTCATTTTTTAAAAACGCTGAATCAATTTAACGGTTAAGCCAGTTAAAATAGGGATATCATACTGTATAGAACTAAGAATTGTCTTGTTATGAAAAAATGGATTTGTCTCCCTTGAATTAAAAATATTTCTTCTGTTATTAATTATGGGTTAAAATATTGTAAATTATTTCCCCTGCCCCCACCACCTGGTTGTTAATAGATATTCATATAAAGTTTAAATTTGTTTCTATAGTTTTATGGAGAACCTACAGAGTGAAGTGATAGAATTGGAATTCCTGGAGTTTTCAAAAGGAATGAGTACTATATCTGAAGTAGATTTCGCTAAAATATTACTACGCTATACAAAATATGATTCCAACGAGATAGAGCAATGTCTCGACAGAGTTCGCAAGAGAATTCCAGAGGAGAAGGTTAGTGCCAAATATTACTGAGGTAGAATCTAGTGTTCCAGAAGGTTGAGAATACTTTTCAATTTTACACCCTTTTTCTTCAGGTAATAACACCATTAGGAGCAGAAAGGTGGGACGTCAAACTCCATTCATTTTATTTCAAGGAATAACATAAGGTGCAGAAGAGTAGGATGTAAAACTCCATTCATTTTATTTCAGTGAATAACATTATAAGGTGCAGAAGAGTAGGATGTAAAACTCCATTCATTTTATTTCAGTGAATAACATTATAACATCTAATTTACTCTCTAATCTTTCAGGGAATTACTTTTAAAGATTTCAAACAGTTTTGTCAATTTTTGAATAATTTGGATGATTTCTCTATTGCCATGAAGTTATATACGTACGCTGACCTGCCGGTCTCTCAAGGTATGTCAGCATTCTTTATAGTAGGTGTAGTGCCAGTCATGGCTGGGTGATTCTTCAAAAATATCAGATTAAATGAATATTCTAAAGACGAAGAAAAGATTGAATGAGATGGAATTTGCCAGTCATATCTGACTTCTGCTTCAAAATTCTCAGATTTAATGAGTTCTGATTAATGCTTCAAATTTCTATAGACAAAAAGGGATGTTGATAGACTGTGGTACTTGCCAGTCCAGCTTGAAATGCTTCAAGTGCCTTAGAGTTTCTGAAGACCGAGATGTCGAAAGGCTTTGTTTGCCGGTTATATCTTTCCCCAATTGACATCTAAAGCCTAATATTTTATATTATAGAAGATTTCCATAGAGCAGTAAAAATCTGTACAGGTTTTGAATTGGGTAAACATATTGTCAACACCATGTATCAGATCTTTGATATCGATGGGGATGGACATCTTAGCCACAAAGAATTTATCTCTATCATGAAAGATAGGCTCCATCGTGGCTCTAGGGTAGGAACTGTTTTTATTTTTAGTTTGATGATCCTTGTATTGTAGGATATTGTAGTCAACATACCATGGTTCATAATATCCATCATCTTACACCTTTATTATCAAACATTGTTTTTCTTTACATTTGTTTTGATTTTTATCCAAAGATCCCAAGGAGATTTTCTGTTCTGCTAGTTTCAGATAAACTCTGTTTATTTATTCAAATAGAACTTAAAATTTATACCTCCTGGGTCTGTTATTTCGTAACATTGTTATTAGTACAAGTTACATCCTTGACTCCCAGAACCAAATTACATTGACAGCCCCAAAAACTGTTTGAACTTATTGATAGACTCTGATTTAATTTGTATATTTCAGTCTCATCTGATGCATACACAAGGCTCGTGGGACTCTTATACTCTTTGTATACGAAATGAGATGAAAAGTACATAAAATAGTGGGGAATTCAATCTTGTTTGTTTCTGTTCTGATTAACTGTTATTCTACTGTTTTAAAATATGTTTGAAAGTCTGTTTGGATGGTTGTTAAAGTTGTGGCTGCCCCTGAAAGTTTGGTGACTGTAATCCAAGTCTTTATGGTCAAAATATTTACAGTAGCTTCACAATGGGTGAAATCTTGTGTTAGTGTTCTGTGTTAGTGTTACTCAGTTAATTTGGTGTTATAATATAGTGTACTCTGAGTAATCCGACATATATATATGGACCGCAAAATAATGTCGAATTAGCGAGTGTGTCGGATTACTCAGAGCACACTGTATATTAACATGAAGAATAAGTTCAAAGTTCATGTTATGTGATGGTGTTAACACTAACACGGAACACTAACACGAGATTTGACCTCACCCATTGCAAAGCTATTACCATCTATGTTTTATACCTTGACTGCAATTACCATTTTTCTTGCATAACGGGAAGCTGGTCAATGCCTTGGATTGGTTGGATTATAAAAACGTGTCATTGTATAGATGGAATAAGGGTAGCTCCTTTGTATTTTGTTTTCTTTCCTTTCGATTTTCTGAAATACAAGGGTATGGTTTTATCACTAAGACAGTCTAGATGGACTTTGATCTGAAATATTAATTAAGCTAATTGATAATTAATTGTAATAGTTGATAACTGAGATACATGTATATTAATATCAACTCCAGTTAAAATTGTTGAATAAAATTGTATTTGTATTAAGGATACTGATAGCATCAATTTGAACCGTTCTTATTTTCAATTAGAAAAGCATCCTGAACAAAGCACCACCAAAATTCTCTTTTAAACTCATTTGTAGGTTAATATTAGTTTTATGGAGGTTAAATAAAGGTTTCTCCAGAAATTCCAATAAAACAGATACAGAATGGTTGAAAATTGTTGAAGATTTTAGGATTGTGTTTTCCATGAAAATATATTTTCTTCTTCTGCACCCTTCATTTAAAAAAACAAATATTATGGTCATATATTACTATTTATTAGTTGAGTAAGGGTTTAGATATCTAGATATTAAACTGGTCAAACTCTACCCCCAACCCTCACCCCTACCCTGGCTCAAGACCCAGTAAACATCCTGCCCTGTTATACCTGCTATTGAATTGTGATGAAATATTTCTATTTTTTCAAGTATTTATTACATTATTAAAGTTTTATTATAATCTAATGATTATTATTATTATTATTTTGGAAACCCCCTTAGCTATAAATAGATCATAGATACACCTTTTGATCGCGTCACAACATCCCAGCGTTAGAGAGGGAAGAAATGTGATTGGTTAGTTGTCATCAAACAGATCAATGGATGAAGCACGTCGTTATGCCCTAAAATGAAGTGGTTCTATAGAATATACAAACTAATTTTAAAAAAACGGAAGCAATGTTTGGTCTAATTTTAAATTAGACTGCTTGTACCTCTCCTCTTTATACAGTTTTTAAATGGCATTTAGCAATTGTGAATACGATATATAGGCATAGCTTTATGGAACAACAATCACTGGTTACAGTTTATGCGACGTTTCGACGTGTTTCCCCCGCCATCCTCAGTCTCCACTTTATAGTTTCATTGAATATGTAACGGTTTTTTGCTTTCGTGCTTTGCTATGGGCAGACGGACGTATTTTGTTGTGAGATCGTAAGAGAACTACCGCTTGTGGATGTTTGGGTCGCAGCTACCAATCGCCCCTGTCTGAGATAATAATTGGGACTGGCTACGGATTAGGGTCGAAGGATGGAGATAAGATACCAAATATAATTTATTCTCAAATAAGATACAACTAATAATAAGATCACGTGGTTTCACGTCATCAAATAGTACCACATTGACATTTACGAAATAGTCGCAAATGATAATTCTATAATTCTCCTCGTCATAGATCTCCTCCCCCCCCCGGGCCCCCACAGAACAAAACACGTTTGCTACGAAGCACGTACAGAGCACCGTCTTATTTAATTCACTATAGTACACTTCATATCACGCATTACAAAATAATTCAACAATATGATAACATCAATATTTTGAATGAAACAGTGGTGTGTAGGTGTAAACCTTAAAAATCCTCGTTCGTTGATTCAATGTGGTCTCTTGCCCTAAATGTCGCTGAAGATTACATGTACTTTCTCTAATGTCTTCATACATTATATGTATTAACATTATTGCACTTACAGTTATACACGTGCTTGACCTACTTAATATAAACTTCATTAATTAGCTAATGAACTAATTATAAGGCGTGTTTAAACGAACGGTATTTCACAACTTTAACCTTATGAGCGCGGATCCAAGACGGTACATAATTACATACTGACCAGTTGTGTGGAGCCAGGGTTAAATTGGATGGTATGACCGGAGCAGGGTTAAGGCGGGCCAGTGTGCAGGTGTTTAATAAACAAACCGTGTTTTATTCTGAATGCTGAGTTAATTATAGACCGACGATGACGAGGGGTGTCGTTTAAACGTGGCTTTAGGCTGATCATGGTACTGGATACACTCGGAACCTGACAAGCCAATCAGATGATTAACCTCGAATTTGTGATTAGGCATCATAGGTTGTTATTCGATATCTCTCTCCCTCCTTCCATCCTCTCTCTACTTCCATTCCCCCTCACTCCTTCATTTCCCCTTTCTCTCGCCATCCAATCCCATTTCCCCTTCCTTCTTTCCCCTATTCCCTTCTCTCTCCTTCTACCCACCCCCTCCTTCCAGTCTCCTTATTTCATTTTCATTTCCACCCATCGCTCCTTCCATTCCCCGATCTCTCTCCTTCGATTCCCCTCTCCTTTAACCCCCCCCCCCCCTCTCCCTTTCCTTTTATCTGGTAGTTGAAATCTTGTTTTGTGTTTAAGCCGTTTTTTTTTTATTTGATCTTATAATCGTTTTGATTTGATTACAAAAAGCATTACAACTCGTTTCTACTAAATATTACTTATCTGACCCACAGCCCCCGGTATGTTTGTTCAAGTTATAGAATAATTCAATGAAATATGTAATAGGTAAATAAGGGTCAGGCCGGTCCGTTCCCGACACGAATCCGGGGGTGAGTAATGTTAATAAAGCAGTCGCCACCGACAAGATACAAGATATTGAAATATCGAACATATTAAGAAACTGAAGTCGACTTAAAAATTAATTTTCGGATTTCGGTAGGCCAAGATTGCGATCAATGTGATATAACGCCAGCCCATTATAGAAAAATAAACTGGTACCTTATTTCGTGAACCGTGACGGAGACACACTTAGACGCCCAAGAAACATAATATTTCATATCCTACTCGGCGCCCTACCCTGGTTGGATGAAAATGTTGGAACGTTCCATATGATATTTTCATGTTATTATACCAGGTGAATCATTCTTGTCAACTGATATGGGGAATTCCCCTTATGTTGTCATTTACTGTCTCTTTAATATAACACCCTTAACTTAAATATCTTATCCGTTAAATGATATTTCCAATAATAACAGTGGAATTGGGGCAGTAGACTAGGTGTAGTTGGGTGTGAGAAAGGCCAGGCTGATTGAAGTTAGAGTATTATATAAGATAAATAAAGACGTGACATAATTCTGATTAGTAAAAATAAACTCAGTCTTTTAACACTGCTTTATAAAAATATAGTTATTCCAATATAACCTAGTTTTTATCTAGAAATAACAAAAATTCCATAATAACCTTTGATCGTTCCCTGGATTATTTCGGGACGTTTCGAATAACATCTAATGCTTATGATATCCTACCACTTATATTTATACGACTATGCGACTAGGTCTACTATGTCCTCTACGCCCCACCCCCTCCACCAATTCTTTCCCCTTTCACATACACACACAATATTATCAGCTCAGGAATATATTACATAATATCAACGACTCCAATGTCTCTTAGAAATGTCACTGCTGGTCATTATCTTATATGAAGCTGTTAGATTTGTGCTATTATGAAATTTAAAACTTGCAACAGATTCACATTGATCCTAATATCATGTTTAATATTCTATAGTATATATGCTGATAAATGACCTCGGACACCCTATTTGTAGAAAAAAAAAGTAATGTATCATCACAAGCTATTTCTAACTGAATTCAATCAACTGATAGAGCTACTGCTGCTGTTCTGACAATTTTCCTCGTTGCACATTGACCTTCAAAAAGGTAGGACGTAAAACTCCATTCACTTCATTTCATTTATGACAGAAATACTTTCTAAAGGTCTTTATTGAATCGAAGTGCAACACTTTTACCAACCCCCTCCATTAGCTCTCCCTAACTTCCTATCTTCCTCCATCCCTCATCCTCTCATCAATCCTATTACTCTTCACCCTCTGCCCCCCCCCCATTCTCTACTCCCCATAACCCCTCATCCCCTCTCTTTTACCCCTAAACACTCACCCCTCGCTTTACCTACAAAAATATAGTTAGTAATGATGTTATAGCAGTAGATATTTTCTATCGAATGACCGTCTAAAGGTCCCTGTAGGCTCAAACTGACCAGTGTCCGTTCGGTATTGATTTTACGTTCTGTAAACGAACTGTGTATTGAAAACTTCACGTGTGTACTACTCTATCATTATATCATATCAACCAATCAAATCACTGTATTCACTCTCTACACCAATCAAATCACTGTATTTACTCTAAACTAATCAGATTGTCCCGTTATTCATTCCACCTGTACAACAAGCCATCGCGACAATAATAAAAGTGTGCACTGCTCCGAAAACATTTCATTTCTAATTTGCTCGGATATTTATTTGGAAGTGGTCGAAATTCCAAGACATTAGAGAAAATGGCCAACTCGCTGTGTATTGTCAGAAGATACCAAGCAGTCTGTGACACCAATGCCAAAATTCGACAAATTGCAGGAACTCTAAGAAAAATTGGAGATGAAATGAACTCAAGCAGACGAGTCTCCAAGCGAGATGTCTTTCTTTCTGTTTTGACTCAAGTTTTAAGATATTTTGGATTAAGGAAGTTTATTTGGATTTGGTTTATTCGAGCTTCTGGCGTTAATTGAAAGGTAAATATATATTAATTAATTTTAAATTCTTAATTGTCGAGGGATCTTAAACATGCACAGTCTATAGCACACGGGGACTCGGTTTATTGTTCCATCCGTGCGACTTGACGCCTTTAATTTCAGTCAGCATCAATGGGGGGTAAACCAGGTTGAAAAACCGAAAGCATTATCTCGACCTGCTGGGACTCTGCCATCACGCCTTACTATGAAGAAAATAAAGATGTTTTTAAGACTCTAGAATGGATAAAAACGGTCGATTTTTAACTCTTTTTAAAATATATTTCAGATCGGAATCAATTATCATCAAATTCACATGGCGATTAATCATGGACGACTACAGTTACGGAAAAGGAAGCGTAACGAACTAAATTAAAGTGCTAGACTGGAATTATAAAAAAAAGTGTAAGATTTGGACTAATTTAAATCACCTTATTACAACACCCGGTGAAATTTACTTTTTTAAAAGATTTTTTGTGATTTTATAATTAAAGTGAAAGGCCAATTTTTCTCTCTTCATTTATTCGTCGGTAAATTGAATTTTGATTTAGGACTGGAAACGGAGTACACAACTCGAAATAAAACAATAGATGTTATATGTGTTTAATTGTTAAGTGAACTATAGATAGAAAATTGGTTTCAGTTTTGTTAAGAAACATTCTTCCCTCCTAGTCAAGGCTTTTTATTGGGGGTCATTGGTTGGGGGTCGGTGGGTCGGAAGGTCCTTGGTTTTGCGTTGGGTCAGGGGGGGCGGGATGTCAGCGGGTCGTTGGTTGGGGGGGTCAGCGGGTCGTTGGTTGGGGGGTCAGTGGGTCAGCGGGTCGTTGGTTGGGGGGCGGGGGTCAGCGGGTCGTTGGTTGTTGGTCGGTTGGTCGTTGGTTGTGGCTCGGTGGGTCAGCGGGTTGATGATTTGAGGGTCGGCGGGAGGGTTAATAGTTTCAAATATTTTGTCTTATTCATGTATTTTCGCGTCGAAAAATTCTTTTGTAGGATGTTTTTTTTTGTTTATAAATAGTATCTTTTCATTCACAATATTGGCACATTGATTTAACAGAGAAACTTTAAAATTACGTCTATACTCTTGTAATGTCTCGAAATTTGTTTTCCGTTTGTTGTGTTTTTTTAAATCAATTTATCGATGATTAAGGATTTTAAACTTTAATTTCAGTTATTTTGATTTGTTTATATTATATATTTTGATTTATTTGGTACAATATCTATTTATCTCTGAACTTGTTGTGATATTTGTTTTGTGATTTCTTTAAATAAAGATGATTTTTATTTGCCATGAAATTTATAATCAGAAACTTTTTCTAACCTTTACGAGTCACTGGGGGAGGGGGGAAGGGTGGGTCATTAGAAAATTTAGTAACATAGAAAAGTCATTGGTGACACACCTTGCTACACGGTACACGTGCAAGTAAAGTTGGTCGAGTTGTCTTTTGTTTGAGTTGTCCTGCATAGGTTGCATATACATGTAGTTGCAACTTGCAAATATAAATAGGGGCCATAAGTTTCGAACGCAACTGTCATACAACTGAGGTGTGATATGCGTTCAAACACCCATGTTTAACCTAATGAATATATTTCTGAATTTAATAAACTCGGAATTTATTGCGGAATTTCTCATGTTTCTTGCTTAACTTCTTCATATTTACAACTTTACCTTGACTCCGCACGTGACTGCATTCAATACCCTAATACCCATACTTAATATTAGAAATATTAAAGACCCTAACCTCTAGAAATCATTATTTAAACCTGGACGGTCACGTGGCTACTGGCATTACATTTATCGATACTCACAGATAAATACCCTTGTTATACGTGTATATAGCATAGAAATGATAAAATATGTGACAATAAAAGTCGCATCCAAGTTGATATTAAATATATCAGTTTCATCACACTGGTCAGCAGATTAAAATATATCAATATTAAAGATATTATAGTACATTGTCTTTCATTATAATTCTTCCTATATTTCACCTTTATCTTCTATATAGTGATACAAAGAAATTTGATATATGAAGTTCTATCTCCTTCTGTTCTGTATCTTCTGATGAATTGAAGTTTTACGTCCTTCTGTTCTGTATCTTCTGATGAATTGAAGTTTTACGTCCTACTGTTCTGTGTCTTCTGATGAATTGAAGTTTTACGTCCTACGGTTCTGTATCTTTTGATGAATTGAAGTTTTACGTCCTACTGTTCTGTATCTTCTGATGAATTGAAGTTTTACGTCCTACAGTTCTGTATCTTTTGATGAAATGAAGTTTTACGTCCTGCTGTTCTGTATCTTCTGATGAAAGGAAGTTTTACGTCCTACTGTTCTGTATCTTCTGATCAATTGAAGTTTTACGTCCTACTGTTCTGTATCATCGTATCTTTGTCTGTGAAGAATGTTTCCTGATTTCTGGGCGTTAATTAGGTCAGGTGAATCAGGTGTTAATAAAGAATATTAATTTATATCTAATTATAAAGATATATCAACTGATATATATATATACAGCATATTTTACTCCAATACCATATAATATAAACGGAACAAGAAGTAAAATGAGGGTTGTTAACCTAAAACCTCGCTACATTGGGATATTACTGGGAATACACTGTAGGTATGACAATCACCTGAATATGTAGCCACAATTTACACGTTATATATGCAAGTTTAATTCAGACACAGTAAATAAAGCGTATTTTTTTTATTATTAAAGGAGTGTGTCATAACTTATATCAAAAGTTTCAGAAGATACACTGATTAATTTCAAATTTGACAAGATTTCTAATAAAGGTGGACTTTAGCAATAAATAATACCAATAAAAATAAATTTAAGCAAACAAATGCCTGAGCCTTCTCTGCTCCCAACGGTTGGAAATGGCAGAATAGAGTCTCCCCCACCCCCTGCACCAACCCCCCCCCCCCCCAAAACCCTAGGAATGGAATGAAACCGGAAAAACAGTTCCCCCTTCCCCACACTAACACATACTTATTATATTTTTCTTCTTGAAATATAAAACAAGAAGATGACACTGTTTATCATAAACAACAGACGGAGTTTAACTTAGCGTGTGTTCACTACATCAGTCCAATATCACTTGGAAGTAAATGGAAACAACAGGAAAAAGACAAGTTAAAAAAGGTCTCAAGCCTTTAATGTGAAGATTAAGACTAAATAATGTTTTATATTAGTAAGAGACTACTAGTCAGTCTGATTAGTGACTTGATCTTTGTTACAAAGGAAACAAATAATCTAATTTCAAGTTTCCATGACAGTGATACTGTGTCTTAGAATGAATATAAAATTCAAGTTCTCAAGAAAGGCCAATATGAGTATATATTCATCAGTGAACTTACCTGGTATCATAAAGTAACAAAATCCCTTTAAAATCTGGAAAACTCACAAAATTAAATAATTATTGAAAAAACGCTTAATCAATTTATTAAGCCTTTTTCAATAATCATTGCATTTTTGCATACTAGCTTTTTTTTGGATTATATAAAGAATTCTGTTAGGCTATATGGCACCTATTTTTATGGTATATTACTCCTTAGTTTTATTACAAACAACGTTTCAACAATCTACAATTTTAACGTAATGATGACAATGTAGATTGTAGAAACGCTGTGTGCAATAAAACCTACCATTTTGTTCTGTTATTTTAAGTGCAGAAAGGTTGATCGTAAACTTCATGTCTAGAATTATGAGCATGTATACCTTTAAATAAACTAGTATATTTTATATAGTTTGATGTTTAGATTAATAGAACTAATTAAGTCGTGATATTTTGATATTTGGTATTACGATTGAAGTTATTAGTAGCCTACCATATTAACCAGTGACAGACTAACCCATTTATTACGTCACCACCTGGTCAATATCATCTACCTAGGTAAAATATATTAATAAAGAGAAGTCCCCGGGATGTCATTCCCCTAAAAAGGTTGCATTTTTTCCTTTTTTTTTTGCATATTTTATTCAATATTAACCAGCTTTTGTAGACAAAAATATCACTTTCTGAATTGATTGGACCCCCGAGCATGCCCGAGATTTAGCATATAGAAGACAAATGTATTTAACTTCTTGTTTAAGAATAGTCTTATAGCGCTCACTTCGTATTCAGTTTGATAATGCCATGTCACTTCATATACCGGTTTGATAATGCTATGTCACTTCGTATCTAGTTTGATAGTGCTATGTCCCTTCCTGTTTAGATTGATAGTGCTATTTCACTTCCTATTCAGTTTGATAGAAATAGAGCTATGTCATTTACTATTCATTTTGATAGTGCTATTTCCCTTCCTATTTAGTTTAATAGTGCTATGTCACTTCGTATCCAGTATCCAGTGTCCAGTATTCGATTTCAGTGTTTCAGTTTGATAGTGCTTTGGCTCACTTCCTATCCAGTTTGATAGTGCTATGTCACTTCGTATTCAGCTTGATAGTGCTATGTCACTTCGTATTCAGTTTGATAGTGCCATGTCACTTCGTATTCAGTTTGATAGTGCCATGTCACTTCGTATTCAGTTTGATAGTGCTATGTCACTTCGTATTCAGTTTGATAGTGCTATGTCACTTCGTATTCAGTTTGATAGTGCTATGTCACTTCGTATTCAGTTTGATAGTGCTTTGTCACTTCCTATTCAGTTTGATAGTGATAAAGCTATGTCATTTCCTATTCAGTTTGACAGTGCTATGTCTCTTCCTATTTAGTTTGATAGTGCTATGTCACTTTGTATTCAGTTTAATAGTGCTATTTCCCTTCATATTAAGATTGATAGTGCTATGTCACTTCCTGTTCTAGACTCGTATTAGCTGTTATAAAAGATGACCTCTTACGGGGACAACAATTATTCACTTTTTGATTTCAGTGTCGATGTGTCACTAAAAAAAATTGTATGTCAGTACGCCTTAACAAATCTACGTATATTAGGTTTTCTCTCCTATTATAACTATTACTGTAACACTTTTATAAACATACTGTCTATATACAGCTAGCTACGAAATCTCATAATCTAGTGGACTTATATAATACATATAGAATACGATTGGCCCCGTGTGGGGACACCGGGAGCTGTAGGGAGCTCTAATTCTCCCTTATCAGTGGCATTTCTATGAATCCGGGAGAGTAGGGGACACACAATGATCTAGGGGATTTAACAGCACTTGGGCATAAAGAATTCGAGTCCGATCAACAATATTACATGGAATAAAGATCATGCACTGTCTGTGATATATACCCAAACCCTTGGACACCCTTGTTTTATCTCATATTGGGGAGAGTGTGGTACCCACACGGTTCTGTGACTCGATAACGTCATTGGCCTGTGACTCGATAACGTCATTGGCCTGTGACTCGATAACGTCAATTCCTTTGGGTTTTTATCAACTTCTGTTTAGGATGGAGGGCTGGTGTCCCTGATTACACACTGCATAGTGTTGCCTTCGTCATTAGACCAAACAGTTGGGTTTTTTAGTTACGGAACTGATTGAATTAAGGATGAGAAATGCAGGTTTTAGAATTGAATCCTGATTGGACACATGAAGGATGAAATTGAATTCTTTAGATTACCAATCAGTGATGGACACTAAATTTCATTCATTTCTACCCGAAATGTTCCGCCTGAAATTAGACATATAAAAGTCAATATTAGTCCGATTATACCGTTATATAACCAACCAATCACTGGCCACATTAGACTCTACTTATGATGTTGTAACACTCATTTAAATATAGTTTATTTTGCCCCAATATACTCTGGACCTTTCCCTAGAATAATATTGTTATAGCCCACTTATAATTACTGGCAATCTTCGTAACATGACGAAACGTCCCCACGTAACCCCTTATTACGGTCATTTGTGTTCATTAGATCTAATATGACCTATTTTCTTTCAGGAATTAGGTCAGTATATATTCCAGTAATTAGGCCTGATGACGTGGTCTAATTAATTAAGGTGATACGGGAATTTATTTTGCTAATTAACGTGGATTTTGTCTTTGATTCTGATGGACATTGGACAGTTTGTCATCTCGTTCGTTAGTTTTGTTCGAGAAACGAAATAAATCACTTCCATGGTCAGACTTAACCAGAGACTTCAGTGAAAATCATTTCTGGATTCAGCTTACGGGAAAATAACAAGTTGCTGAAATTGCGACGATGCTTTAACAGTGGTCAAATTTAGTTTCACGATCTCCCAAATTCACAAGCAATGAACGTCCTAATAATTACCTATAAACGAAACTCGAACTGGAGGGAATAGGCTAATCATTTTAGTCGTGAAGATGGGTTTATCAAACTCAAGCCCCATGTTGTTACGTTGATGTTGATTCTTTGACAATGGGAATCAAGAAAGTGGGTTAATCAAAAACTATGATCATTTTCCCTCATTGCATACTACTTGGCAGTACATCTTATTAGCCAGACACACCCTCTTTAAATTTAAAAAGTTACTATTTACAACAGAAGCTACTGGTACCGGGTTAAAGTGGAGTTCACTATTGTTAAGGTTAAATGAGAAAACATAGTACTTCTCACATAGACCAAATCAGAATCATTATCATAATTATTATTAGGCGTAAGGGACGACGACTGAGACTCCTCCGTTTAGTTTCAGGAAGCTGGATAACGGCTTGTAGAAGTCTGGCGTATCAGGATCAGACTAGATGCAGGGTGCTGGTAGGAAGTAGAAGATGTAGACGTTTGAGACCAGGCTTCTGGTTACTCTTAGATGTTAATTCGGTCATATATAATGTAATTATATAACTGTCACTGATGAAGGGAGATCAGTGCGAAACGTCTCACCGAATAAACATCTAAGAGTAACAAGAAGTTTGGTCTTATCAGTTATGCGTCTCATAAGTCTACAATTACTATTACACAATACTATATACAAATATAAGTTTCTTTATCTCTTTCACTGAAATAATTTCTAATCAAATTGATATCAAATACTGAAATTCATACTGATTGCAACCTAGGCCAGTGCTTCTATAGGAGAGTATCTCTTATAACATCTAATACTTGTGACATAGGTCAACGCTTCTATAGGAGAATATCTCTTATTTAACACCTAATACTTGTGACCTAGGCCAGTGCTTCTATAGAACAGTATCTCTTATAACATCTAATACTTGTGACCTAGGACAGTGCTTCTATATGAAGTATCTCTTATAACACCTAATACTTGTGACCTAGGCCAGTGCTTCTTTAGGGAAGCCTCTTTTATAACAGCCTCAACTAAAAATCTAGAGGAAGAAATCACTTTAATGAAATAAGAATTAGTATAATCTGTATGGTATAAAGAGTCTTAGTGTCCAGAGAAACCTTGGTACCAATTTAGTAAAGTCTGATTTAACGTTAGGCATTATTAACCCGGATTTTAACCAGAAATACCTCTAATTGGTATCCTTGGTAATCAAACCAATAATTAATTACGTTGTCGTGGTTATTAGGAATCGTAAGAATCTTTTAAAGTATGTGTCGTAATGGTCTGAATCAAGATGGCACTGGATCAGGAACTTGCTAATCCGAAACATGTTACCCTATGCGAGCTAATTCAACCTTTTTACTCCATCAAGTCCCTTCGAGTAAGTCGACAACTATAGTCTAAGACACAAAACAATTATTCACTATTCAATATGGCAATATCGGTCGTGTAAGTATTATATTGTAGGCATAATCGTACCTCTGTGGTTCTAGTTTGTTTTAGTGACTTGTATTACGTCAAACCAGAGCCTGTTTGGTTTCGGATAAATTCCTGTTAAAGCATAGTGACAACATTTATTGTGAAGCCTTCATTCATTCCATTATACATTGTAAAACCAAAACTCATCAACAGACAACAACAAGCCGGCATTGTTTCATTGTTAGAATATTAATGAAATTGAAATTGGAAACCATTCTTTGACCAGAGTGCTGATGGTCGCGAAGACAACACCAAGCCTTTCACTGTATTGTCTCAATAGTCCACAGACATTGTTTCTAGTTCTCTAATAGTGAAAATTGATTTCTTTGGTCCAGGTGTCTTGTATTTCATTACTTCAAATTAGGAAATAAAATGGATGGAGTTTTACGTCCAACTCTTCTGCACCTTATTAGTTCAAATTAGAAGCAAACGTGTTTTTTTTTTCTTGTAAAAAAACACAGGGCCACGAAAACGTGTTATAAGAAAACCTCCGGTTGATTAATCAACAATTTCAAACCGAATTTCTGATGGCATGCCTGTTTGTTAACGTTATCAAGTCCGATTTCTAGAAATTTTCCTCATACCTTTAAACGCGCATTTGTGAACTTTGTAAATTGTGTGAAATCACCTTTCTCAAACGCAAGAGGAACATCTGCAGAAAATGCAGATTGGGCTCCATGACAAGATGAGTCTAGATCTGAAATACCCAGTAATATTAAGACGCAAATTGTCGGCCCTAGGCTCCGTACTGCTTTAAATGGAACTTAATTCCGATCCAACTCACAATCAAACTCTTCCGTGCAGACAAAGAAACTTGAATTAACAAATTTAAATGATGATACGAACTGGTATAGTGAAAATTAACATTGTACGAACAGTCTCTATTACTACACACCGGAAGTAGGTAAAATTCTTTGTTGACAAATATTTGGCCACTAAGTTTAACTGATATTTTTTTGTTTTTGAATCGGTTATGATTGCGATGATACAATTTTTTATGGTGGTACAATAGGCTCATAATAAATGACCAACAAAAAGTACGCAAGACGGCATTGAGTTTACTACACGTCATTTTGAATCGGCGAGACGTTTCGTGAATACTTACAAGTGTCAAAGACTATTCGTATGTGAATAAATTTAGATTATGCTGGTTCTTTTAATAATATTTTTCATGTATTTTCAGATCTGTGACCGAAAACAACAGTATGGTAGCGATATGTGATAGTTGGATTGTTTACATTAAAAGATGAATCCAGTTTTATAAACTCTAATGGTGATATCTGTAGTAAATCATTTAGAAGATAAAAAACAAGTCATGCTATGATTTAGAAATACCGTTTTATACTGTTGCTTGTATGGTCTGAACTTAGTTCTTGAATAGGTTTTCTCCAATTACAATACATTAATTTCTTTGTTTATAGAAAAGATATTTGTGTTCTGTATTGACAAAGTAATTGCAAGCTTTGAAAGGGTTACTTGTCAAAACTGTCGTCAATGGTGACACCATTTGATTTGAAAAAACTTCAGCTATTTTGAAACATATTTGACCAATAGTGACAATATCTGTTAAACTTCAGTGAAGACGAAATAACTCTTTGAAGAATAAAGATTACAAAATAAAATCTTTTATTACAAACATGGAGAGGAAAAGGAGCATTGCCGCCAAGACAAAGAAAGACCCTGTTGATGATCCTGAGGAACTGTTGGCCTGTGCTGTGTGTGGATTGATGATGTTCGAAAACAAAGCCTCTCTTCTTCGTCATCTAAGATATCATTTCCACAAAGAACGTGAAAATTTGGAATGTGAGATCTGTCGGAGAATTTTCTTCTCCAAAAATTCTCTTTCCTCTCATGTGAAAGTCCATAGTTTTGATAGGAATTTACCATGTGGAGTTTGTGGTAAAATGTTCAAATGGCCAGGAAGTTTGAAATCACACGTTGAAAATCATTCACGGGAGAAATTGTTTTATTGTCACATCTGTGATAAAACATTCGGAGTTCGACACAATCATATTAAAAATCGCGAAATAATATTACAGACGCAGGAGATGGCAGACGAACTGAATTCAGGGGACATAATCCCAGTGGTTTTTAAAAGTGGCAATAACGGATTGAAAGCTGTAAAACCTCCAGACGATCCTTCATCGATTGTGACGAATCTTTTGACAAAAGTAGACATGACCTCTCTACCCCTCCTGGACCTCCCCCCTCTCCCATCATTGTCAGCTGATCCACCTCAACCTCAGGTTTCTCTGAACATCTCTTCAAAACCAGTCAAGTGTATTTCATGTTCACGAACATTCTACGATATGGACAATCTTAATGAGCACATGATCAAATATCACGGAGTACCCAACTCATTGATGAAGGGTGTGGCCAAGTCATCAATGGGTGGAGCTACAAACTCATTGACAGGTGTCAAAACAAAATCAACTCCAACCTCTGAACCAATGAAATGTCCGACTTGTTTGGAATCATTCCCGGATCTTAAGACGTTGAAAGTTCATATTAACAGTCATACTGAGGTCTATAAATGTTCGCTGTGCAATTCGTTTATAAATGGCGGAGATCTTCGGGACCATATTAAATATCATTCTAAACATAAAGGTTCTAAAGTTTTATTGTTCAACAAATTGTAAGTTCAGACATTGGGTGAGGTCAAATCTTGTGTTCCGTGTTAGTGTTATGTGGTTAATTTGGTGTTATAATACAGTGGGTGAGGTGATATCTCGTGTTAGTGTTCCGTGTTAGTGTTATGTGGTTAATTTGGTGTTATAATACAGTGGGTGAGGTGATATCTCGTGTTAGTGTTCCGTGTTAGTGTTAGACAGTTAATATAGTTAGAGGGGGGGGAAACTACTATCTCGTAGTTCCGGGAAAGCACGGGCCTAGGAATCAGACCTAATTTTTATTTCCTCGCACAGATTGGGATTCAAACCCACTGCACCTAGTCGCCTAGCAGACGACAGTTCAACTCGCTAACCACTGAGCCATTCACCAATAATGTCGGATTAGCAAGAGTGTCGGATTACTCAGAGTACACTGTATATTAACATGAAGAATGAGTTCAAATGTCGTGTTATGTGATGGTGTTAACACTAACACGGAACACTAACACGAGATATGACCTCACCCATTATGGGACAGGGACACAAAAAAAAAAACAGAACATAATTTTGTGATGTAATATTTAATATTTCTTGTACTTTGTGTTGGAAGAATTTTTAGTTGCACATTTTTTTATTATTAAGCCCAAAAATCAATGTTAATTTTGTTATTGAATGTTTAAAGAAATAACCAATCATATCAATTGAAACCTAAACTGGTTTATCATTGTTAATATATCATTGGATGTGACAATCTCTGTATTGACTGAATAAATGACCATGTTAATAAACTGTTGTGTTTTGCGTATTTCCGATTTTTTCTGTGTTGAAATAACCCCTGTTATATTTTGAACAAGACAAGAAACTCTTGCTCTACTCAGTCACTTATACCATACGAAGCAACATAATCATTTTTGAGTCCATTCCGTATTTTTTTAATTGTACAAATTGAACTAATTTTGATTATACTTTAAAATACATAGTTCTACATTCATGACCCAGGCCAGTGCTTTTATGGATTACCAGTCATCTCATCTCTGGGATTGTAAACGGGTCGACTGAAGGTTGTAGTCAAATTAACTGTAGATGAGTTGACATGTAGCCAAGTTGAAAAGACACCCTTTTAAAAATTAGATTTGAGCCAATGTTCAGTATATGAGCATGACTTCTCATTGTCTTAAGTTTTGTTTTTTGACAGACATGATCTATTGATTCCAAGAAATAAGATCAATGGATCAGATTTGTTGACTCTTGTCAGACGACTCAAATTTAAAAAAAATTATGTCCCTTTACTTTATACGACACTGCTTTACTGTTTTTAGTTTAATTGTTGTCCGTAGTATGAATCTCTTTTATAGAGTTAGCTCCCTTTAATTGTGATTCCCAATGGCAAACGAAAGTTAACGCTACATTTGGCACGAAAAGTATCTCAATCACATAATACTGTTTGAAGAAGGATTTTATGTTTGTTTATCCCATAAAATTAAAACAAAATATGCATAGCACATTATTTTCATTAAGCTCTAACTTACATTTCGACATCAATGCTCTATTAATTTTTTTTTATTTCATTTTCTATTTTTTTGACGCCGAAAACTACACGGTTTCGAATGTATCGTCAGATGGCCACCAGCAGTTGTGACCTTGACCTTTAACCTACACGTCGAACTCTTTAATAAAAATGGCGGACTCATCACAAGATACGACGACAGAGGAAGAAGCAAGTAACATGATGGGATTTTTAACAGAATTATTTAGCAGCCCCTTGAACATTACTTTATTAGGTGTTTGTGCTTTTTTGTTATATAAAATTGTGTCGGGCAGACGGACTCCGCCCCCAATTCAACGAGAACCAGAGCTTCCCTCACTGAAAAAACAAGACTTTACTTTGGAACAGTTGAGAGAGTACGACGGTAGAGGGAAAGATGGGCGAATATTGATAGCTGTGAATGGTAAAGTTTTCGATGTGACTAAAGGAAAGAGGTTTTACGGACCAGGTAATTTTGTCACAAACTTTTTTGAGGTACTGTTTTAGTTTCGACAATCTCCCCTTCCCGTAAAGCTATTCTTGTATAGACTAGACTAGTTGTATTTACGAGCAGACCATTAACCTATTTTGATAAAAAAAAAAAAAAAAAGTAATTACTTGATCCTCTAGGCGAGGATACAATGCATAGGTTTGGAACTTGCCCCTTTTTAATATACTGGTAATTTTTTGAATAAGTTTGAAAATATCATGTTATGATAATGATCAAGCTTTAGTCTACCTGCCACACCTAGCACTAGGCATAGTTACTCCTATTCCTATATGTCATATAAAGATAACATCTATGGTTCCTGTAATTTTACTAAAATTAAACAGTTTATTAAAGAGATAGGGTTTCGAAAAATTGCATGTTTATCAGGGACACTGATAGCATCAATTTGCATCATTCCAATTTTCTGTGAAATGACTATGGTTCCTGTAATTCCGTAAAAAAAAAAATGTTTGATATTACCTATCTTCAATCTTAGAATATGCTTTTATCACCTGTATTGCCCTTCACAATTAATGATAGATTTCTGTGACTGATGCGCATGGAAATTATAGAATACTTCTTTACAATCTCTTTAAAGGGGCCCAGGCTTGATTTGTTTCGGACAATCATCCGACAGCCTCAAACACATGAAATCTTTTTGATAATCAAAGAGTTATCCTTACCGTCGTGCAATAGCGGCCATCTATATAAATAGACTACAACGCATTTTCAATTGTAGACTTTGTCAACAGGACAAACAATTTTCAGAGTGACTGGAGACCAGCCGCGTACAGCATTTTCTTAGAGCTTGAGTATTTCTGAGGACTGTTTAAATGTAACAAAGGCCCAAAACGACCCCTCAAAATGAAGATTGGGCCCCTTTAAGCTTACTCTGTGAATGGATTCGATCACAATGTAATCTCTTGTGTCTAAGAATTTCCTTTTTCCTTGTTAAAAGTAATCTATTTATAAAACATTGTAATAAAATTTAATAGCTCATAACTTTGATCTTACAAACTGTTGCCAATAAACTTTTCAATTTTTAATGTTTTGAGGTTTTTACTATAGGGTCTATACTTAGCCAAGCCTGTCTTAGACTTTAATTAAATCTCTATGTATGTTCATTCATTCATTCATTCATTCATTCATTTATTCATTCATTCATTCATTCATTCATTTCCCTTCATTTATCCATTCATTCATTTATCCCATTCATTCATTCATTATTATTTTTCCATATTATGACCCCAAATAATGGTTGTTAACTTGGTGACATTGTCCATACAATTCATTTAAATTTGTTAAATATAATTAAAGGTAATGGGGCATATAGGTCACATTTGTTAGTATAAATACCATAGTATTAAATTATTCGTTCGTAGAAACCCTTTTGATAAGCAATTCATGGCCTGGAACTTGATCTATTATGAGTCAAGTTCATCTGCTGCCAGTTGGCTCACCTGTTTATTATACTCTGCCATCATGAAAGCTGTTGTCAATAAGGTCTAGTCGTTTGGATGGGACAATAACCCAAGATCCTGTGTGGTATAGGCTGGGAATGTTACAAGAGTAGGCTAATTGCCAGGCAAATTTCTCTCATTACACACTGCATGGCATTGCTAGTCCTCATAAGCCTGATTCAGTACAGTAGGATATAAAACCCTGTTTCATTTCAAGGGGCATGGTGGCTCGGCAAAACTGATGTTTGAGGTTTCAATCCTGACAAAAGTTGAGATGAATTTTCTGGTATTAACATAGTGTTTGACTAGATAGCAAGTCATTGACATATTGAAAGTGAAATTTTACTTACCGTTTTACCGAGTGCTGGAATGCAAAATTAATTGTTCAGCAAGTTTTGGTAAAATTTATTTTGTGTCCACACCAACATGTTTTTGAAATGTTTGAATTTCTAGTAATATTGGGTTTCGTGCCCATTGTGTGTTTGTTCATGTTTTAGATAGCTGATCCTCATCAGGACAACTACTTGTACAACTTGATCTCTAGTTAAATAAATCTGTTTATGTTTCAGGTGGTCCCTATGGTTTATTTTCTGGTCGTGATGCGTCCAGAGCTTTAGCTACTTTCTCTCTAGGGGAAGAATCTTTACGAGATGAATACGATGATTTGAGTGATTTAAACAGTATGCAGATGGACTCTGTTAGAGAATGGGAAATGCAGTTTACAGGTATGAGTTTCATTCATTGTGCGGCAATTGGTTTTGATCGATTGGCAAGCTTTGTTATGCAATAAATTTTTTTTTTTTCAATTTTTTTATCTTCTTGTTTTCTTAAAATGTAACTGAGCAAGAATTGAAATATATTTAGATCTTCAGTCTAATTTAAATAAGACCAAATTTTTCCTTTCATGTTTTCATTAGCTTATATTTTTAATTTCGTCACTCCTATTAGGGTCTAACAACAGCGCTCTTGAAGTTGACAAATAATTTTTTTGATCTAACCTGTTGGACCTTAACCTTATCAGTGCTCCTGTAATGGGACAAAGAGTAAAGTGTATCTTGTGTCCTATGCTTCCTGGAATGACCTTTTGTTTGTGTCAACATATAAGGTCAAAGGTTACTCTTTAGAAGTCTCAAAAGATCTGTCATTAGACCCTTAATGAACTGACCAAACAATTATATTAAAAAAAAAATCGAACAAAATTCTAATTTTGATTAAACTGTCAAGAAACTTTTCAACTTAGGAATCTGACATTTACCCTAGAATTTTACTGGACATTGTGGGTGATCATTTATTCAACCCTTTCAACTTTGTCCCCACCCAGTTCTTTAACCATGATTTGCAAATATGGCATTTAAATCTAAAAAATGCTCAGAACAACTACCAAGATAAATATCATGGGTAAGGATCAAGTCAACAACCCTACTTTCACAAACCCAATCCTTAATTTTACAGTCAGATACCCTGATTGTAATTGATAATTGTCCTCAATTTATGGAAAATAAACAAAATGCCACGTCAATAGAGAAAGATAAGACTCAACCTAATTAAAAAGGTCAGCTAAGAGTCAAGATGGTGAAGATATAGACTTCTATTATTATGTATATTGAAGATAAATCTCTGAAATTCTATCTTTATAGTTTAATTTAGATGACCTTGAACATTTAAATAATTTAACAGGTTACGTGTATAGAAATCTTATATTGTTATAAATCCATAGATACTGTCTTATTCATCTTATTGAGGTTTCCCCTTGATATTAATGCAGGTTGTTGGGACTGACATAGAAAAAGTGCCTAGGCGTTCTGATAGGAATAAAACTAGGCCCTGTGTGCTACGGGCTATGCACAATATAAATAGGCTAATGCCACTGTCCTGACAAACTTTGCTTCATTACACATTGCATGGCATTTCCCAACTTCATTAGCCCATTAGGCGCAGGAGAGGAGGAAGTAAAACTCCATTCATTCATTTATTGAGGTATCTTATATCCGACCAGTCTTTAGTTTATCTAAAAACAGATTTGACCCGACGCGCTTTGATTGCCTTCAGGACAGACCTATGGTAAAAACCTGTTAGATTACTATGGAGACTAAATTTATCAGAAACTGTAAGAACTAATTTATATCATAAGATCATTGAATTGTGTTCATTTACATTGCTGATAAAATTTGTCTTTCTGTTTTTAATTGTAGAATAACCTTAATTCAGATTTTATTTCTGAAAAGGACAAAAGATGACTGATATAGCTCTGTCTTCAAGGAAATTATGTATTAAGCCTTGTATATCATGCTATTATTTAATTCTATTTTCCAGAAAAATATGTATATATTGGTAAATTACTGAAGGCTGGTGAAACTGCTACAGAATATACTGACACAGAAGATGAATCCACAGACCACAAACAAGATGGAGGAGAGAAGAAAAAAAACTAAAAACTCACTTGCTCCATCCATTAATTCAATCTGCAAACTGTGATTTGCTTTATTTCTGGCTAAAAATATACTTGGTTTGAATTTAACTCGGAACTTAGTTTAACGTGACTTCTTACAGTTAAGGCTTCTTGTAAATTATGACTTCATATTTGATTGTGTTAAAATCAAGACATCTGTTGAATATGACTTCATATTGGTTGTTATCAAGACTTCTGTTAAATTGTTTTAAATCAAGACTTCTGTTAAATATGACTTCATATAACATAGTTTTAAATCAAGACTTCCGTTGAATATGACTTCATATAACATAGTTGTTTTAAATCAAGACTTCTGTTAAATATGACTTCATATAACATAGTTTTAAATCAAGACTTCTGTTAAATATGACTTCATATTTGATTGTGTTAAAATCAAGACTTCTGTTAAATATGACTTCATATTGGGTTGTTAAAATCAAGACTTCTGTTAAATATGACTTCATATAGCATAGTTGTTTTAAATTGAGACTTCTGTTAAATATGACTTCATATTTGATTGTGTTAAAATCAAGACTTCTGTTGAATATGACTTCATATTGTTTGTTTTAAATCAAGACTTCTGTTAAATATGACTTCATATTGGTTGTTTTAAATCAAGACTTCTGTTAAATTTGACTTCATATATCATAGTTGTTTTAAATCAAGACTTCTGTTAAATATGACTTCATATTGGTTGTTATAAATCAAGACTTCTGTAAAATATGACTTCATATTTGATTGTTTTAAAATCAAGACTTCAGTTTGAATATGACTTTTTATTTGGTTGTATTAAATCAAGACTTCTGTCAAATATGACTTCATAGTGGTTGTTTTAAATCACGACTTCTGTTAAATATGACTTCATATTGGTTGTTATAAATCGAGACTTCTGTTAAATATGACTTCATATTTGGTTGTTTTAAATCAAGACTTCTGTTAAATATGACTTCATATAGCTAGGTTGTTTTAAATCAAGACTTCTGTTAAATATGACTTCATATTGGTTGTTTTAAATCACGACTTCTGTTAAATATGACTTCATATAGCCTAGTTGTTTTAAATCAAGACTTCTGTTAAATATGACTTCATATAGCATAGTAAATTGGGCTAATGCTTTAACTATGTATAATTATAGTTTTATAAATTTTGCTTCAATATATAGAAATGCATCACAGCCCTTCCATAACAAACAATTATTACATTGAGTTTATTCTCATTGCTGGCATTATTTTATTTTATTTTTTTGATTGTAGAATAACCTTAATTCAGATTTTATTTCTGAAAAGGACAACAGATGCCTGATATGGAGCTCTGTCATCAAGGAAATTCAATATTTAACCTTGTATATCATTTAATTCTGTTTAACAGAAAATATGTATATATTGATATTGGTATATTACCAAAGGCTTCATTTAATACCTTAGTTATTTTAAATATGTTCTAAGGTGGCATGAAGCGCTAACCTTTCCATGAAGTTTCAGCAATCACCTTATATTTAAAGGTATATTTTTAGCCAGATTTTTCATTAGCTCTCATTTTATAATCAATGTGAATAAATTAAAACTACAGCAAAGTATTCTTATCATAATGTTATAATCTTGTATATTTATCAAGTATTTTTTCCCTCGTGTAGCAGCCTGGTTCGTTTCGTGCTTGGCTCCTGGTAATTTTCCTTTGAAGCCTCTGATTGGCTGTAATCGCAAGCTTACAATCCAATCAAATCACTGTATTTACATATTTCTGTAACACAAGAAAGATTGCTATATTCATGAAGGTGTAAGACAAAGGTTATATTATGAAAAAGCAATTCAAAAAAGTTGGCTGTTGTAGTCAAGGTATAAGACCCAAGTTTGTAATAGCTTGACATTGTAAAGATGTATAACATGAAGTAAGTAATAGCTTGACATAGTAAAGATGTATAAGATGAAGTTTGTAATAGCTTGACATTGTGAAGATGTATAAGATGAAGTTTGTAATAGCTTGACATTGTGAAGATGTATAAGATGAAGTTTGTAATAGCTTGACATTGTGAAGATGTATAAGATGAAGTTTGTAATAACTTGACATTGTGAAGATGTATAAGATGAAGTTTGTAATACCTTGACATTGTAAATATTAACAAATTATATTTTTGAAAATACGAATACCAATGAATTATTACGTTCACCCACCTGGACTGTTAGTTTTGTATATTAAGAAAGAGGTAGATATTGGTCAAGTTGACAGTTAAACAGCAATGTTATAATGAATTCTTAAATTCAGATATTTTGCCATACACGTTTTTCCCAATCATTGAATCAATTTTGAGGACTGACTGACAAGCGATCTTTATATGACGTCATTTGCTTGGTTACGTCCAGAGAATAGACAAGATACAAGTGTACGTTGATGATTTATCATTACTGTTGTAAATCAGTACTACGAGAATTCACTGAATCAATAATCCAACGATCACGTTTTTTCGCAACTTTATAATTAACGAATTTCATCAGCTAATTATTAAATCATTTCATCCTGGACCACAATATAAATTTTTATCAAAATTAAGTTAGCAATATTACACTTTTTTATTAATTTCACCTCATTAACTATAGATTGAAGATCTGTTTTATAACCGCTTGGTTGAAACTTAATTGACAAAATTCCAGATGTGACCCTTCGCTATGAAATACGTCTTTTAGTAGACATTATGGCTGCATTAACATACAGCAGTATAGCATATGTATATAAAATATTAAATGAAGTCAAGTTTTAAAACAAAGTTTGTAAGAGCTTGATATTGTGAACAGGAAATAAGTTTTTTTTTAGAAAAAAAGAAAAGATTGTCAAAAACTGATGTTGGGTGTAACATGAATGAGTCTGATTGTATGAGGGAATGGCACATCTTCATTTATTTATTTTTTGGAGGGGGGTAGGGGAGCACTTTGTGTTAAGTGAGGCAGTGAGCATGTTTCAAGCTATAAACTGATTTTTGTTAAAAATGATTAAGGCTTTGTTAAGAATGATTTGTATGTAGATATTTCTAGTGGAGTATAACAATATTTGTGTTCTTTTTGTTAAAATTAAGAAAAAAATTATTGTATTTATATTGTTTTCATTCAAAAAAAGATACGATTTTAAAAGGAATCCCATAAAGTTGTGGATCAGAACTCAGTAGTACTTCACAGCATTGTGTTCTGTTATTTAACTACTGCATATTTTGAGTACAAGGTTCACCCTGGCTACTGTATGATTGAGAGTACAAGGTTCACCCTAGCTACTGTATGATTGAGAGTACAAGGTTCACCCTAGCTACTGTATGATTGAGAGTACAAGGTTCACCCCAACTACTGTATGATTGAGAGTACGAGGTTCACCCCAGCTACTGTATGATTGAGAGTACAAGGTTCACCCGCTACTGTATGATTGAGAGACAAGGTTCACCCCAGCTACTGTATGATTGAGAGTACAAGGTTCACCCTAGCTACTGTATGATTGAGAGTACAAGGTTCACCCTAGCTACTGTATGATTGAGAGTACAAGGTTCACCCCAGCTACTGTATGATTGAGAGTACAAGGTTCACCCCACTACTGTATGATTAGAGTAAAAGGTTCACCCAGCTACTGTATGATTGAGAGTACAAGGTTCACCCAGCTACTGTATGATTGAGAGTACAAGGTTCACCCTAGCTACTGTATGATTGAGAGTACAAGGTTCACCCAGCTACTGTATGATTGAGAGTACAAGGTTCACCCTAGCTACTGTATGATTGAGAGTACAAGGTTCACCCAGCTACTGTATGATTGAGAGTACAAGGTTCACCCCAGCTACTGTATGATTGAGAGTACAAGGTTCACCCGCTACTGTATGATTGAGAGTACAAGGTTCACCCCAGCTACTGTATGATTGAGAGTACAAGGTTCACCAGCTACTGTATGATTGAGAGTACAAGGTTCACCCAGCTACTGTATGATTGAGAGTACAAGGTTCACCCCAGCTACTGTATGATTGAGAGTACAAGGTTCACCCCAGCTACTGTATGATTAGAGTAAAGGTTCACCCACTACTGTATGATTGAGAGTACAAGGTTCACCCCACTACTGTATGATTGAGAGTACAAGGTTCACCCCACTACTGTATGATTGAGAGTACAAGGTTCACCCCAGCTACTGTATGATTGAGAGTACAAGGTTCACCCCACTACTGTATGATTGAGAGTACAAGGTTCACCCCAACTACTGTATGATTGAGAGTACAAGGTTCACCCCACTACTGTATGATTGAGAGTACAAGGTTCACCCCAACTACTGTATGATTGAGAGTACAAGGTTCCCCCACTACTGTATGATGAGAGTACAAGGTTCACCCAACTACTGTATGATTGAGAGTACAAGGTTCACCCCACTACTGTATGATGAGAGTACAAGGTTCACCCCACTACTGTATGATGAGAGTACAAGGTTCACCCACTACTGTATGATTGAGAGTACAAGGTTCACCCCACTACTGTATGATTGAGAGTACAAGGTTCACCCCAGCTACTGTATGATTGAGAGTACAAGGTTCACCCCACTACTGTATGATTGAGAGTACAAGGTTCACCCCAGCTACTGTATGATTGAGAGTACAAGGTTCACCCCACTACTGTATGATTGAGAGTACAAGGTTCACCCCAGCTACTGTATGATTGAGAGTACAAGGTTCACCCCACTACTGTATGATTGAGAGTCAAGGTTCACCCACTACTGTATGATTGAGAGTACAAGGTTCACCCCAACTACTGTATGATTGAGAGTACAAGGTTCACCCAGCTACTGTATGATTGAGAGTACAAGGTTCACCCCAGCTACTGTATGATTGAGAGTACAAGGTTCACCCTAGCTACTGTATGATTGAGAGTACAAGGTTCACCCCAACTACTGTATGATTGAGAGTACAAGGTTCACCCCAGCTACTGTATGATTGAGAGTACAAGGTTCACCCCAGCTACTGTATGATTGAGAGTACAAGGTTCACCCAGCTACTGTATGATTGAGAGTACAAGGTTCACCCCAGCTACTGTATGATTGAGAGTACAAGGTTCACCCTAGCTACTGTATGATTGAGAGTACAAGGTTCACCCCAGCTACTGTATGATTGAGAGTACAAGGTTCACCCCAGCTACTGTATGATTGAGAGTACAAGGTTCACCCACTACTGTATGATTGAGAGTACAAGGTTCACCCAGCTACTGTATGATTGAGAGTACAAGGTTCACCCAGCTACTGTATGATTGAGAGTACAAGGTTCATCCCAGCTACTGTATGATTGAGAGTACAAGGTTCACCCTAGCTACTGTATGATTGAGAGTACAAGGTTCACCCCAGCTACTGTATGATTGAGAGTACAAGGTTCACCCCACTACTGTATGATTGAGAGTACAAGGTTCACCCAGCTACTGTATGATTGAGAGTACAAGGTTCACCCAGCTACTGTATGATTGAGAGTACAAGGTTCACCCCAGCTACTGTATGATTGAGAGTACAAGGTTCACCCCAGCTACTGTATGATTGAGAGTACAAGGTTCACCCCAGCTACTGTATGATTGAGAGTACAAGGTTCACCCCAGCTACTGTATGATTGAGAGTACAAGGTTCACCCAGCTACTGTATGATTGAGAGTACAAGGTTCACCCAGCTACTGTATGATTGAGAGTACAAGGTTCACCCCAGCTACTGTATGATTGAGAGTACAAGGTTCACCCCAGCTACTGTATGATTGAGAGTACAAGGTTCACCCCAGCTACTGTATGATTGAGAGTACAAGGTTCACCCCAGCTACTGTATGATTGAGAGTACAAGGTTCACCCAGCTACTGTATGATTGAGAGTACAAGGTTCACCCCAGCTACTGTATGATTGAGAGTACAAGGTTCACCCCAGCTACTGTATGATTGAGAGTACAAGGTTCACCCCAAGCTACTGTATGATAGAGAGTACAAGGTTCGCCCAGCTACTGTATGATTGAGAGTACAAGGTTCACCCCACTACTGTATGATTGAGAGTACAAGGTTCACCCACTACTGTATGATTGAGAGTACAAGGTTCACCCTAGCTACTGTATGATTGAGAGTACAAGGTTCACCCTAGCTACTGTATGATTGAGAGTACAAGGTTCACCCACTACTGTATGATTGAGAGTACAAGGTTTTTTTTTTTTTTTTTTAAAAAAAAAAAAAAAAAAAATGTATGATTGAGAGTACAAGGTTCACCCTAGCTACTGTATGATTGAGAGTACAAGGTTCACCCAGCTACTGTATGATTGAGAGTACAAGGTTCACCCCAGCTACTGTATGATTGAGAGTACAAGGTTCACCCCAGCTACTGTATGATAGAGAGTACAAGGTTCACCCCAGCTACTGTATGATTGAGAGTACAAGGTTCACCCTAGCTACTGTATGATTGAGAGTACAAGGTTCACCTCAGCTACTGTATGATTGAGAGTACAAGGTTCACCCCAGCTACTGTATGATTGAGAGTACAAGCTCTCACCCCACAAGGTTCACTCCAGGGGTGTAAGAGCCACCCCAGATACAGTTGGTATAGAAACAGAAAGACAATGTAGAATTAAGGCCTAACTTTAAATAAATAAATATAAGGGTACAATACACACTGTCTGTCTATATACAAAATACATCAGGCCCATCAAGTCTTATTAACATAAACAGTAAAATTGCATATATAATATACATAGTTAAATAACAACAAGAAGACCTTGCTTTCATCACACCATAACAAATTAGACAAAATTCATAAATTTAACAAATATTCATTATAGCAGTTGTAGAGATAGAAATCTCACCCTATCAGCTGGTCTGACTGGATATTGCGATATTTGGAAAATATCCAAATTTACACGACTGTTGCCTTACTCTATTTTTGAGTGGATTGATATTGAAAATTTTTACCATTAAGGCAGTCAAATTTGGTATAGATTTTAGTGTTTTCACAAAGTTGAACTATATTTGAGTCTTTAGAAATTTGGTAATAGGCCCTACTTCTAGTGAATTAAAACATTTCAGCAAGTAACATTACATGACTATACAAGTGTTATTTCTCCAAATAGATTTAAATGTCATTTAAAAATCTCTTATAACAAAAAAACAAGAGAGACATTAATATATCTCTTTTGTTTTTTGTATGACTCGTAATTCACAGTTATAAAGATATACTTTGTTATTTAAGAAGAGATATCCACTGTGTTTTTTCACTGTATATGTGGTTTAGTATATTCATATCTTCACAATGAACTTGTGACAAGTATAGACCGTAAACATAACAGTGACGTGACGTAACAGAAGAACTAACAATTTTCTACCTACATTGAAGACTGGTTGAAGATTGAGTAAGTATGCTTCGGACAAGTTGAAATCCTGATGAATTTGAGGTGCTTTATAATATAATAAGGCGAAAGATTTCAACTGTTTTGAATTACTATTACATGCAGAAATGAGAGCTAGATTAAAAAAATTAACCGTCACAAATATTTTTTTCTTCACATGGTCCTTGACAAGTTTGTTGTTGATAAATATAGAATGCATGTTGACTTGACTTACCCTTCCATTCATTGAACTCGTCCAAATCTATATTTCATTAATACAATGTCATTGCTAAGATTGTTTGGAAGAGTCTATTTAATAAAATTAGGTTATTTTTTAAATCTATCATTCTAAAGATCAAACAACCCAAATTTTTCCATTCTCTCACCAAAAAAAGACCCTCCCTCCATTCCTCCCTGAGATTTGGCAGTTTGATTGATCACATACCATTATAAGCTGGCCCCTCCCCTCCCTGAGGACACACCCAGTTGATGTTTTGAGTGACATCTTTGATATCACAAGTTTTACAATGTATACAGTTCTGAGCATTAATCTGTAATCGTTTTCCCTGGCCATCTTCAGTGTCTACATATTCATAAACGCCTAAAATAAAAAAATATAAAAAAACATAAATAAAGCAGTAGACCCAACTGTACTGTAAATGGGTATGGATAATCCAGGAAAGATCAATGTCAAGAGCTGGAAGAAAGGATCCTAAATTGTGAACCTAAGTTTTAATAATTGTTTCTTTCTTTGGAAGTGGTTATCTCTATGGATAAAAACAAATATTTGCGTTTACTCATTTGCTATTCTTAATTGCAACTAGCGATGGCTATGGTATGAGGGACCCTTTAGTTTAAGTTCTTGCCTAAAGGCTCAATTAACAATATAAAATATAATTTAACCTACCAGCAGGACAGAATCTTTGTTCAGGGCCATCGTAGACCTTTAAATTAATATCAACCGGTACACGATCGTTTTTCAATGTAAGATGTATAGGTTCATCATGATCGTGGTTGGTACCCGTCAACGCCACGGACGTTAAAATATCAAAACTAACTTCGCCATCTGGGTTAGGATATTCTATAACTTGACATTCATTGGCTGGTTTTATTTTCTTGTTATCTGGTTCTAGAATACAAAGATATATCGAATTCTCAAAATTAAATTACGTCACAAATTCCCATAATAGAGACAATTAAAAATTTATATACTATTGTCCTGTCGTCTAACCTTTCAGCTAAATGCCTTCTTCAGTAGTCTGAATTGATCATATTTTTTTGTTCTTTCTATTACTTACAATCAAAACTTGTAAACTATAAAAAGGTAACAGAACCAACTTTCTAATTTTCTAAACTTTACACCTAGTTTTATCATAAATCTTTACTTTCTGACCAAGGCCAGTGCTTTTATAAGACTAAATTTCTCATCAAAACTAACATTACACATTTCCTACCTCCATGTTTGAACGTCCAGGGTTCTTTTCCGCGGAGTAAGACGTAGAAAATGCCAGTATAGAGGAAGCCACCGTAGACACCTAGTGGTGTGTTGAATGATGGCCGAACATTTCTCACAGCTTTCAGTTCTTTCCACACCCAACTATTTCTGATGTTCTCTTCATAGCTCTCAGGATTCAATCCTGAATAATATATAGAGTAGATTGTTGACCTGAGGTCATCTTGAAATACTGTTAGATCATGGAGGAGCAGTAAAGTCACCCACAGAAAAAGATGATCAAAATTAGTATTTCAATCAGACGGCACATTTGAGAGTAAACAATAATTTATTGGGATTGTGAAATGGCCGCAATCTATAAATATATCTCAAACTATAAATAAAATCACAGCTCAAGAACGTTCACTGATAATAATTTGTAATCATAAGCACACTTTGGAGTCTGATGAATTTTGATGTCAATCAAGGAGGTAAACATGGCATCAAGGGCAATAACTCTGGTTCTTATTTGTTGAAAAATTCCTAAGTCAATTAAACTGATTTGAACATTACCTTTAGTTGGTGACTTAGCTACTAAATCTTCGTTAAAAATTGTTTCAAAGACAGATTCTGCTGCTACCATACCACTCTTCATTGCATTATGGGTACCTTTAATCTTCGGTACGTTCATAAAGCCAGGACTGCAACCAATCAAACAGCCACCAGGGAAGGTTAACTTCGGTAAACTCTGAAAATATTGGACAATGAAAATCAGATTCTGAAAATTCTCGAAAGTATAGAATCTGTTAACATCCAACACAATGAACTGTTGAATCAAGATGGTTGAATAGACAGAAAGACAGACAAACAGATAGACAAGCAGAGACAGAATGTCTGAAAGACAGTTGGTTGAATAGACACATAGATGGTAGGATAGTGAGATAGATGATCTGACAAACAGATGGTAAGGTAAACAGACAGATAGATGATAGACAGATAAGACAGACAGATTGATACAGTATATATATGTGGGTATATAATAAGTACTATAGTTAGGTAGAGTTAAGTTCTCTCAGATGATAAAACAAACAATTAAATAAACCACATTCTTTTAACAAGCTTCATTCAGATATAAATAGACTACAATGTATATAGGTGTTTTAATTAACCTTGGTTTAACATCATCTAATTATCTATATCATATACACAAACAGTGGCCTTGAGATAGTGATGACCTTCAAACTGATAACCCAGGGCCATATGAAGCGTATCACATACTTATCTAATAATAATAATAATAATAATAAATAAAACAATAATAATAAAATACTGTATTGGATCATTAAAGGAATGTAAAGAAGTTTTAAAAAATTTGTTATGTAGTCAGGTCACTGATAACATTAATTTACATCATTGCATTTATAATCAGACGTCTGTTGTTCCTGTAATTCCATTAAAATTCACTGTTTGATGACGTCACCATCTCAAAGGGCCTTATATAGAAACTAATAGGTCAAGGACAATAAAAACAGCTCATCTATACACATTGTACCTTGTAGCTACCATTAACCCTTTTCAGAATTTAAATCTGAAATACTGTTCTTACAAACATCTCAAATATTTAAAACACTAGTCCCTATATTAACTACTGCCTAATACCAAACTTACCTGAAATCCACCTTCATTCAAAGCTCTGGCACCATATCCTATTCTCTTTCCACCTCGGAATATCGGTTCTATTGATGGATGGTGCTTAAATCTCTGGAACTCTTTGAATGGACTGATATAAGGATTGGAATAATCCAGACCCACCTGGAAATAAATATTGGAATGAAAATATTCCTTGCTATAAAAGAAGTGTTATACATAATATATTCTCTTGTGTTCTTTCATATATTGGTTCTCCACTTCTAAATGTCGTTCAAATCCTATCCAAATTAAGAGTAGACAATGAAATAAACAGAAGGTAGACCACTTACCACCATTCCAACAGACACTAGTGGTGCATCTTCTCCCAGATGATATAGAAACGTGCCAGCGTATGTATTCTTATCCTAAAATACAGAATCACTGAATACAGAAACACTGAACACAGAATCACTGAATACAGAATCACTGAATACAGAATCACTGACATTACTTGGAATACCTGATACAACTGAATGGACTTACTTTCCTTCAACTGTAGAGCTTTCTTCTGACAAGACAGTAGGATTATTTAGATTCATTGATTTAGAAGATGAAATGAATGGAGTTTTACACCCTAGTCTTCTGCACTTATGGGTTTATAAAGACGGGTTTAACGCCATGCAGTGTGCAATGAGGGAAATTTTGCCAGGACAGCAGTATTAGCCTACTCTTTTTTTTGCGATTTCCAACTATCAAGAATCTTTAACACGCACAGCCTGTAACACACAGGGCCTCGGGTTGTTATCCCATCTGAAAAACTAGACACTTTTACCATGTCAGTCCCTCTGACCTGCATCACTGACAAGTTTAAAACTGGACTGAATATCAGAAACTGCATCTCGATCTCTGATGGTATTAAATTAAAATAACTTACAAAAGGCCAGCCGACAGTATGTTCAACTCTCCCTGGTTCATGTTTCGCTGGATCTATTTCCCACAATTCCTTCAATCCTATCCCATAAGTCTGTGGTTGACAGTCTTTACGAAGGTCTAAAGTGTTATAAAGTTGTTTAGCTAGGTGACCATGGCAACCTTCACCAAACATTGTCACTTTAGCGTGTAATTCCATACCTCGTTCAAACGAATCCTGAAAAACAAAAAAGGTTTCTTTCCTGATTGTTTGAAATCAAACCATAAAGACAATAAAGAGTTGGTATCGAGGATGGGGCATTTATCCCAAAAACTTAACTTTCAAAAAATACAGTAATCTGATTGGATAACAAAACTAATCTAAAATCAATTTTGGTGATTGACCAATCAAGAATAATTTTCCAGATGACTGAAAAACTAAACATGGCCCCTAATACAAGTGAAAATGAGACATCAAAAAAAGATATTTTACCTTGGGGGATCCATCCTTGGCTATTCCTACATCATTAGTTGCTATACCTTTTACACTGCCATCTTCGTGATACAAAACCTACAAAATAAACTAACATAAATCAGACTAAAAGAAGTCTCACTGAGAAAATCACTGAATACTTATTGGATATCAGATCACGTCTGGAAAAACCCGTCGGGAAACATTTTAATTTACGTGGTCACTCACACAAAGATTTTAGTGTGCAAGTCTTATCCTTAATACCTAGGAATCAACTTGGTTTATAACTTACCTCGGAGGCAGCATAGCCAGGGTAAATCTCAACGCCTAGTTCCTCTGCCTGTTGTCCTAGCCAGCGTACAACATTACCTAATCTTACTATATAGTTACCATGGTTATAGATCGGCATTCCTGAAAATAACCAGGTAACAGAAATAGTTAGTTTATATTTCTTTCCCCTTTTTCTTCTTTAAAGCGATATATTTTCAATATCAATAAAAGCAAACACTTTCATTCCAAGCAGTAGGTTACATAATGCTAGTAACAATATTGTACAATTTTAAAATAAATAAATTAAAATAAGTGTACACAATTTTCGGGGCGTCTTTTGTCTTATTATACACAACGTTTCAACAATTTACACTTTCTACACAACAAGTGTACCATAAAACACAGGAGAAGTATACCATAAAATTGTGTCTGTAATTTAATTATGAAGCAAACACATAGATGTATTTTTCATATATTATGTAGTTTTTCACAACTTTTGATTGCGGAGAAGAATCTGTGATTTAATAAAAGAACTTACCTCGTAAAACAGGAATATTATAACGACCTTTCTCTGTTAAAAATGAAAATTGGTCATGTGTTACTGGTGTTTTGAGGGGAGCCTGCAATAAAATAGTTCTCTTACAATAACAGTGGAACACGCTAACATTCTATTGATCTGAATGTAACAGTTTAGTTTCTTCCAAGACACAACTTGACTGGTTTATTTCATAGATCAAACATCCAGTTTCATTCTATATCAGGTTAACATGTTGAAACTGTTTGAAACTCTGATACAGGGAACGACATCTGATCAACATGATTTACAAATGCCTTATTAAAATGAGCTGAGGGTAAACTAGAAGAAGTTGTTAGAAAAATCTGAATATTTTGATAATAAAGAAGTAATACATACCCCTCTCTCTTTCCAGTCTGGGAATAATTCTTCTAGAGCGTGAGGTTCCAGACAGGCTCCTGACAGTGTGTGACCTCCTGAAACAGTCAATATGATAAGATACTCAATGAATAGTCACAATAAACACAGTCATCTGAATCAGAAATATTGATTTGGATTCACTTCAGTTACCAGTAAATCAATATAATTGAATTGACTGTTACCCTATTTGATCAATTGTTTTATCTGCTTTTTAAAGAAGGTTTCTTGCTATATGGCGCTGAATGTGGTTCAAAATAGGATCCGATTGTATAGATTCTTAAAATCACTTTGTCATTTCAAAGTTAGAAGTGACTAATGTTATAAAATCAAAGTATTTTTACATATAATATCTCCTATCTTATTGAATCTTTTCTATTTTGGCCTTGCTAGGATTAAATGTATTGGATTTTGGATTCTTTTTTGAACCACAAACAGCGCCATATCTTGCAAGCACATGTTAAAGTTTCAGTAAATCATAAAACAGACCTATTTCAGCAGCCTTCTCCACCACACACACTCTCAACTCCTTGCTCTGTTCATTGGCTAATTGTTTGAGTCTGATAGCAGCAGATAAACCAGCTGGTCCCCCTCCCACTATACAAACATCAACTTCATCTGCAAACCTCTCAAAATCAATATCTGAAATATAACCAAGAGCATTTGAAATTAAAATCTTTATAAAGGATTAGATCAGTGGCCTTAAGCTAAACAAAGTGAAGACAATTTTAGTGTTCCAGTCATTTGAGTGATCAGTCACTAAACTTGATTTTATATTTAGTTCTTTTTATTATCCAATTAGATTCCTAAAAATCTGGATTTGACCATATTTAAATTCCGGACAAAAGGCCTTAATTCTGACATACAAAATAAAATGTTGATTATTTTAATGATTTATAAATAATTAAAAAATTGACAAATAGAGATATAAAAATTGAAAATAAAATGAAATAAATGGAGTTTATGTCCTACTCTTCTGTACCTAATGAAGACAGACAACACCATTCAGTTTGCAATAAGGGAAATTTTGCCAGGACAAGACATAGATATTGAAATATTACCTTTCCATCTTGGATCTTTATCTCGGGGGTGTACAGTATAATGTGTGGTAATTTCTGGGTAGGATTGTTGTGTACTTTGACATCGCTGAGAGAGGGCTGACAAACATTGACGTGCTGAAAATGGAATCATATTTTTACTTCAAAAAATACTGAAATATGGTACCTAAAAATTTCAATCAGGGTCAATGTACTTTTAACCATTTTCTCCATGACGATTGGAATAGCTGTACTTCCAAAGCTTTCCACAAAAAATATTCAGAAATATACCTTATATTTATATACGTTTTTTTTTGTTTCATTTGGTAATTTACCGGTACTTTATTTTTGAAGACGAATGAACACTAATTTTTATTCACTTTTTTGGAAGGTAAATTTTGATATTTCAATTAGGACTATTTAAATTCCTAAAAAAATGGAAAGCAAAATAGGCCTAGTTGAATTTCACACATTTAATGAATAGATCAACTGCTAGACTAATTTTTCAATTTAAGGGGATGTTGGCTTTAATGATTTTGAATATTAATGAGTTGGCTAATTAGTCTTATGTTCAGTCAAGGGTAAGTAATATTGTCATTAATTTTGCAACTATTAGTAGGGCCTAGTTTGGACTTTGACCCTGACTGATGTTTTGCTTACCTGACAAGTGTCAGTTACACAACTCTCTCTCTTACACAACCATTGATCAAAAAAAGAGAACAGTTTCGTGTTCAGAATAAGTTTGAATAACAAAAGATGACCCTTTACTACAAAAACTAGTTCAATATCCCTCATTAGTAATTAGGTGAGCAAAATAGTTGAAACTTCAAATCCTGAAAATTTCTGACATCGAATAAGAAATTTTCAATGAAAATCTGAAATTAGTGAATCAAATTGTAGCATTTCAGATTCTTTACATCATCAGTCATGTGACAAATAGTTTTGACGTCTGCAACTCAAAAATTGAAATACTTACATAAGTTTAAAGTCTGCACAGAAATTCGCGACCTCAACAACGACGCCATGTTTGTTATGAAATGGTTTGTTGGAGATTGTCGCAAAAGTAGATCAAAATTTAACATAAGTTTTTTAATCCACTGAAATCCACATATTTAGAATTTTAACAACAAATATGAAATACTTCTTGTAAGGAACCATACCAAAGGTAATTATAATAAAATCAGGGAGAATTTGAAGTCGTTATTTTTACAGAACGATTTTCTATTGTCAAATCGGACATGGAGTCAAATCGTCGATATGTTTGTTTTTGGGTTGTTATTTGTAGTACTGTTGTTGTATTGACAGTCGTATAGAATTGGTGGAAATGGTATACTCACCATTAACGTTACTGAACACGATAGTTAACACAAATTATTTGGGATCGTGATCAAAAATATTATGGTTCAATTTGGTAAATATAATTTTTTTTTTATATATTCAGGCGTCAAGTCGGATTCAATGTCAAATTTGGACCTGTTTTACTCCTGATTGCCTTTAAATGGTGATGTCAACTCCTGAAACCCCCTTCACCCCCCTAAAGTCCCCCCCCCCTCACATTCAGCCCATAGAGACAAATATAGACTCTTTATTTCAAGGGTCAGAAAAATAAGTCTAATACACAAGGACATGGTCCTGTCTAACATTCAGCCCATAGTCATAGATTAGAAAAAAACACATAAATTAATTACGTATTTCGACTTTGGTCGAAAACGTATTGTAATCGTTCGGATTATTTTATTTTTTTTTTTTTTTTTTTTTTTGTAATTCTTGGATGAGTTTGCAGACAAACTGGTAAAAGGTGCAGAAATTCTAAATCTACAGTTGATCTTAGAATGATTTCTATTATCAAATAAAACAAAACCGGAAGTTCTATCTCTGACAGGAAGTGAGAACCGGAAGTTTAGGTTTTTTTGCTTTAGCAAGTTTATTTTCAGTTCGATTTTGACCGGATTTTCAGATTTGAAAACTTCAATGTATTTGTCAATTAACAATTATAGGTTTTATGCAATTAGGTTAAATATTTTACCCACGATTTGCAATTCAATATTCAAGGGTCATCGGCAAAAATTTCAGACCGTGATTTCTCCTTTAATATAAATGGTAAAATTTTGAAACTTTACCAGTTAATAGGCGATATGTTTATAATTTTTGAAAAAATGTGAAAAAAAAAATTCCACTTCCGGTTTAGCCTCAAATGACGTAATTACGTAACTTCCGGTCTATAACTGCTAGGTGAAAAGTGAAAACTGTTTTATAAATAACTTGTCAATAGTAATTGATTTGACCTAAATAATTAGGTCAAGCTGCCATATCGGCCGCCATTTTGAATTTTCGTTACAATTCTTAAATCCGAAATTCAGACACTACTGATAGACCGATTTTGATGAAATTTAGCACATAGATACAATGGATCATTATCTACCTTTTCTTGGAGACCGATTTTCAAATTTCGTATTTTCTTTCGAATTATTTAAATTTCGATTTTTTCAAAATTAGGTCACTTTAACGGGTACGGAAGGTGTGACCCACTTAATCTATGACCTTGAAAATTAGGTCAAATAATATTCAATATATTGTCTACGAGTAGATATTTTTTAATTTTGCTTACTTAAAAAATTCATAGAGATAAGTGTACTTAAATACAGCAAAAATTGATAATTTTCATATTTTCGCCATCATTAACCGTTACGGAAGGTGTGACCTAATTATTTTATGACTTTGAAAACTAGGTCAAATGATATTCAATATATTGTCTAGATGTAGGTCATTGCAAATTTAGCCTACATAATATTTTAAGGCTCTCGAAATACGTTCATAATTGTAAGCAATTCTAGTTATGAATTTTTCTTGTTTTAGGATATATTTCTATTGGTGATAAAAAATGGAAGAGGGTTTAGAAATACAGGACTTGGATGGAACAGAAATGATTCTTCAAAAGATGGATGCTCTAGTTCTGGGGGATGAGACTTCCCCTTGGGGTCAGAGTTCATCTCTTAATTTAGGAACTCAAACAACAACAGTGAGGACCCCAGCTGACCCTTTAGTTGCCTGGGGTGCTGAAAATTTAACCCTAAATCCATCTGAAGATGGGATAAATGACAAACAACAATCATTGAAGGATGGTCTATTGAATCAAGAAAATCATTCAATATTTAATGAAGATGAAAATAGTTCCCAATTTGAAAAAATTCCATCAGAACTTTCATTGTCATCATCATCCAACATGACAGAGACGCCATTTTCTTACCTGCCAGATGAGATGACAATCAAAATATTTTCGTACATTTCTCAAAGGTGTCTGTTGTCATCTGTATCTAAGGTTTGTAGAAAATGGTCGTATCTTGCCTTCGATTCTACATTATGGACGTCTGTGAATCTGGAAATCTTAGAAATTGAGACATCAGTTGACTTGTGTCAATTATTGAAACAAATTCCAGGAACTCAAAGTCTTTCAACGTTGTCGAATATCAAAGACCTTTCATCAGGAACTTTAAAAGTCGTGACAGACATGCTTCCAAATCTGAAGAAAATAGATCTGGGATTTTGTGTCTTTGATATTATTGGCTTAAATACAATTGTGAAAAATTTGGTAAAACTGGAATCTTGAATTTAGAGGGATGTACGTGTAAATTTGGTGATCGATTTGTGCTCATGCTGGGAGAAGCGAAACAATTAAAACATCTGAATCTAAGTCACTGTGTTCTAACGGATCAACAGCTGATTTATCTCAGTCGACAGTTGGATGAAATCCATTCGTTAGATATCAATGGAATCTTGTATATATCTGATCTGTAAGTCTGTCAGTTTAATCACTTTTTAAATGAAATGAAGGGAGTTTTACTTCCTTCTTTCTGCAACTTAATGGACTAATGAAAACAGATCTATACTTAGAAATGAATGGAGTTTTACATCCTACTCTTCTGTACCTAATGGACTAACGTCCTACTGGTTTGTAGTCAATTGGCCAAAAAAGAGGGGCAACACCATGCAGTGTGCAATGAGGGAAATTTTGCCAGGACAGCAGAATTAGCCTACTTTTTTTGTGATTTCCAGCTGTCGAGGGATCTTTAACGTACACAGACTGTAGCACACGGTGTCCATTCAATTGTCTAAACGCTTTTTCCATGTCAGTCTCTCCGACCTGCATCACTGACAAGGGGAAACCAGGCTAAAAATCTAGAAGTTTAATGAGCAAGGATTTAACCAACTGAGCCACCAAAGCTCAGATTGTAAACAGGATTCCTAAACTTCCTAGTCTAATGGAAGCATCAATTGATACCATTCCAATTTTCTAATCAGATGTCTGTGGTTCCTAAACTTCCACTAAACCTAAGCTACTGATAAGTCATAAGCTTTAGCAACAGTGATGTCAGTATCTGTAAATTTCCGTAACCATAGACAACTGCCTGAACACTGGAATGGTGAAATTAGAAACCATTCATGGCAATGATACACATGAAGAATCCTTGCAATTCCCTTAAAGTCAAGAAATTTGTGCAAATCTGTCCCTCAAATGTAAGACTTGTACCCCCAAAATAAAGTTAACCAGGGTATGATTAGAGCCTCAGAAGAACCTGCCATGAGTTAGAAGTTTGTTAAGAAATTGTAATGATCCTGGGGCAACAAAGAGTTTTGCCGTTGTTTTAAATCTTGGCTGGGTTTGATTTATCCGACCAGCTTCCTGGAGAGGAGTTGACAATCTCATAGCAAAATGAAACCAGGCAATTATCTTACGTGGCGCATCTGTGGTCGTTAATACTGAACAAGGGTCGAAGTGGAGTTCAACCCTAGAGAAGACTGGTTTCTGCAACTCCAGTGTCACCCCTGAGTCAACTCTCGGAGTTTTGGACGTGTGAACAACTTACCCTGGTTTTTCTGTTTTATTTTCAGGTCTATGGAGGTTTTGTTAACCAAACATTGCAATTTCTTACAAGTTCTAAAATTAGATGGAGAAGAGCTCTCTGATGACACTATGTATCTTGTGTCAACCTGTGTTTATCTTCAAACTTTACAAATATTCTTCTGTGAACTGTTAACAGATTCATCATTGCAGTATTTTCAGGTTGGTGCAGCTTAGAATATTTCTCACCCATGAAAATAAAAAAAACTTGTGAAGTATTTGACCAATGAAAAAATAAAAGCAATTTACCTACCTGAAATAAAGTAGAGTTATTTTTGCTGCACTAATTCAAGCCAATTAAGAAGCCATCTTTTGTGCAATGAGGGAAGATTTTTGTTTTTCATACCAATGGACTTGGGACATGGACATTTTTCTAGGAAAGTAGATTCAATTTTTATACACTTAAAATACACATTCTGTTGACAAAGTCGTTCATTTTTCAGAAATTAAAGAACTTACAACATTTAACGTTAAGAAAAGGACCAGGTTTCTCGACGTCTGGGTTCCTGTCATTTTTCAAGAACTGTAATTTATCGGGAATTAAGTCGCTGGACGTGTCAGAATGTCCAGATCTGTCAGATAAATCAATTCACTCTCTAGTCCAACAGTAAGTTAATATAACTCGTTTTAAATTTAGCTCGAATGGTCAGATGATCTTTTACATGATTTTTCTTCAAATTTTATAAATACAAGAGATATCTTTTGGGTGCTATGGAATCCTACTTCTCTAAAAGGACGGGTCCTGTCTACTTTTGAACCAAATATTCAAAAACTTTTACAAAAATTGAAATCTTGTCACCTTTTCTTAATATATTTTGTGCTAAATGTCATGTGGTAAAATTTGCTTTGACTATATTTCAGGTGTGGGAGTAAAATAAAACGTATCAACCTATCTTGGTGCTGGAATTTATCAGAAAAAAGTTTGATAGCTATCGTAGATCATTGTAGGTAGGTCCATACTGAACTGAACACAATTTCAATTTATTTTAAACAGTGCCGCCAAAAGCCAGCCCTTAGTGCAGCTTGCAACCTATCAATATATCACTAGATAGATGCTAGAACCTTTTCTAGTTTCAAACAAAACAAATCTATTTCAGTGAGTTGGAAGAGATGATATTTGCCGGTGTAGATATCCGAGGTGACTGTTTACATCGTGTACCAGAGGAAATGCCTCGTCTAGTTTTATGTGATTTTGAAAAGTGTTCTTTTGTAAGTAATTTTTGAAATTATGTTTCTATTAATGATAAGCTTAGTTAATTAATTCCCCGGATGATGAGACAGGGCTGTTGATTTAACTGTATTTGCCAGTCATGTCTGATTGGAGTTCCAAAATGACTGAGTGTAATTTTATTATTTAGGACATTTTCTATTCAAATCAGTTATATTTTGGCATTTTTCATGCATTCTTGATGAAAGAACTAAATAAGATCTTTATTTACGTGTTGAAATGTGATCTGAGACAAAGGTAGGCCTAACAAGGTGGAAACATAGAGTGAATGCATTGTTTGAATAATGCTCAGGAAGTGATGATAGTCTACATTTCTGAATCAGTGCTGTGTGATTTTGTTCAGTTGTAGATGAATTCTAGTTTAGATTTTAATTCTGATAAGGGATAAAGTCCGATAAAAATATCTTACATCTATCAGCTACTAAAGCCAACAAGAATTAAAATCCGTTTTAGAGAAAAAGATAAAAGTTATCAACTTTTGGTAATAAAATATTAAAGAATGATATATATATTATGTATTATAGGTTAATGATGAACTGTTAGAGAATATTGTCAAAGAAAAACCAGATATTATTATAATGAATTACCATGGTGATAAGTTTATGAACATTCCTTCCTGACTACAAGGAGAACTATAGTGAATACCATATAAGGACATCGGTTTTTAAAACTTGTTTTGTGTCCTAACAGTATATTACATCTTCACATTAATCGTGTTTCCACTCGGCCAAAAAACGGCTTTAATCTAGCTTTTCTGTGTTTCCACTTGTTCAAATTGCCGAACCATTACGGTTAGGGAACTGAAAACCTCCCTTTTTGTGTTTGGTAATTTAACAAGTGGAAACAAAAAAGCTAGCTTAAAGCCGGCTTTTTGGCCAAGTGCAAACATGGTTATTGATTTAATGGAACTCAGAATATGAAAGAGATTTGCCGCCATAGTTTTATAAACAAAAAATGTGTACTGAGACCTCATTCTATTCCTTTTACCCCATATACTTCATTATCACACAAACTACTGACAGAAATTTATCATAAACGAAAGCAAAAGTAATGGTTTTAATTTTTTTTAATATATTTCTTACAATTCTCTATATATCAATACAATATATATACTTTATTATTAAAACTTTGGAATTCATAACAGTGCTAAAATCAGTAGCCAATCACTGTGTACGAAACCTGAACCAGTTTCATAATCTAAGCCTCTGATTGGATTAACTGAAGTTTGAGCATAAGCAATTTATAAAATTTAATTTACTCAAAGGTATGCTAAACTTCTAAGAATTCTGTCTTTTAAACTTTGTCTTGACACCTAAATACTACGAAAAATCTTTGGAAAAAGTGACTTAGGAGCACTTTGAGACATGACTGGCAAAACTCAGGACTCCTGATATAAACTAATATCACTATTACATAAATTTATGGATATGATATATAATGATGTATCAACATCTGACCTTGACCTTCCAGATGTCCTCCATAATCCTAAGCCAGGAAATACAAGGACATTTGGTTTAAATCTGAAAAGACTATTTTAACAGTTCCATAATCATGGTTTAAAACTGCATCTCTTATGCCAATAAAACTTCAAATTGATTATTGAATTTAAATCTATACCAAAACATGACAAAAATAAATAAAGATTTCATGGTTGAGCAAATAATAGCCTCAGCAGGAATGTTTTTGTCAATTTCAACAGCTGATCAGTTAAGCCTTCATTTAAATTTGTTTTAAATCATCATAAATATTTAAAATGTCACATCACATATGAGACCAAATTTTTGTTTCGTTTTTTTAAGCTATTATATTCACTAAAACCACTTCAGTAGGGCTACAGAACGAAACAATGGTGTTATTTTCATTAGATTGGAAATATGGCTAAAGTTTGTTGAATCAACTGGCTGCAAAAACTTGCAAGCTCCTGTAAGACACTGGCGGACTCAATTAAAAAAATTTTTGCAATTGGCGATTGCCAAGTTGACAATTATAGTTGTCATGGGAACCCAACTCACAACTTAGTTGCATTGACAGTATGGTGTGAGGTATCCTTTATATCAGTATCGTGTGAGGGGGCCTTTAAGACATAAGACTAAATTGTCAATCAGACATGACTGGTAAATTCATTAGTCTGATTGCAGAGCCCTAGTCAGATCTGCCAGACATACAACTTGATGATCGGTTGCTTTAGTCCAATCAACAACACTGGATCAATGTTTAAAAATTGAAAATAGTCATAATGTGATAGATCGGGATCCAGTAAGGTTGAATCAAACATGCCCAGTAAGGAATTGAGAGAGAATAAATAAGAATAGGTGTATAGTTCTATATACAATTATTAATCAGTTCAATAGTGAATATCAAGCCTAATTTCATCTTTTATTACCAGGGCCTGTTTCACACAGCTTATATACGAACCATGTATTGTATGTTTGTGAATATTAATATTAAAAACTATAATAAACATTATAAATATTCATAAGATTTTTATATCTTGAAGGCATAAAATAATTTTATAAATGGCTACAGAATTCATCAAATTTTGTTTACAAAGGCAGCATTTATGTTTCATTTTCACTTGCCCTAAAATATTCAGTTCTAAGCTTTTTGAAAACAGAAAAATATGACAGGTAAAAAACTGGCTCGGATTAACAACCCCTCTTAAAATCTAAAATTAGGCTTGAAAATTCTCCATTATTTGATTTAAATATACACATCAATTAAAAAAATCAGGAATAAATACAATACTGTTTATAGTAGGACGGATAGTTATCATTCTAAATGGGGGTGGGGATTATTCAAGGCAAGGTCCTTGAGGTAGAATAACATAGAATATGATACACAATTACAGAATTCAGAATTGAAGATGGTGAAATTGACTTAAACACCATAGAAATCACAAATTTAAAAAAAAATTGTGGTCAAAGGTTTCGAACTTTCATGCAAAAAGGTTGACAGTTATGTGTCAAACTCATAGCTACTTTCATTATTTGCTACCATACGGCTGATGATAGTTTTGATGAGAGGGCATCTGTCATTATTGCCTACCGTATACAACTAGTATTCACTATGGTGTGAGGCCTACTACTCAGATCAACATCTTTTACAAACTCAATTATTCCAGTGTTAAAAAAAGTACAGAGTTATTGCCCTTGCTTGCCTTGAAACATGATGTTATAGAGATTGATATATCACAGATAGCTATTAAATGTAAATATTGGACACACTGGCTCGAATATAGAGTTATACATACTACTGGGACCTTATTCTAGAAAACTTAACTTAAGATGATTTTAGTGTTCCAGTCATCTGCCTTATTCTAGAAAACTTAACTTAAGATGATTTTAGTGTTCCAGTCATCTAGGGCCTTATTCTTGAAAACTTAACTTAAGATGATTTTAGTGTTCTAGTCATCTAGGACCTTATTCTTGAAAACTTAACTTAAGATGATTTTAGTGTTCCAGTCATCTGATTGGTCAAACCCTTAAATTGATTTTAAATTCAGTTTTCTTATCCAATCAGATTACTGATTCTGTTTCTCCGGATTTTATCTTATTTAAGTTTTAAGAGAATAAATCCCAGGTGAGCAAAAACAGTAATTTACAATCAATTTTAATGCCATTAAAAAATTACTTCAGTACACACTAAATCAACAAAAATAAGTTTTTTTTTAACATGTCCAGAAGCAAGTTTCCATAACGACCCTAAATTCAAGCCAGTTACTCAGTACTCATGATGGAATGTTAATTAAAAATAAACCAATTTAAATATTCTAATTATAGGTGTTTATCACAGGACGTCTTTAACGGAGGTTTCTTCTTCTTCCAGTTGGAAACTACGCTCAGTTCTCTCCGGGGAGTAGCCTCGTTTTGATTTACTATAATACGATGTTTCTACAGACTGATATCTAAATATAAAAAAAGGTAAAATATCTTAGGGCTTGTTAATAAATGAAAGAAAGAGTTAAATAATAAAACATTATAAGCTAAGACAAACTTAGAAACTGAGTGATCAATGTGGACTCTCTGAAAGAGATGTCTAATTGACAAACATTGACAAGAAATAAACAGAGAGGTATATGGGCTCTCTTAAAGGTTTTAATTTTGAGTCAAGATTAACAAGTATAATAAAATTACCTAGTAGTTGATCCGTTAGCACCACCCACACCAGCAGCGCCCCCTGGACTTCGTGACCTTGACCTTGTCCTAGTGATAGATGGACTGTAGGAACGACTGGCGTGTGTCGAACCCAATGAGGTGTGTGAGGTTTCGTTTCGGGAAGCATGCGAAGCTGACGAATATTCATTTAATGGGCGGGAAGTATGGGATACATTAGTTGAGGAATAGTCTGTCATTGGTCGAGTCGTATGGTGGGTGGAGCTTGAATATTCAGGAAGTGGGCGTGTTGTACTAGATGATGAATATTCGTTAATTAATGAAGGTGCATTCAAACCATTTCGTCGTAATTCCTGAGTAGCTCGCTCTCTGAAATAAAAAATAAATATTACATGAAATTGGAGAAATATACAGAAAGATTGAACTTCTTGGATTAAAACGAATTGTTGTCAGTGTGAACTGATTTATTTTCTATAAGACAATAATAATCTCCATAGAAATTACTGTCTTTCACAAGTTGATATCATTGTGGTTGAAATTAAAAATCAACGAATACATAAAATAAGAATATGAATGAATGAAATAAAGAAAAGAAATATAATAAATGAATGAATACAATTAACTAATAAGTGGATGAATGAATGAATGAATGAATGAATAATGAGTAAATGTTATAGACAGAATGAATTTATCAATCTTATTTACCTCTCGAAACGTTCGTTAGTCAACTGTCTCCTCAATCGTTCTACATCACCTTCTAATTCTACGTTTCTAGTTCGTAGTGACGCCACTTCTCGACTCTGGGTTTGACTGAAATAATTATATTTTAAAATACAATTCTATGTTGATACAAAAAACATCAGACAACAAAAATAAATATATTGGACCATTAATAAGTTGTTTATTTCTAGATCAGCCTAAACTAAAGATGGAGTGAAGGCAATAAAAGATTCATTTTATTTCTATCAAACCAGGGTAGAAAGTAAATTTGTGCCCAAGTTTGAATCCTACATGAATGACCCTTTAACCATAGCAATCTAAATAGAAGCCATGCATTTCAAACACAACTCTCATGCAAATGAGATGTGATTTGCATTCAGAACTCATGTCCAATTTCATCATTCCCAACCATACACAACTAGTTATCACTATGGTGATAGGGCATCTTGAAGAAAAAACAAACATTAAAACTTACATTTTACTTTCGTTAAGAGTCAAACGATCTTTCAACATCTGATTCTCAGCTTTGTTTTCTTGAGACGAAAGTTGAGAAGCGAATTCCTTCTCACGGTTTGACTGTAGAACTTCCTCCAGACTTTTCAAAGACTTCCTCTCCGATTCCAGTTGAGTCTTCAGCAAGTCTGCTTCCTGTTGTAAATCTTCAATAATTTGGGTTTGCTGAAAAATAAGGAAATTGATAAGTTACATAAAAAGATTTCTGTCGGTTTCAATTTGAAATTTAATACAATTATTTGAAGCGGATATTTTAGTTTGTGACATAACACAAAAACAAGGTAATAACACACTTCTTTAATAACAAGGTACATAACACATTCTTTAATAACAAGGTACATAACACACTTCTTTAATAACAAGGTACATAATATTTCAACACAATTTACAAGTGTTGTTATCAACAATATATATTTCTTTGTCTTTATTAGCGCTCTCTGCTTGAATTCTAATGTCAAACTTGGCTTCTTGTGTTACTAAACTATTGCTAACTACTTTTAAATTCAGGTAGGCCGAATATAATAAGTGAAACTCACTTCAAAAAACGATCAAAGCCATAGAAATAATAATATGGTCATTTATAAAGGGTTAGTAACCACGTCACTCAGGGACATGAAAAAATAATCCTTGAATAACATAATACAAACCTGTTCCTTGTCCAAATTCGTGGCAGTCAACTGACGCTGTAGAGTTTCTTTACTTCCCTCCAGACGACTGCAGAGTTCACGAACTGCTGTCATGTCGGCAAATAAATTCTGTTTGTCATCTTCAGTTTGTCGTAAATTCTCCTCCAAATTACCAACCGATCTGGTCAAGTTCGACACCTGGATTTCATACGCTTGTTGAGCATGAAGATGCTGAAATAATAAGAAATATTTGGGTTATACTGTGGTCTGAGATATCTACCTTGACTTAAGAGTTACCTCCCTTGTAGAGAAGTTATGATGGCCTTAATGAAGTTAGAGGTTGGAATTGTCATAAGCTGGCTCTTTAATCTAAGTCATTCCAGCAAACATAGGTGTTGCACAGTAAAGATGTTATGTTCTAATTAGAAGGCTGGGTTGTATGTTTGCAACTGTGTTTAGGAAAAAAACATGGAAAGTCTTAAGGTTTTAAGAAATATATGATTTTCGAACAAAACCTACAGTGCATGCTTACAGGCTAAATTTGAAATCAATTTTTGTGATCAAATGACGACATAGAAACTAAATCATTCCCAATCAAAATTTTTTCATGTCCATACCTCCTGAATCTCCTTCTCCATGTTGTCCACCTTATCTCGCAGACGGCGTAACTCGGAATCTTTTGTCATCAGTTCCAGTCGTAGATTAGACCCCTCACTCTCCAGTTGATGGCTGGACATCTGGTATTGTTCAGCCTCCACAGAAAGTTTACGGTACTGATCCAGTAGGTCACATCTTTCTTGTTCCTATATTAAACGGAGAAAAATGAGTCAAATTCATTCCTAAATTACCCAAAAGCCACAAGTAATCATTGAAGTTTTTATCATTTATAAGTAATTACTTTGATTTTAATTGCATTATAGAGAGTCTATTCTTTAGTCATGACACCTGGTAAATCTAACTGATGAATATATACTCTTATTGACCAAGTTTGGGAAGTTAAATTTTATGCTAAGTAGATTTCAAATAATCTATAATTTCAGATCCGACACAAGGGACGGCAGATATACCACGCCTAGAAACCTATAAATATCAGACAACTTACCTTGGTAGCTAACACATCTTCTACTCGTTTAACTTCTAGTATATATTGTTGAATCTGCATCTTCAAATTCTCGCGTTCTTCCAAAACATCCTGTAACTCTTGATTCAATTTCTGAAAATTTGCAATTTAGTAATTTGGATGTCAGGACTCAATCACCATTTTTGAGGTTGATTTGGGCTATATATATGTAAATAGTCCATGTACTAGGGCTGTGTTATTGCATTTGTACTCAGCAAATTAGCAACATCTAAGAAAAAAGACAACTATAATCAACTTACCTGGTTTTCTTTAGTCATGACTCCGAGGTCATCAGCTAGTCTACGATTCTCTCGTATCGCTACATCTTTAGCTCGTGATGTTTCCGTCAATTCTTCGCCAGTACCGTCCAATTGTCTTCTCATACTCTTTAACTCTCGGTCCTTCATATTTAAACTTTCCTTAGCATGTCTGAAAGGGTAACGTAAATCGTCAGTAAGAATGTCCACGTTTAAAATTTGGCAGGCAGGACTCTCATCAGGGTGGGGTCAACAGGGGCTGGACACAGGCTAGTACAAAAGAAAACCAACAAGGTGAACATTTTGATTGGGATTTTGGTCACTCATCTGGTTTCAAGTTTCCTAAATTTCTAGGGGAAGGGGGAGAGTCAGGACAAAAACTAAGGGTCCTAGTACCAATTTCAATCCTGGGAACGAGGCTGATGGCAGCACAGAATGCCTAAATATGGTTAAAAGTGTTACCATAGTGATTTAACTCAATCAAATTCAATTTCGTTTCTCACTTAACATATGCACTAAAGATAATATCGTCATGTCATCTTTTACTCTAGCTCCAATGTAGTTTCAAGGCCAGTCTATGATTGGTCAGTCCTGCTGTAGTAACTATATTAACCAATCAAACTTGAAGAAATTATTAATCTATGATACTTACTCTAGCTGAGCCTCTACTTCACTCACCCGGATCTTCAAATCGCTCAAAAACCTTTCCTATAAATATAAAATATCATATATATTAATTGTTCCTTTTAGTTTTTACCACAATTTTAACATCTAATCAGAGTTGAGACCGTCGTGAGACAGGTTAGTTTATCCCTACTGGTAGGGAACAGGGGTTGGATTGTTCACCCACCCACAGGGAACATGAGTTGGGTTGAGACCGTTGAGTTTTACCCTACTGGTAGGGAACGTGAACTGGGTTGAGACCATCTTCAAGGATAGTTCAACCTACCTTATCATGGAGTTCGTTATTATACTGAGCAATCTTTTCTGTCTTCTCATCTACTGTCATCTGTAGCGAATCTTTTTCACGATCCATGGAGCTCAATGTACTACGAAGTTGATTACATTCGTCCTTGCTGATAGTGTACGACCTTGAGACTTCGGTTAAACGTTCTTCAAGATGGACGATACGTTCTTCCTGAGAGTGGAGTTCAGATTCACGTCTGTTCAGTCTTCGTTGAGTTTCTTCTAAAGATTTCTCTGCCTCTTCTGCCAGCATTCTGAAAGTTTGAAAAACAAGTTATTAGGGGCGTCTTCGTTAGTTGATTAAGGTCAAAATACAAATCCTGTTAATATGAGTTTAAAACTTAAAAACTTTGACAGCTTCAGCTTAACTCAAAATAAAGTGCAACAAAAAATTTGTTCTTTTACCATATTTACAACCAAATTGATGGTTAAATTTTTTGTGGATCAGGGCTCAGGTTATAGATCTAACTACCTGTATCACTTTTAACAATGAGTAACGCACATCAGTTTCAATATCAATATAATCTTATACAGTAAAGCATTGTAAAGCAGGGCTCTAGACTATAGAAAGATAAAAACTTACTTCATTTGAGTGGAAGATTGTTTGTTCCTGGACGCAGATTCACTTGCTTCATTAAGATGAGTTGATGTTGATTTGAGCTCATCTTCCAAACTCCGTATCTCGTCCTTCAAGGTATTCATTCTGACTGTTAACTCATTACGTTCTGCTTCGACGGTATGTAACGTAGACTCTAGATCCTCTACCTTCTGTTCTAGTTTGGCTCGGTCCGACAGCGAAGATTCTGTAGCAATCTAAAATGCCAAATGTCAGTTAAATATGATTAAATTTTGACTTCTTCTGTACAATAGGAAATAGATGTGCAGATGGTTATTATGAAGATTTATTATTTTTTAAGTGTGTCATCAATTTGCTCATATTATCTTAAGTCCTTTTAGTGGAATTCTAGTTACCACAGACGTCTGATTGAAAATTAGAATGGTGTAAATTGAAGTCATCAGTGTCCCCATCACACATACAAAATTTTGTAAATCTCTTAACAATCTATATAAATAATTTTAATTGAATTTTATTTCCATGACAACTGAATAGGCCTAATGTCTGCTAACCTTCAAACGTTCTCGAAGACTATCTCGATCCGTGACGACACGGCGTAAATCTGTGATGGCATCATCACGTTCGTTCTCGATACGACGTAACACAGCTTGGGCAGCCAGTGATGTCTTCTGGGATTTTGGTGACGCAACCAACTCTCTTCTTACCCTCATTAATTCATCCTTTGTCTGCAACAAAATTTTCAAAAATTACTTTACATTAAAAAAATAATTTAATTCATGTGAAATCAATCAAATGAAAAATATGAATAAGATTTTTTTTATTTGAATCATTTTTAATTCAGATAACTAAGACCAATATTATAGATATACTTCTTATTTTTAATTTTCATTTCTTGTTACAATATTTTTTATCCATAAGAGAAATGGATTTAAAATGGTTTAATAAATAAATAACATTATTAATATACACCAATATATCAATATTAAATAGTTGACCATACCTCCTCATACATATTGTTCAACTTATCTCGTTCAGACGTCAACACGCGTACATTGGCCTGGATCTGGAAAACAAACATCTTCTAATATGAACAAAGAAAGGTTTGTGTACATACAGAACAGATTCGAAACCGTATTGAAAAATTTGATGTATTATCTGACCCTATGCTAGGATTGAACCCTGGACTGTTGACTTATATATTTAACTAGAGTTCACCTCATGTCTCCCATAAAGAGTCGCCCAGTACCCACCTCTGACATATGACGTTCAAATTTATCTAGTAAATTTTTCAGCTCATCTCGTTCTCTGGTCAATCTTCCAATTTCAGATTCTTCGGTTACGCTCTAAAAATATACAATATTACAATATACAATATTACAATATACAATATTACAATATACAATATTACAATATTACAATCTTAGAGAGACCTTCTCTCAATATTTCTTTGAAATTTAAAAGGAAGATTTGGTTCTTAAATTTTATGAAAATAACCGTTTCACCAGCAAAAAATGTTTTCTTCTTGTGCTAATTTTAAAACTTGGCTCAGTGGCCTAGAAGACTAACACAGTTGGTGCATTAAATACTTTGAATGACTTTAGCTTAGAATGAAATAGTCAATCATTATCAAACTGTACGTACCTTAATAGGGGAAGATCTACCAGATATAGGAGCTCGTTTACTAGTTTTTAAACTTTCATATTCTTTCTTATAATATTCTCTTTCTTCTTCTAGAACCTTGATCATGTTTTCATACTGGACTATATTCTAATAAAATATATAAGATAAGTTTATCAGATCTACCTAATGACTTAAAACACAAGAGGTAAATCAATTTGGTCTGACTGTGGATGACGTATGAAAATCACTACAGAAAAAACAAAAAATAAATTTGAAACAGCCAAATATAAGCACGTACCTTTTTATCAAATTTAGAAGGTGACAAGTCTCGTACTGGACTACCAGTTCGTGATGAAGGTCGTGACCTGAGTGGACTCTTGCTGCGGGATGTCGTCTCGCTGCGTAACATTCTCTGTAACGTCTCCACCTGTTCACGATAGTAATCACGCTCCTCTTCTATTGTGTGAATAAACGCGTCCAGTTTACTCGGCGTTTTACTCTTCTTCATTGGTCCATTCTTTCTCTTTAATCTTTCAATTTCTAACACTAACTCTTTTTCTGAAATAAAATGGAGTTTTACATCCTACTGTTATAATAAACAATAATAAATCTTTATTATCCCAAAAAGGGCAATTTCTTGTACAACAAGGGAGATAGGAATCCTAATAAGTACAAATATTAAACACTTACAGTGATACAAAATATAAATACAAACAGAGAAACACAAACAGTGAAATACAAACAATAGACAGAACACATTGTAGTAACAGCTTATTGGTATATTGACTGTTTCCGTTCTCTCTGGTATTGCTTTCTCCAAGAGAAGTAACTCAGCAATCAGCCTAAAGAAAGTAAGCATTTCAAATCAACTTACCATTAGTGATGAGTTTCGAGTTCCTCTCAGACATACGGCGCTTCTCTTCCTGAAGTTTATCTACTAGTAATTCCAGATGTTGAGAGTTGACTTCTGTAGCGTTAACACGCGCCTTCATTTCACTCATCTCTTTCAACATTCGATTACGTTCCTGGAATAACAAATCCGGGGAAAATTCTTGAGATGATTTTTTGAGGAAGGAAAGGTTAAAGAAATTGACTTGGAAAGTTTAAATTTTGAGTTGTCAATGGATCAAAATCAAGGCTAAGAAAGTTAATACTCAGGACACAACTATATGGAAAATAACTTACGCTGTTTTAACGAGGGTACTCCCGTTTTTATTAAGCAATGAGTTAATACTTACAGATTTAATCTGGGATACCGTCATATCCATTCCTTCTAATTCTATTCTAGATTTCTCTAATTCATCCTAAAATATACAATTCAAACGTGGAATAAAAACTCAAAATTTCAATGGAAATTGTGTAAAATGAAATGAATGGAATTTCATGTCACACTCTTCTGCACCTTATTCGCTAAAAAAGACGTAATATGTTTGTGAAGCTGATTGTGATTGATTGGATTATATAGTAGCCAGTACAACCACAGACTTTGACTTGTTCCTGTTTAGGGTTCTGGTTTGATATATCCTTTAGCTTAAATACAATCAAATTGGTGCACCTACAATTTTTTGTGATAAAAGAAAGGTGGCTATTGCAGTCAAGGTATCAGACACAGTTTGTAATAGCTTAACAATGTGAAGATATGATACAAGAATGGTGACTATTGTAGTCAAGGTATAAGACAAAGATCGTAATAGCTTTATATTATGTAACTGAAGTTACCTTAGCCTCTTCCATCTCTCTATCAGCTGTTTTCACCACAAATTCTTTATCCGTCTGTAAACGTTTGGCCATTCTGTCGACGTCCTTCAGTTCTAGTTCTAATTCTCGACAGCGAGCCTGTAACTTAGCGAGTTTCATATCACTATCATCTCGACCAATCATAGCATCTTGATATTTTCTCTCAGCCTCTCGGTACTTCTGTTGTAATACGTCAATCTGTTGGAACAAATAACATGAAATGAAATGAATGGAGTTTTACATCCTACTCTTCTGCACCTTATGGGCTTACTAAATGTAAATGAAATGAAATAAAGTTTAACGCCAGTTTTTTTTTGCCAGGACAGCTGCATTAGCCTACTCTTTTCGCAATATCCAACTGTCGAGGGATCTTTAACATGCACAACCAATAGCACACGGGGCCTCGATTTATTGTCACCATCCGAACGACTAGACACTTTTTAATGTCAGGCCATCCGAACGGCATCACTGACAGGGGGGAAACACTGCTGAAAATTCTGAAAGGATAAATATACAAAGAACAATAAATAAATACCTGAATATTCAAATGATTTATCATGCGTTCATTGGACCTGTTGCGAGCCTCGAGGGCGACCACATTATTGGGCCGTCCCCCTTCTAACATCTTCGACATTCTGTCTATTTCCTCATTTCTACCTTCAACCTACAAACAGATAGTTAAAATACAAATTTACATTTAATTTTAAATTCCAATTTGAAGGAGTGCTATTCAATTTTGAAATATTTTTCATTTGTTAACGTAGATTCATAATATGAAAATTGGATCATAAAATTTTATATAAATATTTATTTAAAATCTTTAGAGTATTAAATCAATATTATTTTATATGCAAAAAATTTATTATTTGATTATTTCCAATTTACTTCTTTTAAGAAAAATAACATAACTGGATTTGTGTATTTTTGCAATTGGACAGACTTGAAAGTCTGGATTCTTCTAATTACAAAACATGTTAGTTACTAGCGACTAATTAAAAAAATATAAAATTAAAATAAGACTAATTACACTAATTAGATGATATAGATATTGAAATAGAATGAAAAAATAATTAAAAATAATTGAAATAAAGTATTGTTTCTAACCAATTAAATATTTATAAATTATCTAATGTTATTTCTATGATTAAAAATAAATTAAAAGTTATAAGCTTAATAAGAATCAGGTTAAATTCTATTTTGTTTTGTGTGATTTTTCTACAGGGCAATATCATTGTATCAATAAAATGTTATGTCCTAATCCTGGCACTGACACTACACCATGCAGTGTGCAATAAGGGAATTATTATGTTTGGCTTTAAGTATCAATCAGTTTAAATGTACTGTATATTTAATGGTTACTCTAATTAATACAAGTATATATACAAGTTGATGTAGATCTGAAGGTATACTAAATTTTCGAAAAAAAACGCTGAATTTTAAAACATCTTTACAGGGTGAAGAGGCTTGTTTAAAAACATCTTTACCATAATATTATAATAATGTCAGACCGATAATGGGAGATTTTGATATTATTTAGAGAGTGGCTTTTATAAATTTAATATTTAAGTTTGCTATAATAAGGATACGGATAAGGATAATATTTGCCAATGTGTTGGTGGTGGATGACAAGTTAACATCCTTACCAGCTAATGCTGATATCAAAGTCTAATTTGCTTATGTTCAAATCTAACTGCTAAATATTATTAGGTTTTGCTGTACTGTAAGTAATGGTATATCTGAATCATAACTGTTGACCACTCATCATTATGGCGTGATATAAATCATTAAATATCATCAATATAATTTCCTATCAATTATAACTGATCAATAATCAATCAGGCAATGTGAACACTGTTTGTTTGTAGGCTATTCTAAATGAAAGATATATATATTACTGTAGGGTTGTTTTTATAAAGAACAATAAAGAATTATTTTTGTGTTAATTACTGGATCAATACTAATTAAAAACTGCCACAATTAATATCCAACTAGTAAGTTTATTGATGGACAGATATGATGCTTTATGGATCAATAACTATATTTCTTTTATATATCTGGACACAATGATATGGATAACAATTACTTTCTCTTGATAACACTGCCTGTATGAGCATGTGAAACGTTGAGTTAATAAATATCAGAAATATTATATCTATATATCCAGTGATTCTATATAATATTTGATAACACTGCCTGTATGAGCATGTGAAACGTTGAGTTAATAAATGTCAGAAATAGTATATCTATATATCCTGATTCTATATAATATTTGATAACACTGCTGTATGAGCTTGTGAAAGTTGAGTTAATAATGTCAGAAATAGTATATCTATATACTGTGATTCTATAAATATTTGATAACACTGTCTGTATGAGCTTGTGAAACGTTGAGTTAATAAATATCAGAAATAGTATATCTATATATCTAGTGATTCTATATAATATTTGATAACACTGCCTGTATGAGCTTGTGAAACGTTGAGTTAATAAATGTCAGAAATATTATATCTATATAGCTAGTGCTTCTTAAACAATTACTTTTTAACTAACTTTGGGAATGTTGACTAGTGAACTCTGGTCTTTACCAAGCTTGATCAATTTCTTGATAAGACAGGAGTACCCTCGTCAAAATGTTGCAAGTGATTTAATTGTATCTGTAGTAATGTAAATACAAATAGATACAAATGTAATACAAATAGACAACACTGTTACTGTTAGAGTGTTGATTAGGGTACAGTATACCGCGAAGAAATGATCTCTGTTTGAAATCAATAGTAAAAGTATTGAAGCTGACATCAAACACTGTAGTATTATTTGAAACAATAAGAAGTATAGTGATAGGAAATGAAAGGGACACTAGGCTATCAATTAATCAATTTATATTTTACTATAGACACTAACTGCTGTTTAGTTCAAACCTTAATTTGGTTCACAAGTTTGAACTTGTTAAAAGTTTGGAACTGTTTGGAAACCACAAAGGGGATACAGAGTTGACAAACCCAGTTAAAGAGTGATGTGAAGTGTTCTGGAAGATTGAGCATACTAGTGCATTCAGCATTAACAGAAAATATACAAAAAATTGGTCAATTTGTATAAAAGGAACGTTTTTAACTAAAATTCTTCATGCAGGCTTCATGCAATAATCAAAGTTTTCCATCTAGCACCTTGACTTTAACAACAGAGCCTGGGGATTTTTCTAAATATTACTCCCTACCCTCCCTCACAGTCATTTTGCATGCAGATATATATTGTTGCTGTAAATTTCACTACAAAATTATCTGCCCTCCCCCCTCTTTCAAAACCAGAGGTAATAATCAAGTTGTACAAACACTCCTGAGGACAAAAGAATGGTCATTATGCATACAGTGATCTTGTTTATGAATGGGGGTGAACACCTTGACAGAATAGTCACGAACTCAACGATTCATCATTGACCAAACAAACACAGTCTAATGGTAAAAATATGAGATATGATAATGACTGAATTGTTGTCTAGGGTCTGATATTGGCCCTCAATATATCAAATTTGGCCAGATCAATGTTCAAGACTAGATTTCTATTGTATTATTAACAATACGGATCATATAAGATGATAATTGGCCTTACTGGTGATTTGAATAACGACGTTTTAACGAGCTATCCTAGATTTACAAATACTAGCAATAATCAGTATTATAAACCTTAGTTGTTACAATTTCAGATTCTAGAAAGGTTTTAATTCTTACACGCATTGTCAAAACTAAGCGTTCCATAAGGGCAAAGGTCAAAATATATCACTATCAGTTTTTGCAAAAGGAACAACATAAGATATATATACACAGAAATTTTCTTGTGCGTAAATGAAAACATAAACCCAGGTATTCAACAGTATCTATAGATAGTCTATCTTGTAATAAACACGATTGACGTCAAGCTAGCAAGACTACTATTTATTTTATTCCAAAACGAAATTAGACTACGGGCTCCAGTATTTTAACAGGATAATTAGGACCAAAATAATAAAGTTTTTTTGCTTCTTAGATTTGGATTTCAGAACCGGTGAAAGATCAAGACTTCCATACTTTTCATAATTATAACCTTAACCATTTTTAACTATTGTTTACACTAACTATCTCATCCTATAATGTTGTTTCTTACTTCATGACCTAGGCCAGTGCTTTCTTGAGAATACTAGGTTTCCCCTTGTCAGTGATGCGTCTAGTCGTTCGGATGGGACAATAAACCGAGGCCCATGTGCTACAGGCTGTGCACGTTAAAGATCCCTCGACAGTTGGAAATCGCAAAAAGAGTAGGGTAATGCCGCTGTCCTGGCAAAATTTCCCTCATTGCACACTGCATGGCGTTGCCCGTCTCCATTAGCCCATAAGGTGCAGAAAGTAGGACGTAAAACTCCATTCATTTCATTTTCACAATTCAGTTTAGTAAAATGATCACCAAGAAATAATCCAATATCTGGCAAACATTCTGCTTTAAAACCAAGAAATTCAATATTCAACACATCAATTAAAATAAAAAACATTGTCTAAACACAAGGCTAGATCAGTAGGCATGTATGTATTATTCTACGCCTAGTACAAGGCAAACTTTAGACATATCATGAATATATCTAAATAACAAATCATGTAAATTTAAAATCACAAAATTCTAATAATTCAATAAAAAACAAAATTTAGAATTTTTTAACCAAATGGACCTTTTTTCAAAAGATCACTTACCCCAAAAGAAAAGTTCCAATTGAATCAACAATGTCCTATAGAATAAGACAACTGCAAGTCCTCCTGTCTAATTAACCCCTACTTGTTCTATACTGACTTATAATGAACTTATTAAACCAGCCCAGAACAAAAGACTGAGTCAATCTTCTCCCTGACAAGTTGTAACAAGTCCCTGTATGTGACTAGGTTTAAGTTATTAATTCAATCTCCCATACACCGCAGGGCTTGGTAATCTTATTACAACTTTTAGATTAACTCTTGTTTTAAAGGTGCACACCCTGTGATTTAAAGGTTGATAACCTGTATTTAAATAATACTAAATCCTATTATTAACAGAACACTATGATATAGTAGAATTATTGGATGTGCTACTCCTGATTTTTATTGAACACAACGTTTCTACAATTTACAGATCTACAGGAATTAGTTGTATAAATACAGAACTTTTATTGCCCCTTGCAAACGACTAAAAGTTTTCTCATTTTAGGCCTTTAAAAACTATATCGCCAATAGGGAAACCAGGTTGTAATTTCTCTACCAGACATTGTCCAGGGTATGTCAGACCTACCTGGTAAAACACTTTATATTAGATTTTTAAACGAAAGACTTTATGTCCTAGAATTTATTTGAAATCAATATGATTATATATTTATAATGTAAAACCGAATATATTTTTACAAAAACTTTTAAATTTTGAATTTTTGAAGGGAAGCAGGTCGCACATGCCCCTGCAGCCACAACTTTTAGAATTCCTGATTCACCTCTAAACTAAAAATATATCAAAATCTCAACCACAGCTAGAAATTTACAGAAATATCTCCGATTAATACAATTCAAAAATGTCAAAAACATGCCCCTTGAACCTAAAATTATAATCTAGTTGAATCCACTTAACTATTATTTGTTTAAATGGCCTTACTATTAAAGATTTGTCCAACCTATTAAAGGATTATTACCTGAGGTTTATCAGGGTCAGGTCTACCCAGATTGCAGCCCTCCAGATATAATCTTATTATTCGACTTAATTCCTTTAAATACTGGATTTAGGTCAAATATGTTTTGATGATTGTAAAGAAATATTATTGTTAACTATATGTATTAATATTGTATAATAGTGACTTATCAGATTATTGGTCCACATGTGTCACTTTACAAGACCAGGTTTCACTTGTTTCTCTGAATATTCCTACGTGAGACAACATACATCACTAACCCTTGTGATGTTCCAGCAAAAAGGCTATGTTATCTTGTTATCGCAAAATCTTTGCATTTATTTCTTAAGAATTGTGAGACACAATATTATTCCTTTCCTGGTCAATACAGACAAATTAACAGTCTAGAGCTCTAGTCAGACATGACTGGTAAATACAGACAAATTAACAGTCTAGAGCTCTAGTCAGACATGACTGGTAAATACATACAAATTAAAAGTCTAGGGCTCTAGTCAGACATGACTGGTAAATACAGACAAATTAACAGTCTAGAGCTCTAGTCAGACATGACTGGTAAATACAGCCCTATCAACAGTCAGATACAATTAAAATCAATAGTAGCTTTAGTCAGACATGACTGGTAAACAGAGCTCTATCAACAGTCCTGGTTTAAACATGTATAATAAAACAAGCGGGAAGTGGACACGCCCCCTGATATCTATATAATCCTGTCACAATCAATATGTGTGGTTGATTCACTTCAAACTTTCAATATTTACTTTACATATACTCTCAACTCACTAAAAGAGATTGTAAAGAGGTTTTATAAACTTTTAATGTGTCTTCGGGACACTAATATCATTTTGCACAATTACAATATTTCCCGTATATCCACTGGAAGTAGGTTTTTAATAATGTTACTATTAGAAAAGCTGTTATAGAAATATAGGCCCTTTTACAACAGTGACGTCATAAAATGCTTAGTTTTAGTGGAATTACAGGAATCACAGACATTTCCCTGATGTTCACTTGAGTCATTGTGACTGTTATCTTCAAGGACGGGCACCCCCAAGCACCAAACTTTTGCAGAAAAATTACAATGAAACCATTTCAGCCAAAATTACAATTTAACTGTTTATAATAAACCGCAACGATTAAACATTTGGTGTAATTAGCATTTGTAAGCAATATTTCATTTCTCTTTTATAGATAGCATTCATACTAAATCAATTTCTAGTTATTTCAGACTGGTTAAAAGAACATTATAGTACAATAAAAAGATTATTGATAAAATGATTGTAAAGAGATAAGCCAGGTTCTTAAATAGGTTTAAAAAGGACCGTGTTTATTGAAATGCTTCATTGAATTTTGTACATCAAAGGTAAATATCAGAAGTAATATCATTTTCACCTTTCAAACAGAATAACATATAATTTATTAAAAGAGTTTTGAAACAGATGTCAAAGGTGAACTTTCAAACATGGTCTCAACAAAGGTAACCCATTAGGTAAATAATTGCAAGAAAGGATCAGTAAGTCTAATTAGGATATCCCTTACACCCTACAGGTTGGCTTACTGTAAAATTTTAATGTAGAATCTAACTGAATAACAGATCCTTTTAAACCTCTAAGTTGGCTTACTAAATTTAAGTACCTGATTCAATGTCAAGGATGCCAATGATCAATTTCAATTCAAGACCCAAAATTAAATAATTCACTGTGGCTTACTGAACCTTCATTACCATAATCTCAGACTTGTGACAATTTTAAAACCTTTACACCCTCTAGTGTGGCTGACCAATTAAAGTTAATGTTAGTTTTATCTAATCTATTTATCTAACAGGTATGGCTAGTCTCTTTCTTACCCATTCTCGTTTCTCTATATATGTCTCATTATGACATTTCTGAAATATTTTTCAACCAAATAATTTGCTAATTTTTCTCAATTTTTTTACACATCCAGGTACAATTTTCAAAATTATCAGAACTGTTTTATTTTCAAACCAAACTTATTTTTATTATAGAATCTTTTTATCTACTTGCTCTTTCTAAATCAGACAATGATAAAACCATGAAGGAAAATCGAATAGCCTGGTATTTTGTAAAACCTGAACATGGCATATTCTGATCTTCAAGCATCATGAAGGAAGGTCTAAACTCATAAATTAAGATAAAAAAATAAGATATATAGATATACTACTAAGTTATATTACATACTACATTGCAAAACACGTACAGGAAATGTTATCAAGTAAAACAGGAGTATATCTATATATCTTGTGTTTAGAAACGTAGTATGTAATAAACCTAGAAGTAGTATATCTATATATCTTGTGTTTTGAAACGTAGTATGTAATAAAATAAGAAGAAGTATATCTATATATTTTAGTTTTTATGTAACTTTCCTACTTCTATATGTCTTATAAACAATACACAAATGAATAATTTACATTATTTGCAGAATCCTGCTTGTCGATATTTAAATACCATTAAACCTGTTTATCAACTTAACTTCAATCAATACCTGATCTTACTTTATTATTACCTCACAAATTATTTTAACACAAGTCTTTAGTTGATTAGGAATATATTTATAAATATTCAATATGACAGGCCTCGGATATACATAGCGTACCCTTCCTTCTTCTTGAACATTACACCAAACAATTTTTTAATAATTCTTTAAACAGACACAGCTGTATTTTAAAATCCTGATAACCATTTTTTTCATTTGTCAGACATGCCTGGCAAATTGATCCAATTTAAACTGTACCAAAGGTGTGCATTGACTTCAGACACAGAACTTGCACTACATTGCATAGAATTCTCAAAATCTGCGCCCAGAATCGCATATTGTAAGGTTACTCATTTTGTGAATTCGGATTCACTATTATTTCTTATCTATTATAAAAATAATATTGATAAAAAATTAACAAAACTTACTTTTCCTTTAGGTGTATATTCCTTTATAGTGGCCTGTGAACTCCTTGCAACCTTATACATGTTGGTGTATGACATTAAGAGAGTCCACAAGCATGAAACTGTAGAAGTACTCCTTCACAATACCCTAGGACACCCTTCCTGCTCCCTGGGCCTCTACTGACTGACTAGTTATAATCAATGTAGTAGTCAAGAAACCGGTTAGCTGTGATCAATTTCTATTATAGAATGAGTCGAGTTGTATTCACCTTGTTTATAAAGGATAATAATAGGGGGTGATTGACTATTAGTTTACAGTGAAATATCCCATCGCTAGGATAGTTTACAACTGTTTACAACTAATCACCCATAATCTCTTAATTAACAGGTAACGAACCTATCTTAATTAAAATACTAATCAGTTGCTATATAGATTAGATAAAGAAAGGGCTATTCACACAACAAACAATATTGATTTGATTGGTAAAGATTTTATCCAGCAGATTAAGAATTACAATTACTATATATAATATCCCTGCAATTTCTGGAGATTTTTTTTTCAATTGGAAACTTGGGTATGTTATATTCAAATTGGACATTCTCCAATAGAAGCACTGGAGTCTGTTTCACGAAAACTTAACTTAGGATGATTTTAGTGTTCCAATGGTCAGATTGGTCAATCACTAAAATTGAGTTTTTATTAACCAATCAGGTTACTGTATTTCTTAAAATCTTGATTGTATCTTTGTTAAAATTTTGTTTAACAGGTCCCTGGTCTAGGTCACAAGAAATCTCAACATTTCACATCAGAATGTATTCAGAACTTGCTAGCAGTGGAGAGGTTTAAAAGATAAATAAATAATTCTAAAATATAAAGTGATTACTTCAGGGAGATAATGAAAGGGGATCTAATCTAAAACATCTAACACAAGAATATTACTCAGATTTTTATTTTGGACATCACAATATATAAAACTGTCTTATAAAAGAACAGGTGAATAAGAGAGATCAGAATAAGCAGGTAACTAAATACAGACTAGGTTTAAAACACCTTATATTAGTGGAATTATAAAGAAGCATGCAGTATATAGAGAACAAAAACATTTAATAAATTACAATTAAGACTAAGTAAAAAAACTTTCTACTAAAATTGTCATCTTGGCCACTTCCAGAGGTTTTCTAATTTTTTAATGTTTATCAGGGACACTGATGGCATCAAATTTACACCATTCTCATTTCTCAATCAGACGTGTGGTTCCTGTTATTCGACTAAAACTAAGTGTTTGATGACGTCACTAATCACAAATCTGCTTGCATCACATAATGACTTTGTATTAGTGACGTCATAAAATGCTTAGTTTTTGGTAGAATTATCGGAACTACAGACGTCTGGAAGAAAATTCAAATGGTGCAAATTGACCAGTTGTATCATAAACAGTGAATCAGTGCTCTTGACTAGGCTTATAAATCTGGCAATGTCATGCAGTGTGCAATAAGGAAAACTTTGTAATTATAGTGAGTGACTCAAAGATAAAGAACTTGAGCCATTTCAACTGATCTATTAAATAATGTTAGAAAGCGAAACAGCCAAGATGACGACCTAACAACACTACACTTTGACCTTACCTTCTTTTTAGTGGTTGTTACAAAATGTTTTTTGACCAATCGACGCTTGGTCGTTATTTGTTTCGTCGGTTTAGACATTGGATACATTTAAACCACAAACGACCAATTAATGTGGAGAATATTATTTATAGCGATTACCCAAATTTTTATTCTAGATTATGACCTTTGAACTCATTTTGAGAAACAGTTGATAGCTGAAATCAAAACAAAGCTGGGATCAAAGATTATCTCCGTGCTTCCAGATGGGTTAGTAAACCATGGTTACATCTCCATTAAATCAATTGTTAAAAGAGTCTCTAATATTTCTATGTGTATGGAGAACACTAGTAGACTCAATTTTACATCATTCCAACTTTCAATCAGACGAATGTGATTCCTGCAATTCCTCTAAAACATCATTTTTGAAGTCGCTTATTGAGAAAGCCTAATGTGATTCAAGAATATTTTGCGAAAACGGCAACCAACACTAAGTTTTTGTTGAATTGCAGAAACCACAGACGTCTGATTAAAAATCGATGCTATCAGAGTCTTAGATTATACATCAAATTTTTAAAAACGTTTCAACAATCTTTTTAATTTGAAGAGACAAACTGTGACAGTGGCTTTGAGCAAAAATTTGAAGTCAAAATCAAATTAAAGTTCTAAAGTGCATTTATTAAACAGTTCTTTTTTGATATTTTATTTTTAATTAGACGAACTGGCAAAATCTTTTAATTAATAGTTGCCGAGGGAGACACCTGAAGATAAATGACGTAATTCCAACTGAATGCTTTGAAAAGATGAAATATATCAATAATGATGTTTATTCCCTTCCAATCAATGTGGATATTTCTACCTTTCAAAGGTTATTAAATCATTTAGCCTGCAGACATTGCAGAAAACATGGTATATCATACAACAATATTAGAACCAATCCATCAACATGGATGTTTACCTGGGGAACTTCAATGCCACTTTTTGAATAATAGTTTTTGAAAGTAGATTTGACTCTAAATCTTGTGGTTTAACAAGATCCTAGTTTGACATTTAGGCTCTGTTCATGTTTGAATCCCAAATGAAATTTTCAATTCAGATAAATTTTGAATTTTTATCAACAGGGCAAAGCTCAATCCAAGTTCTTAGTTCTTATAAAATGCATATCACAGTTAAAAACTTAATGACTAATTCCAGCTTTAGATTTATTCCAAGATAGGCAGATATTGGAGTCAAGATATAAGCCAAAAGGTATAATAGTTTGACATTGTGAAGATGCACCCAAAGAATGCCAAGAAAATAATCTGGCAGATAATTCCAATGAATAATTGAACTGTGTTGTAATCAATCAGTCAGTCCTGAGATCCTAAACATTGTCGTTAGACTAATCAATATTTTATAAAAATATAAAATACGATAAAAGCTTCCTTTGTTATTGATTTGACTTTTATAGAAAATAACTTAGTTGTATTTAAGGATTTATAACAGGATGCCAAAAGATTTTCTTGGAAAATACCAGTATAGAATTTGTACCCCCATTTCTTTGGATAAAGAATTGGTATTAAAAAGTCCTGGATGGAATTTGGTTTTTGAAAAACTTATTCCTAATCTATATCTCATCATTGTCCAAGGGGCCAATTCCATCCCTACCCACATTCCAAAACGTATCCATACCACTAATTGCATTTCATGATTATTGCAGGGACATATTTAAGGCAAATATTTCATTTTAAAATATTTTGATTTTCATCCTCCATCCATTATTTTTATATTATTCCAACAAAATACCTTTTAAATATGAAACAACAGACTTTCAGGATGGTAGTTCCTTAATTTTGGGCACCATTTTGAGAAGCACTACTGTGGTACTATATATATTTTGCTATTTAGGGAGCGGTATCTCTTCAAATTTACTAGAATGACTGATCCAGTATGTGATAGAAATCAAAATGAAAAAAATCAATACAGATATGATGCTAGGGAGAATGACCTCGTGCCCTTGAACTCTTCATAGGATTCCTGGGGTCAGATACAAACAGAAAAAATAAAACCAGACTTACATAAAAATCAAAACTTTAAACTTTTACAACAATGTTGAAATATTTTCAATAACAAATATGTCTGCCCCACTGACATCACAATACAAGTCCCAACCTGATTCATAAATTGTGGGAAATTACCTTAAGCAGACGGACTTGATTTTCCCGCCTTTTTCTTTAGAGCAGGTGATCAATGAGATCTCGCGTACAGACACGCTTTTTACAATAAATCATTACTATACTACAACACTATCAGCTATCAATATTGCTAGCTTGGCTATTTATCTTACACAAGGGCTAAATTTCTTTTGTCGGTCCTGTCTGATGTATAAGGCATGTAGACTTGAGGCAGGCATGGCTTTGCCCCCACCCTGCTTAAGTTTTTGATCATTTGATGATCAAGAGTTGCCTGTGGGGTGGGCTAATGCCTAATTCACCCCCTCATCTACTGATTCATAGAGATATGTCAGGGACGTAACTAAGGGGAGAAATTTGCTGTCTTTGAAGTCAGTTAGCTCTCACTAAGACATCAAATTTGTGATATATATAGCTAATAGCATATTTATACTTGTAACCAAAATTTATTTTTGACAGCCCTGTATAGCATTGGTTGAATTAAGAAAAAAAGATATAGATATATTAATTGTGAATTATTATAGGCTAGTTTCAGTAATACATCCATATATATATAGATGATTAGAATATGAACAATTTCACATAAACATTCTGAGTGGTAGCGAATCTACTACGAAACAGACTGTTGAGAAAACTTAATCTTTATGTGAAATTGTTCATATTCTTATCATGTATAAAGCTCCGTAGATGTGCACGTAGAGCACTCTGGAAGATTATCCTGGATTTATTTCATATTTCATATAATAACATATGATGTCTTGTATTTTTTAAGTTAACATTCCTACTTCTATAGGTCTTACAAATTTGACATAGCCTAGAATTCTAAATATCGATCATATATATAGAATCCCCTTAACTTTTAAACCTTTTCAGTCTATCTTATTGATTTGACCGCTTGTTTACATAAACTTTAACTTGCTGATCTCACAAATGGATATTCATTTTCCCTTGTGATAATATACACTATAGGGAAGATTCAGAAAGCTGATAAAAAACAACTTTCACAAAACATCCTAATATTACAATAACTATCAACCGTTTGATCTTAATGACACTGAACAATAGGCTGTCAGTCATCTGTTCTATTCAACCTGCATCATTAATACACCAACATACAACATCTTCATCTATAATTCATAATCCAACCACTTGACAAAACATGATATTTCTAGTGCTTCATTACGACTTTTCATTTTATTCTGTGTCTCTTTATGCTTGTATGGCGTTATAGAATATCATATTAACATCATTATGGTGATGGATGTCTCTATATTGGAGATCCCTTGACAGTTGGAAATTGAAAAAGACTAGGAAATGATGGGTGATGTTTGTGCAAAATTTCCATTGTCCCAAAAGTTAATTTTGTTATATGTGTTTTTGTGAGTTTTTTTAAAATCTCAATATTTTGAGATCCTTGGACAGTTGGAAATTGTAAAGAAGAGGCAATGTTGCTGATATCTGTGCAAATTTCCCCAATTGCACACTTTTATGAGAGTAAGAAAGAGTTTATTTTGTTTTATGTGTTTTTTGTTAGCTTATTTAAAGTCTCAATATTTTGAGATCCCTGGACAGTTGGAAACTGAAAAGAGTAGGCAATGGTGCTGATATTGTGCAATTTCCCCAATTGCACACTTTTATGCTTTTTTTTTGCTTTTTGTTAGCTTATTAAGGTCTCAAAATTTGAGATCCCTGACAGTCAGAAATTTCCCTAATTGCACACTCCAGTATCTTAACTTATTTTCAGAGATCCTTATTTGAGATCATTTAAAAAGTTGAAAATTGAAAAGAGTAGGCAATGGTGCTGATATCTGTTCAAATTTTCCCCAATTGCACACTCTAATGAGGTTTAGAAAGGTAAAGGAGGTAAAGTCATATATCCATTATCTTACTGCTAAATCACTCAAACAATAATGCCTATCTATTAGGCTCTTTGATAAAATGAATGGAGTTTTACTTCCTACTCATCTACACCTAATTGGCTAATGAAGATGGAGCTATACTGAAACGAAATGGAGTTTTACGTCCTACTCTTCTGCACCTTAATTGGCTAATGAAGATGGAGCTATACTGAAATGAAATGAATTGAGTTTTGCATCCAAATCAGCTTTTTAATGAGCCTGTTTGTTTCTTGCAATTCAAATCCCGGTTGGGATAGGTACAAGTCTAGTAAACTTATAAGACAGAAAAACCATTAAAGTAAATTATATAACTGTAGGGGCCCCTCGAGTTGAAAACATGAAAGCAAACAGTGACCAATAACTGTATTTTAACACAGTTTGGACAATAATTAAAGTGGGTGACACCTGGTTGCTAAGGACTCTCCTGCCTAGTAACCACAAGGTGTCTCTCTAGTAGTTTATATAGATCTAGTATAAGTGTTTATAAGATTGGACAAAGATTACAGTGATCAAAGAATGTCACATATTCACATGGTGGGTTTGATATGCCTACTGGCCTTTCACTATATAGATACTATAGTTACCATCAATACTTGTAATTAACACATAGTTTGTAGGGGTGGCCATTTGCCATTTTTTGGCCTCTTAGGCATTTTCTAGATATGACCCTATTCACACGACGAGGTATTGCCGGTAATTTTACTGATGATATTTGCACAAAACAATGTGCAAATGAGAAAAATTTAAATTTTCATGGTACTTCTACTGAATGGCAATGAAACTGGAAGTCAGAAACCATTCTGAAAGGTGATAGGATAGTCTATAAGAAGTCTAGTAGCAATGCAGATATTCATACTTCTAAAACAGAGGTCTTTACATTGAACAGCATGTATGAGCAGTCTCAAAGTATAGTAGGCAAATTAACTCCACCCTACAAAAAACAAGGCCTCTATACATATATATATATATATGTGAGTATAATAACAGACTCAGGTGAACAATACCAGTCTAATAACTAACAATAACCTGACTATATTTATTGGATATTAATTGACACTTACTATCAATATATTTACATTATAATACTAGTACATAAAACACAGTATTAGGTTTTACTAGCTAGGTGAAATAATATCAGGAACCTAGGTCTTACTAGCTAGGTGAAATTATATCAGGAACCTAGGTCTTACTAGCTAGGTGAAATAATATCAGGAACCTAGGTCTTACTAGCTAGGTGAAATTATATCAGGAACCTAGGTCTTACTAGCTAGGTGATATATCAGGAACCTAGGTCTTACTAGCTAGGTGAAATAATATCAGGAACTAGGTCTTACTAGCTAGGTGATATATCAGGAACCTAGGTCTTACTAGCTAGGTGAAATAATATCAGGAACCTAGGTCTTACTAGCTAGGTGAATAATATCAGGAACCTAGGTCTTTACTAGCTAGGTGAAATAATATCAGGAACCTAGGTCTTACTAGCTAGGTGAATAATATCAGGAACCTAGGTCTTACTAGCTAGGTGAAATATATAGGAACCTAGGTCTTATAGCTAGGGAAATAATATCAGGAACCTAGGTCTTACTAGCTGAAATATATCAGGAACTAGGTCTTTAGCTAGATGAAATAATATCAGGAACCTAGGTCTTACTAGCTAGGTGAAATAATATCAGGAACCTAGGTCTTACTAGCTAGGTGAAATAATCATCAGAACCTAGGTTTTACTAGCTAGGAAATTATATCAGGAACCTAGGTCTTACTAGCTAGGTGAAATAATATCAGTGAACCTAGGTCTTACTAGCTAGGTGAATTATATTAGGAACCTAGGTCTTACTAGCTAGGTAAATATAGGAACCTAGGTCTTACTAGCTAGGTGAAATAATATCAGGAACCTAGGTCTTACTAGCTAGGTATTATTCAGAACCTAGGTCTTACTAGCTAGGTAAATAATATCAGAACCTAGGTCTTACTAGCTAGTGAATAATATCAGGAACCTAGGTCTTACTAGCTAGGTATTAATATCAGGACCTAGGTCTTACAGCTAGTGATTATATCAGGAACCTAGGTCTTACTAGCTAGGTAACATACTATATCCAGAATAATTTATTGTGGTAAATAAATCAGGATGTCTTATAGCTTGTAATAATCATCAGACTTATTTCTGCTATAAATTTCAAACTAGGTCTTACTCTTGAAATAATATTAGGAACTCAGTTTTCTGCCTTGTGATATAAATAATAGTTTTGATAGGTAATATTCAGGTATTCTCTCTAGTGATATGAATAATAGTTTTAATAGGTATATATCAGTTTTCTCCTTGTGATATGAATAATAGTTTTGATAGGTATATATCAGTATTCTCCTTGTGATATGAATAATAGTTTTGATAGGTATATATCAGTATTCTCCTTGTGATATGAATAATAGTTTTGATAGGTATATATCAGTTTTCTCCTTGTGATATGAATAATAGTTTTGATAGGTAATATCAGTTTTCTCCTTGTCAGATATAGTAATATGAATTAGTTTTGATAGGTATATATCAGTATTCTACTTGTGATATGAATAATAGTTTTGATAGGTATATATCAGTAATTCTCACTTGTGATATGAATAATAGTTTTGATAGGTATATATCAGTTTTCTCCTTGTGATATGAATAATAGTTTTGATAGGTATATAGTCAGTATTCTCTTCGTGATATGAATAATAGTTTTAATAGGTATATGTCAGTTATTCTCACTTGTGATATGAATAATAGTTTTGATAGGTATATATCAGTTTCTCCTTCGTGATATAAATAATATTTTGATAGGTATATATCAGTTTTCTCCTTGTATATGAATAATAGTTTTGATAGGTATATATCAGTTTTCTCCTTGTGATATGAATAATAGTTTTGATAGGTATATATCAGTTTTCTCCTTGTGATATGAATAATAGTTTTGATAGGTATATGTCAGTATTCCTCCTTGTGATATGAATAATAGTTTTGATAGGTATATATCAGTTTTCTCCTTGTGATATGAATAATAGTTTTGATAGGTATATGTCAGTTTTCTCCTTGTGATATGAATAATAGTTTTGATAGGTATATGTCAGTTTCTCCTTGTGATATGAATAATAGTTTTGATAGGTATATATCAGTTTTCTCCTTGTGATATGAATAATAGTTTTGATAGGTATATGTCAGTATTCTCCTTGTGATATGAATAATAGTTTTGATTGGTATATATCAGTTTATGCCTGAAAGTTGATTTTGTAGTCTTTGCATGCTTAGAATATGGTATGTCAGTTTTCTTCGTGAAAGTTACATGTCATTATAGAGCGTTTGCTAAGTTTTTGAAGGATTAGATATGTATATTGGTAAATGGAACAGGGCTGTTGATTTAAATGTATATGCCAATCATGTCTGAATTTTATTTACGTGTTAAAATGTCTGGTTGGAAATTATTCAAATCATCAGCCCTGATAATAACTATTTTTTAATTATTCTACAACTAATGTTAAATAAATGAATAAAATATTACGGACATGAGACAATATCAAAATCTAACCTGTTGTCGGAAATTCTGCACCTTCCGATCCAAAACATTATTTTCATCTTTTACTTTCTTTAACTCTGTTTCTAAATCAGCGATTCGCGTGTCTGCTACTTGCAATAAATCAGCCACGTACGGATCGTCTGGGGGAGGGATGCTGCTCAGATTCGAGATGTCAGATTCAGGAAGCTGGGTGTCTATTTCCATACGCTGGCGTCGGAAAGGAATTGTTTTCTTCCTTCCACCTGAAAATAAAATTTAGTTCATAAAAAATAAATATTTGAAATGAAAATAGAAAGGAAACTTTGCCAGTAAAACAGACTTGTTGTTTATTTCCAAACGTACAATATGTGAAAATAGTCTCTACTCTTTTAGTACGGTAGGTAATAAATAAATAAAGGTTCTGTATGTTACTTGACAGCATGGCAAATACCCACTTTTCAGTAAACATTACAGTACAAGAGTATGCTAATATTCACGTCAACAAAATTAAGACAGGATCCAGTCATTGGATAATATCATGCATACATGTGTAATTTACCAATATTGTCGGGTTTCTACCACTGTCGCCCGATCTGTAGACTAAATAAATAATCATGGACTGCATGTTGTTGATTATGATAATTTTAAATGATTTTTATTACTGGCCTTTCCAGCATCTTAGACTAGGGATACAAATAGGGGACATACTGACTGAAAGTGGGCAGAGTCAACTGTCAAGACTTAGATTCTGTGGAAGTAGTATGGATGGTGCTAGCCTCTCATGGAAATTCTGAGAGGGATCTCCCCCAAGAAAATTCTTGTAAAATACAATCAGTTTGGTGCATTCATATAATTTGAGTCAAAATCATATTTCTAAATTTCTAAGAGATTGGTGGGGGAACAAATTAGGGCATAATATTTTGATGTCAACCTCACACTCACTATAACACCCCTGAAATTTGTTTGAGAAATCAGTCTTCTATTCTCCTCAGAATGTCTTACCTGGAGTCTGTACCACTGCATGGAAATTTTTTTCTTGTAATTGAACAATTCTGTCAGATTTCTGTTTGGATTCTTTCTCCAAAGTTTTAACTTTATGAACATATTGGTTATTTAAAAATTTCAAATCTGCATTCTCATGTTCATATTTACGTAGTAGTGCTTTGAATTCTGGAGATTAAACAGACAAGAGTATTAAAAAACCTTATCCACATTTTATGCTATAATTTTTCTGATGTATTTTGCAACTTTCAAATATTTCTTTTTACTTTTTAAATTGTCACACCTATTTCTTATTTTACTGTTAATTAAAAATTAAAGAAGGTAACAAAATGAAATATCTCGTAGCAACATTTGTAATCAAGATTCTCTCCATTTCGACAGTTTCTCAAGTCTGCTGTTTTTAAGACCAAGGTCTCATTGACCACCAAAACTGGTGAATTATGACTTTTTTAACAATATCAAAAAATTCATTTCAGACATCACGTTAATCACAGAGGGTGATAAAAATTATTTACCTCTAATAGTGCTGTCTGCATCTTCTTTTTGTTTCACCAGTTGTAGATGAATTTCATTATTTTCTTTCACGAGTTTGGCGTTATCACTTTTATACGGCTCCACAGCCGAGTCCACTTCCTGAGTCTGGACATGTTTCTTGTTATTTTCTAACTTGGAATTCTTTAAACTCTCAGTTGTATGGATTAAATCAGCAAAGAGTTTTTCAACCAATGGAAGAGACTCAATTCCTAAAGACTGTCGATAGCCTAGTTGATCCAGTCGTCTCCGTAGATTTGTAAACTTCTGCTGCGCTTGGCCTGGTTGATTAGTCGACATCTCTGAAGAAAGATTTAAAAATACTGTTAATAGAGAGAAAATATAGCCAAGAAATGTAGGCTACAGAGTGTATCTATAAAGCTTGTATGCAAGCAAGCTTTTCACAAGTGAAACAAATGGAGTTTTACATCCTATTCTTCAGCACCTTATGGGCTAATGAAGACAGGTAATGCCATGCAGTGTGAAATGACGGAATTTTACCAAGATAGCTTATAGATAGGCCTACTGTACTTATTACTATTGTCAGTCATACTGCTTCATAGCACTACGGAGAAGACAATGATAATACAAACTACAACTTGATGATCCAGATAAGGGATTCAGTTACAACAAATGAAAACAGTATGTTGTCTCTAAGTTGACGATGCAAAATGCTGTTACTGAGTTTCGTTTTTTCGCTGTCTTCAGCAACAAAAACTTGTCACAGAGTTGACATTAATCAAAATCAAAGACGAAAGCGGTTTCGTTTTGTTTCACTAACTCTGGGGTGAACATAATTGGACAAAGTAGACATTTCTCCACAGTACGATTACTTTCTACAAAGCAAATGCTAGGAAATCATTCATTATGCTTTATAATTTAAATTATAGACATGATGGCTTTTAGACATGATACAGCTCCCTCCTTCCTACATCTATAACATGAAGGAAGGTTTTCAAAATCTCCATCCAATACAGCTATCAAGAAACAGGCTTTCTGTCTGTCTCAGTCTTAACAAATAATGAATATAATGTCAGTTGGCACTGTCACTGTGCTGACGATTATGAATAGAAATTGGTTTGAATGAAACTAATGACAAACAGATAAGTAAACTAACCGAGGCCACAGAAGTTAAACGTTCCAAATAAACCTAAAGATATTTGTTGGCTATATTTTCATCATTGATGAATGGTGTCACGATGTTTATTATTCGGCTGTTTTCATGTCACAACAAGAAGTTTGAAAATGGCGGAAATGGATTATGGGCGACGATTTGTGGTTTCTATTAAAGAAGAGTTCTTATTATCACGTGACATTGTCTGCTTGTTAAAGTAAATGTATCGTTTATAATTATTTGATGACAGGGTAATGTCCAACGAAAGGGCAGGCACATAACTACAGGGGCAATTCATTTTTCGGATAAAAGTTTCGGACAACCGATAAGCTACCAATTTCATTATTTAAACGAAACCATACACTACTGCCCCTCCAGATATATAACCCTATCACGTCTGTTGCTTCTGTGGGAGGCTAGTGTGGGCCCCCCTCAACACACACCCAGAAAAGTGGCTTCACCCTTCACCCAATATTTCCTAGAAGGGCCACTGAAAAGCCTTCACCCACCCGACCTTAACATTCCGGTACCAATTAATAAAACTTTGCTTTCAATAATCTTTAAATGGCATTTAGTACTTGCTTTCAATCTGTATGATTATCTTTCCCTGTTCTAGGGCGATAATGATAGAAAAATGTTAATCCTTGTTCTGTCCTTGACGTGTTTAGTGGCTACTAAAACAATAACAAGATAGGCTTTAATTTGACACCTCAGTCCTGACCAATGATTGTTTGAGATATAATACCCGAATAAAAATCCTTAGCCTATATTGTACTAACACTATGTAAGTAAACGACCTTCTAGCTCTAACTAGAATTACAATTTAAAGTTGGACTGTATTCTAAGAACCGGGATCTATATAGTTGTATTATTATGTAGCTAATAGATATTCTGTGTAGAGGTCTACATTATTAGCCTGTGTTGAGATAGATAGGCCTACATCTAAAGCAATCACCGAATTGACTTTATTACCTTATATAGGCATAATCTACCTTCAAAATTCTTGGATGTGTATTTTGATTTCATTTCACGAATGCCCATTTTGTATAATCTCGATAATGTCCAAGCATCACGAACTTTAATTCGTAACACCATGACATATTCAAGATGATGATGTATATTCTTATATCTTTTTATATAAGATTTGGATCGCATTTAGAAGCGCAGAGCACATATATAACACGATAATAATAATGGGATACAGAGACACATTTTTTAATACATGGGTACATAAGATTATAACTATGGGATATGGGATAAATACACACTTTATCTACCCATGCATTATTGAAGTGTATTTATGCCATAATTACTATCATGTGTTACATATGCTTTTTCATATTAGATATTGGAATATTGGCTACTTCGGGTCTCATAGCGCCCTTACATGTTGTCAAATATCATGAGAGGTTATGAATTTTTGCACTAAGAAGAAAATAATGAAAGACGACAATATGAGCCTGGTGAACTCTCATATTGCTATACATATCAAAACAAAATGAAGTTATAAGCCCCTTTATCTTCAACTTCTTCAAGATTTAACACTAGACTTCAAATGACTGTTTAAAAAGCCAACGCAGGCTTAGCCAACAACCCAACTTTAAAAGATCGATCAACTTGAAACGCGAATAAACAATAAACCCTGAACATAATTAAGCGATCAGGTATTATAGCCGTGTATATTATTTTATCACTATACATGTTTTATCAATATCTGACAAAATGGTGAACGTCTGTGCTGTTTTAAAAACAAATGTTCACGAAAAATCCATCCAGAAGGATTTTTTATCCAAATTTTCTGATTTTATTGTGAGTCTGACAGGAGCAGGTTTAAAGGTTGGTTGTGTTTGGAATTTATTGACGGAATTGATATATATGTATAGTTGATTTGCAATATTTTTATTTTTAGAAGGAAAGCTAACGCAATAAGACTCGGGGTAAGCCTAGCATGTTTCAGGTTCTGTTTCAATAATTCTGACACTTAATATGTATTACCAAATTTTATAACACCATATATCAGGCCTGTAACACTGTGACCTAACAAAGTATTGTTGTATGGGTTGACCAGCAGGGGAAACCCCACCCTCAGAAATAAGACTTTATAAGATTTTATCCCATCCCCACTCTCAAATTAATATTCTTTGGTTCTTAACATCCATCAATTCATTGGTTTATTAACCTATTTTTATTCCTATATTCAATCATTCGCTCACTCGTTCGTTCCTTCGTTCATTCATTCATTCATTCATTCATGCTTTTTTTTATAATTTCAGAATATAAGCCTAGAATTATATACTGATGTTACTATGATGAGGGCTGGAACCACAGCTCCTATGTTAAACATCGACTTCGTACATAATTCACCCCAAATAGACCAGACGTCTAAATATGAATACGCGAATAAAATAACACAGTTTATTTGTAATCATCTCCATATACCAGAGGACAGGTAAGTCACGTTCAAATTTATCATTATCAAATTTGCGCTGTTGAAGTTAACGTGAGGACAACTTGGCTGACGATGTATGTTTTGGATAAGAAAGCCTACGTCAGCCGTGGCGTTTCTAGGCTATAAGTGGCAATCACTCCCACCCCTCCAAAAAAGAGTCCCACCCGGACCCGCATTGCCCCTTCCACCATTTTTAAATTTCTTGTGAGTCCCTTTGAAATTTTATTATATTTAATTCAATTTAGTATAGTTCTATTGTTTTCGTTACAGAACACTGGTCTTATTTACTGATTCCAGAAAATGTACGTAGGTAAAAAAAGATATGACGAATGTAGTTGTTTAAAGAAAAGAACTAGCTGATATATTTGACGAATCTTTGGTTAATAAAGTTTTAATGTAGGCCTACTACAAGATAAAACTTGAACAATAAACATTATGTCTTGTATTTCAAAATTTAGAATTTTTTGAGCCCATTTATATACCGGTACCCGTAGTTCCGATGGCCCGAATGAGAGAATATCTTTAATCTCATGAATATGAACGTTGTCTTATACCTTGACTGCAATTGCATCCTTTCTTGCGTCACATCTTCACCATGTCCCTGAAAAGAGGCTGTCCCGGCTTTGCAACACACCTCCATCCCCAACCCCCACACACGCAAGTCTTTAAATAATTTTCTGTGGATTACTAATAGAACAGGTTAATGATGTATTCAAGCGTTACTTTAGATTGATTTCACTCCTCGACTTAGTAGTAAACCTATACAGCGTACAATGATAGCATAATTCTGTAAGAAATTGTTATAAAATGACACAAAATTTAAAATTAGACGTCAGGTTACATGATCTATGCATTAGGACTGGTATAGGCGTCATTTTGGTTTCCAGGTAACCACCAGTTCTCTAGAAAAGACGTATTATTAGAACCTAACTTAACAAAGCATAGTTTAAATATCAAATTAAATAATAGAAGTAAACAGTTATGCACCACTTAATAAAGCTCGTGTTGAATCAGAATATTTATTTTCGTCTGTATTTATCATTGAAAATACAGATTCCAATGCCTTGACTTTTCGACGAAAAACAGTTTATTTTCAACGTTTTATTTATAGACTTGGAATTTCTGAACGATGTTTATTAATATCTAAACTGCCCTAGATCTACTGTATAATAACCAATATACATGGTAGAATGTTTTTAAATTGATATCGTAACATGAGTTTCCATTGTTTTATTATTATATAGCTCGTGATTTGATCATAATACGTTTAATTTGGATTTATTTCGGATCAATTGATGTCATATTGTGATATAAACGTTTCGTTAGACGTCCCAGAGTCAAGTTGTGATATATTTTATAATATAGTCAAGGAAACGGAGTTTAAAGTGGAATACGTATACCACACAAATAATGTGGACTCTCTGAAACTGCTGACAGGTTGACAAACAGAAGTAAAGATTATTAACTTTGTGGACTCTCTGAAAGGGATGCCAAGTTGATAAACCCAGTCTCAGAATGGTATTATTAATGTGTTCTAAGGGAGTGAAAACAACTCGCCATTATTCCTTTATATTGAAACTTTAATTTGATAATGAATCATCAGAGTTCGATCTAACGAAATTATGAAATGAGTAATTCTCTGTAAATTCATTATTATTACAGTAGAAACAGTTTACGTGGAATTATGAAATATAGACTGCATTGAAATAGTATAGAAAAATATTAACTTGAATCAAAGAAAAACTTGATCCGCATTACGCGTGATTTTGCTATTTTTAAATGTAATGGGAAGTTCACAAGCGCTATTGTGATGCAGTTAAAGTCACATATGTCAGATTCTGGTGCTTGAATAGGAATGAAACCACCTATGTACTGTGTAGTGAATACAATAGATAGTGATGTTAACTCTTAAGCAGGAAATATCTACACAATAACATGTAAGAAAAAGCAACTCTTGTGTGTATATTAGTATTACTTACATAATCGTTCAATAATTTCTATTAGCTTTAAAACGGGCTTAATGCGGTTACGATTCGACTATAAATATTCTTCAAACACAATCGTAAAGTTGTATTAGGTGTTATGTGAATGTGATGGTTTATTTTTATTCATGGATAAATCGGAAGAAGCGAAAAGCTCAATCGCAGAGTGACAGTCATTTTTGAATTCATACATATAAACACTTTCAATAAGGCACTGGCCGAGGTCATGAAATAGTTGGAGATGATAAGGTACATGTAGTTATAAATAGAGTGACAACGTGGAACTATATGGAATTCGGTTTCTTGGTTTTGGAGATTTTAGTATCTAACTTATAAACCATGAAAAACGTGTATTAGTGTTCATTATCTGTTGTTGATTTTAAATAAAAATCCGATATGAACCAAACCGAGAAAGAAGCGATATATTCTATCTTCTGTGACTTGACAAAGGATGTTGAACTAAAATACATACTCGCTCCGCTGATACAATACCGAGTCGTGACACACGATGACCTTGATGACCTTGATATTCAAAACGGTCTCACGACCTCGAGAAGCGAACGGATCCTTGTGAAAATGATCGAGAATTGTTCCCTAGAAACGTTTGTGAATATTCTACAGCACGAAAATACATATGACCATTTAGTTAATCTTGTTCTTGAAAAAATTTCACATGCAAAATGTACAGAAAACACGAACGAGGTCAACTATCAAAATGCACGTGTACCGTCACAGCCACATCGCATTAACATCTACACCGGAAGTAGAAAGAAAGTGAAACGGATTGCTCATTTGTTAAAACGTCTCATTCATTTTGGACAGGTCGACGAGTTTGAAAAGAATGTGAGGGTAATTGAGTCTAAATGGAATTTCATGAAAAACAACCCACGTGTAACGAACGTTCAGAAAGCGGAAGTAGCTGACCTGTTATTTAGTGCTCTGGATTGCCAACTAGCCAACATGAGAATCAAAAACGATCCTGGTATGTACAATCATCAATTCTTTAAAGAAATGGTCGCAATTATTCCTTATACTTCCAATCCCATTTTAAGCAGTATGTCATACACAGCTCGATTTGGAGCCACCGTCATCCTCCAGGAACCATTAGATCATGGGTTAGCTCATCTGATGACTGCGAAGATGCATTCTGAATTGATAGTTCCGTGTAAAGAGGCAGGAATGGTATATTATCAAGAGATTGACATTTTGGTTAGGAAATACGAAACGGAGACTAATGACGTCATGAAACAAGACATGTTAAATCGGTGTCGTCTGGCGCTAAATCAGTTTGACGAAGAGACGTCTGCAGTGAAGGAAGATTTCACCCGGATGTTGTTTCTGCGCATGGCAAATATCTATCTTGGAATCAATGTGTTCGGATCAGTGATTGCGCATGTTCAAATAACAGACGAGGATCTCCGAGAAGCGGAAAATTGTTTAAAATTGGTGAAATCGACATGGAACGGAATGGACACGAGACGAAAGATGTTTTATTATATCGCCAAAGCCGTGTTTGAATGAAAAACGGAAGAGGCCGGATATTGCTTTAGTGAAATCGAAGCTTGCCCTTGAATTAGCAAATCACGGAAAATTCCTCAATGAAAAACCGTCCATCGAACTTCTCATTCATAAATTTGAATATGAGTTTGCCGCCAATAGTGAGCATGAAATTGATGACACTATACATGATCTTAATGCCATCATGGCTGACGATGATGATTGCTCAGTTTAAAATGTACAACTTTAACCTATATGGAAATCTCACGATGGGTCACAAGAGGGAAATCGTAAACTTAGATGTGATGCCACTTGAACTGAATTGGTAGGGCCTATTGAATATATCGTATTGTATATTCTTGACGAATAAGCTCTAAAAATGACCCAACGATATCCTTAAATAAAAATATTTTTTTTTATCATGAGTTATTGCCCTTTTTCTTGAAAACACAATCAATTCTTAACGGATTTTAATAAATCTTAATAATATTGTTTATTATTGTCGAAGGTTTAAAAGATATGTACGACATTGGGTTGAATATTTCATACTTGCCATGGTTACTGTAAAGTACGTAACCTTTTTAAAAATCAAAGCTGTGAGTGGACGTATATTACCTTGCCTAGTAAGCTTATTCTCGTGATATTTTATCAAACTTATTATCTTTAAAATCTATGCACAGTCAAACAAAGGGTATTGCCTACAAGTGTTAGGTAACGTTCTGTTGGTGAATATCGCTTCCTTATTAATCTTTTACTGTATAAGGTTACACCGAGCATATTTCGTTCTCAGAAATCCCCTTTATGTTCGTGACTAAAAAAGCACCTGGCGATTTAAATACTGAACACACAATAGTGAAAATGAAACTTTTTTGAAAATGAAATAATAGAGTGATGTTTGGTTAATGAATAATCAAATAAATAAATGAAAAAAATAAATAAACAAATGAATAAATTGAATAACTAAATGAATTAATCGATTAACTAAATAAACAAATGAATAAATTGAATAACTAAATGAATTAATCGATTAACTAAATAAACAAATGAATAAATTGAATAACTAATTCAATATATGAGTAAATTGAATAACTAAATGAATAAATTGAATAGCTAAATAAACGAGTGAATATATAAGAAGTTAATTAATAAATAGGTGTTACATTGAGTGATGTGGTTTAAATCTATATTTCTTCATCTACCGAAAACTTCCATGTCGAAATAAGAGAAGAAATATAGATATAATTCTAGTGTAGATATGAAAAGAAATAGTTTAAGTCAAGAGAATCTCACATCGTTTCAATGGTCATATACTTTAATCAAGAGGGTATTTTTAAAGTGATACTTCCTCTTAGAATGTACAAACAATATAAAGTCTTAAACTGGTCAATAAGAGTATTTAGTCATAATTCAGTCGGGGGTACATCAAGCTTTTGCTCTAGACAATAGTGGAACGTGGTGGCTCTATGATTCACGTTAAAATGTTCCTTCTTCTGCCCGTCGTCATCACCCCAAACAGGTGGAGAAACTTATGCCGAGTTGTCAAGAGGTTGTCAGCATGGTTCGGACATAACAGCCACCATCAGGACTCAAGGATAAAAAAAATATCGTAATAATAATATCCCGTATAGCACCAAGTTTTCATCGTCGCAGTTCAGGCTGCTGCATCCCCACTCTCGTCTTCTTTCTTAAACTGTTCAGAGCTAAATATCGGCGGCGAGAATTTCTCTGACCTTTTGTGCCCCTAATCAAATGAGGGTTGGGATATTTTGGTGGGTTGGGAACCTTCAGGGAATTAGATACCGGGGTTGAAGATACGTTTTCTTTCTTTGGTTCTTCATCATCCATATCAAAAACTTCTAAATCCGAATCTAGATCGCTAATAACCGCAACGCGGTTAGAGAAATTCGGAGTTTTATTGGCCCGTTTCACTGCGACTAATCTAGGCGAGTTCACGGCAAAGTTATCCGACATTACGCTGTCCGGTTCGTAGTCCGTATACTCGTCTTCATCTTGATCAACATCCGAAAAAGCGTGTCGTACTTTTCCGTTCTTTCGGTTAGGAAAGAACGCACTTCGTTGAGGCTCAACGAATAAAGGTGTTGTTTTATTTTTGTTCTTTCGAGGTGAAATTATTTCACTTACCGAGGACGTGGCGTCGTCGAACCCGCTACTAGAAGTGTTCTCTTTAGACGACGGGAGCATCTCTTGTATCGTTTGACTGATAATTTCGTTGGTTGTCAGATCTTCCGGTGTCTTTTCACTACCGACTACTATAAGTTTTGATTCCGACATCGGAGTAAAGCATTCCACATTTGGCTCAGTGTCCGGAGTCTTGTTTTGATCATTGTTCGACAGGATTTCTTTCAAAATTTTTCCAATTCGTTTCTTGCTTTTGACTCTTTCCACTTTCTGTTGAGGTTTTGACGGACCAGATGAAGTTGACGTTGGCGGTTTTTCAGGAAGTGTGGTTACGTCTTTCGCCATCTTAGGTTTTATAAGCGATTCCACTCGACCCGGGGACGCAAGGTTAGGCAAATCTGATACTCGTTGCGACAAATCGGCCGCACTTCCTCCCAATCCGTGCGAAACCGTCGTTAGGCTTTTACGCGTGTGTCTTTTAGGTGTGGTTAAAATAACTGGAGGTTCTTCGACGGAGTTCGGGATACTTTCAACGTAAGCTTTAACTTTCGCTTTAGTTGTTTTCTCCGGAGTGTCTTCATCGTCCGAAATGGTAACTGGGCTTTCCATAATAACACGCATGTCTTTTTCTGACCTGTTCGTGTCGATAAACGTTCGTTTAGAAAAGTCTCCGCCCATTCTGGATCCAGGACGGGGTACTAGATTGGCTTCGTGTTGAGGGGTCATCCGAGGTGTTGGTGTCTTGGTGTTAAAGTCCTCGACATCCTCACCGCGATCGTAAAATCCGGCGTTGTCGTAACCGTCCTCAGCGACCGACTCTTCTGACGACTCCGATGTTTCTGATGAACGGCGATCGTCCAAAGTCTGTGTTGAAGTAGTCACCTTTATGGAAACAGATTTCTTCAGGCCTGGTCGTCTTGCTGATGAAGGACCTACAACAGACAGAGATTATTATAGACGTGGATTTTAGGTTTCAAAACAGTAACGTTCATCTTAAATGGTGTTAATATTCGGGACAAACATTACCTCCCCTTAAAGAATGAAGACAATTCTAGGTTTTGTACATGTATTTAGATTTGTTCAGGATAGGGTGAGGTCATTTTGATACTTTCAAAAGGGCAATACAATGGTCGGTCAGTGAAATAGACCAGCTACAGGCCTAATATCGTGGCCCAATTTATTCTAAGTTGTAAAACAGTGATTGCCGGTCAACGAAATATAAATGCTAACATACCTGCATAAATCTGCATTAGTTTACTTCCGGTACAGATCGATATAGGCTCTGATTTAAAATCGACAAAATAATCATCGTAGGCATGTCTTCTCTGCATCTGAAACAACCATTAGGCACATTTATATACGTGTAGGCTATTTAATAGCAGTGGCAATGTTAACCTGGGTGACTTGACCGTGAGAAGCGGAGGGGGGTTGCAATGTAAATGAAATGGTACGTCTCCATCCTAAATTCTGAGGCAGAGCGGATAATGTATCAGGACGAAGCGTCTGTTTATTAGCCTTTAGCAACCAACCGCAAATCTTTCTGATTACAATAGTGAATTACACAGTTGGAATTGAAACAGTTGGGCTAAAGCTGCGTCTACCAATCTTTTCACTCACAAAATTGTCATCTGTTGGCAGAAAAAAAGCAAATTCAAATGACACGATTGGAAAGACAGTAAACAGCGTCCATCATGATGGCCTTCAACCAATTTGGTCTAACTAAATCTTGATCATTAGTGAAGCCTATCTTGTAAATCTACCCATATATACTATTTTATTATCAAATGAATGTATGCTGAAATCCGTAGTCTCAACTTGTCAACTTGGCCAGTGCTTCTATAGTAGAATATCTGTTATAACTCTTTGAACTGAATAGGAATGAAACAAACTGGCTCACCTTATACATGAGACGTTGAACAGAAAGACAGGGGTAGCAAGGCTATCCGCCATTTTTTACTTTGAATGTTTGGGGGTGCGTACTCGTCGCCATTTGTAATATACAGTTTAGTGGTTTTAACTTTACATTTCATATTGAAGGCTGTTCGGCACCATTCTTCAACACACGCACCGAGATTTATCTGAAAAAATAGGTAACAGTTTTAAACTTGAACTTTGCTTATTCTAATCAACAAAGTAAATGGGTAATGAATAAGTCATCTTTCCTCATTATTCCAGCCAACCCAGCCTTAAATGGGTACTGAATAAGTCATCTTTACTCACAATTCTAGTCCACCCAGCTGTAAATGGGTACTGAATAAGTCATCTTTCTCACGATTATTAGCCAACCCAGCTGTTTAAAAGGGTACAGAAAAAGGGCATAATTATTCCAGTCAACCCAGCTGTAAATGGGTACTGAATAAGTCATATTTCCCCATTATTCCAGTTTTTAAACCCAGCTGTAAATGGGTACTGAATAAGTCATATTTCCTCATTATTCCAGCCAACCCAGCTTTAAATGGGTACTGAATAAGTCATCTTTCCTCATTATTCCAGTCAACCCAGCTGTAAATGGGTACTGAATAAGTCATCTTTCCTCATTATTCCAGTCAACCCAGCTGTAAATGGGTACTGGATAAGTCATCTTTCCTCATTATTCCAGTCCACCCAGCTTTAAATGGGTACTGAATAAGTCATCTTTCCTCATTATTCCAGTCCACCCAGCTGTAAATGGGTACTGAATAAGTCATGTTTCCTTATTATTCCAGTAAACCCAGCTGTAAATGGGTACTGAATAAGTCATATTTCCCCATTATTCCAGTCAACCCAGCTGTAAATGGGTACTGGATAAGTCATCTTTCATCATTATTCTAGTCCACTCAGCTGAAAATAGGTACTGAATAAGTCATCTTTCTTCATTATTCCAGTCAACCCAGCTGTAAATAGGTACTGAATAAGTCATCTTTCCTCATTATTATAGTCCACCCAGCTGTAAATGGGTACTGAATAAGTCATATTTCCCCATTATTCCAGTCAACCCAGCTGTAAATGGGTACTGGATAAGTAATCTTTCATCATTATTCTAGTCCACTCAGCTGAAAATAGGTACTGAATAAGTCATCTTTCTTCATTATTCCAGTCAACCCAGCTGTAAATAGGTACTGAATAAGTCATCTTTCTTCATTATTCCAGTCAACCCAGATGTAAATAGGTACTGAATAAGTCATTTTTCCTCATTATTCCTGTCAACTCAGCTGTAAATGGGTACTGAATAAGTCATCTTTCCTTATTATTCCAGTCAACCCAGCTGTAAATGGGTACTGAATAAGTCACTTTTCCTCATTATTCCAGTCAATCAAATTATATTCGGTACTGAATAAGTCATCTTTCATCATTATTCCAGTCAACCAAATAATATTCGGTACCGAATAAGTCATCTTTCCTCATTATTAGAGCTGGTCCGTCTGAAGTAAATGGGTACTGAATAATATAGAAAAGATTAATGCTTGATGTCTTTGTGTAGTTTGAAACTGATTTTGATGGGGCTAAAGTCACTCAGAGCTAAATTTAAACATTGATAATTATATCTCAGAATAGGTTATATACCTCAATACAGTAACGCCTTCTCGCTAACACTGATTCCCAAGATTGCTCAAAAGCCTGTTCTAAATGTTGTCTGACTGACGATTGGTTGGGATTGACAGCTATCAAACATGGCGCTGAAATTGAAGACGATCAATGGTTATAGCAACAAGTAAGATAAAAACATACATGTATAAGATGATGCAACGCTAGTGTTGCAAAGCATTTCCTCGCTAATCGGAAATACCAGATGACTCTCTGCGATTGAGTGTGTCCACTTTTCAAAGAATTCATGTTATAGCTGATAATATATATTTTTGTAAATCTATTTCAAATCGATAGTGCACCATGATAGCTTTAATAAGATAAATAAACTTCATATTAAAGCAATCATTCTAATAAAATCGCTGCATTTGAAAACTTAATACAAGAACGGTGGCTATCGAAGTCGTTGTATAAGACTTAATAAAAGCTTCGCATTGTGAAGATAGAGTTCAAAGTTTAAGGCGTTATTGACCCTAATAGATTATACAATACCATACATAGATATGTACATGTAATTTTAAAAGATTTACCTGTTTGACCTTGTGTAGTGGCAGTAATTTTGTTATTTTTGATAATTGCCGTGATAACCGAGACTCTCTCTAACATCCAGAGCCGAACCTGTTTCAAGTGGCTCAAACTCTCAATAAATATCGTCCTGAAATGTAACACATTATTTTTTTTATTTCACAATAAACGTGAGGATGTTGAACAATGTTGAACATTTTTGTGTTGCACAGTGTTTACTCAGTCAAAAAAAAAATACATAAATGCATCGATGTTGACACACGTTGGTAATTCTTCGCGAAACAACATTCATCAACAATAAACATATAACACATGGATATACAATTATTTGTTCCAGTTTAAGGCTTGCTCTTTTATATCTTCACAATAATAGCTTAATATTCCGAAGATGCATAAGATGAAATTTGTATTAGCTTGACATTGTGAAGATATATAAGACGAAATTTGTAATAGCTTGACATTGTGAAGATGTATAAGATGAAGTTTGTATTAGCTTGACATTGTGAAGATGTATAAGATGAAATTTGTATTAGCTTGACATTGTGAAGATGTATAAAATGCGAATTTGTAAAGGATGACATTATAAAGATGTATAAGATGGAGTTGGTAATAGCTTGACATTGTGAAGATGTATAAGATGAAGTTGGTAATAGCTTGACATTGTGAAGATGTATAAGATGAAGTTTGTAATAGCTTGACATTGTGAAGATGTATAAGATGAAGTTGGTAATAGCTTGACATTATGAAGATTTATAAGTATGAAGTTTGTAATAGCTTGACATTTTAAAGATGTATAAGATGAGGTTTATAATAGCTTGACATTGTGAAGATGTATAAGATGAAGTTTGTAATAGCTTGACATTGTGAAGATGTATAAGATGAAGTTTGTAATAGGTTGACATTGTAAAGATGTATAAGATGAAGTTTGTAATAGCTTGACATTGTGAAGATGTATAAGATGAAGTTTGTAATAGCTTGACATTGTGAAGATGTATTAGATGCAGTTTGTAATAGCTTGACATTGTAAAGATGTATAAGATGAGGTTTATAATAGCGTGACATTTTAAAGATGTATAAGAAGAAATTTGTAATAGCTTGACATTATTAAGATGTATAAGATGAAGTTTGTAATAGCTTGACATCGTGAAGATGTATAAGATCAAGTTTATAATAACTTGACAATGTGAAGATATATAAGATGAGGTTGGTAATAGCTTGACATTGTGAAGCTGTATAAGATGAAGTTTGTAATCGCTTGACATTGTGAAGCTGTATAAGATGAAGTTGGTAATAGCTTGACATTATGAAGATTTATAAGTATGAAGTTTGTAATAGCTTGACATTTTAAAGATGTATAAGATGAGGTTTATAATAGCGTAACATTGTGAAGATGTATAAGATGAAGTTTGTAATAGCTTGATATTGTGAAGATGTATAAGATGAAGTTTGTAATAGCTTAACATTGTGAAGATGTATAAGAGGAAGTTTGTAATAGGTTGACATTGTAAAGATGTATTAGATGAAGTTTGTAATAGCTTGACATTGTGAACATGTATAAGATGAAGTTTGTAATAGCTTGACATTTTGAAGATGTATTAGATGAAGTTTGTAATAGCTTGACATTGTAAAGATGTATAAGATGAGGTTTATAATAGCGTGACATTTTAAAGATGTATAAGAAGAAGTTTGTAATAGCTTGACATTATGAAGATGTATAAGATGAAGTTTGTAATAGCTTGACATTGTGAAGATATATAAGATGAAGTTTGTAATAGTTTGACATTGTGAATATGTATAGGATGAAGTTTTGTAATAGCCTGACATCGTGAAGATGTATAAGATGAAGTTTGTAATAGCTTGACATTGTTAAGATGTATAAGATGAAGTTTGTAATAGCTTGACATTTTGAAGATGTATTAGATGAAGTTTGTAATAGCTTGACATTGTAAAGATGTATAAGATGAGGTTTATAATAGCGTGACATTTTAAAGATGTATAAGAAGAAGTTTGTAATAGCTTGACATTATGAAGATGTATAAGATGAAGTTTGTAATAGCTTGACATTGTGAAGATATATAAGATGAAGTTTGTAATAGTTTGACATTGTGAAGATGTATAGGATGAAGTTTGTAATAGCTGACATCGTGAAGATGTATAAGATGAAGTTTGTAATAGCTTGACATTGTTAAGATGTATAAGATGAAGTTGGTAATAGCTTGACATTGTTAAGATGTATAAGTTGAAGTTCGTAATAGCTTGACATTGTGAAGATGTATAAGATGAAGTTTGTAATAGCTTGACATTGTGAAGATATATAAAATGACGTTTGTAATAGTTTGACATTGTGAAGATGTATAGGATGAAGTTTGTAATAGCTTGACATTGTGAAGATGTATAAGATGAAGTTTGTAATAGCTTGACATTGTTAAGATGTATAAGTTGAAGTTCGTAATAGCTTGACATTGTTAAGATGTATAAGTTGAAGTTCGTAATAGCTTGACACTGTGAAGATGTATAAGATGAAGTTTGTAAAAGCTTGACATTGTTAAGATGAAGTTTGTAATAGCTTGACATTGTTAAGATGTATAAGATGAAGTTGGTAATAGCTTGACATTGTGAAGATGTATAAGTTGAAGTTCGTAATAGCTTGACACTGTGAAGATGTATAAGATGAAGTTTGTAACAGCTTGACATTGAGAAGATGGGACTTTGATCAGCATTTGGTGCTGTTTCTAGTTAAAAGATCACTCTGTTATCACTTACCATGTTTTCCCATCGCCTGAGGGTGACCCAAGGACAGGTTGCATCATCAATGAATCATGGAAGAACACGTTGACCTCATCCGGGTCAAAGGTTATGAGGTCACCACGCTCCAAAAAGAACAAATCATTGAAACCTTTCGGACATTCAAGAAACTCGTCCCATGTGATGATGCTTAGGCCATAGTCACCTCTTCGGGATCTTTTGGACAAACGGCCTGTTGGTTGTGACCGATGAGTTCCCGGTCCGGGCGTAGTACAATCCGTCACGAAACTTCTATCCGTAGTCCTTCCTGTTGCCAGGTCCTGAACTTCTGTTACTTCCGGTTCAGAATATCGCCTTGTTATTTCAGGAGACATGCTCATGACCGAGTCGAACTTAGAAAGATAGCTGTCAACCATGACTGGTTTTGTCCCAGCTAAATCCATGACTATTTCAGCTCCACCAATAGAAGCTCGTCCGGGAGTTCCTCGACTACAGTCTGTTCTGGATGTGGCGGGGTAATCACCAGTTGTTCTGCGTCCGGCATCTCTACCACAGTCCTTTTCCTTGCCTTCCATTGACAAACACGGAACACTCGATGGTCTCCCAAAATTTTCAGATGTCACAAAAAATCGCACGTGTTCAAATTCCAGGCATTCAAAACAAATTCTGTCCGTCTTTTAAAAAGGTAACTTTAAAAACACTGGCCTACACTTTTATCACCCAGTCACTAATAATTTAAAATTTCAGACACAAGTCCCATTCAATCTTTATTTTCATTTAGATAAAATGAAATATCATAAAACCTGGTTCGGGTTGCCAGAAACACTTTCCACTTTCAAATTCTATGCATCTTTTCACTAAATGTTCAACCATTTCTTTCTAAACTCCATATATAAATCGAATTTGTTTCGTTAGAATGAAAATGAAACTGACTTGACTAATGTTTCATTCAATCACAGAAAACCAATTGTTCCCATCTACAATTCTTCAGATAAATGGCGATCCTAAAGTCACGATTTAAAATCTGACAGAAATGGTCAAATGACTCAGACCATTCTATATCGTAGTGACCATTGACGATATAACGCGCATGTCGCCGTTGTTAGATGGATTATCCCCTAAATCTGTTAATCCTATCACCAATACGATAATCCGCTCTAAAAATACTGACTGGTTTGACTAATGTTTTAAATATCATTATCTTTGATCTCTAATTAGTAACTATTAATTAGTTAATTAATTGCTAATTAAACTTATTCTCAACCACCAAAATAATAAAATCAAAGCATCCAACAGATCCAGATTCAATCCAATTCTTTATATCTTGAGAGAATAAGCTCATCAGAGCTATTACTACCAAATACTATAGTTTGCGATCATTCGGTCATCCTCGGCAGTTTCCGTAAAGCTGAATCTATGATGCATGGCGCGAGTTGAACTTTCACGATGTCAGCATTCGGTAAAACTCGGCAATTTCCGTAGAGCACTTCATGGATGACCATGTGCAATTTCAGTTGATTCTAAATAATTATATTCTAATGATAAACAAAACTGTATGATATATGAAACTGTCATTAGATCAGGTTCCGAAAGTAGACGAACACTTAGACGTTTCAAAGACCCTTCTATATAAAACAGGGACCTTTAGTTAGTTCTTCATTCAAAAAGTTTGCTATTCTATGAATTATTCTTGAATTTGTATTATACTTCTAAATACAAGACCCATTCAACACCCAAATCAACTTTTCAAAATGGTGATCTGTCCCTTTAAAAGGCTACACATATTTCCAGATCGTAGTGACCTGATGATGGTCGTGACAACTCAATGCCAGCAATTTACCTTTCCAGAACACAATATTATATAAACCTTCTTCGTGGCTTACTCCCCTACTTTGGTTGTAATAATGTCACCTTTGGTCCAAAATTTGAAATTTATTTCACATTTCCAAACGAAATCAGCACAAATTACAGGCCTATTAAAGTAATGTAGTCAGTTAGACTTGTATTGATAAAATTGTAATATACTTTTAAATAGTGTTATAAATTGATTTAGCTAATTCAAATAAAGTTTTGGTTTCAAATTACCGTTTGAATTAATTGAAGCGAGTAGTATTTGATCTATTATATTATATTTATTAGTTTATTAAGAAACTTAGCATGTACAACAGTTCAATCAAACACAGTGGAGTAGAAATAATTAACTGTAGTCTGACTTGATTATCTACTCCTGTTTGGAACTCTTTATTATCAGAGAACATATTCCGTTCAAGGATAAAATGTACCGGTTTACGAATTTAAGTCGATTTTATCCAATTTACCGAGGAATAACTCGCTTTAAAATAAATCCAGAACCACTATCTTGTGAGTATCTTTGCCCTCAAAATACTTAAAATACAAGTGAGTCCAAAGATTGTCTTGACAATGCCAACAAGTCGTGACCTTTTACAAAGCATGCGATATATGGCTTCAGACAACAATTAATTTCTCTATGTTGTCAAACAGCCTGCCATTAAGATAGATTACATTATGTAATCTTGTCGAAACTTTACTTTATTCCTCTTCATACCATTTCTTGTTAGTCATTTATTATTGAAAGGTTTTCAGAAATATGACATTTTTAGTCTAGTCCGAAACTTGCTGACTCAATCCCCACTGATTCCCAGCCTCTGTATTTGGACGTTGGGGGAGGTATGTAAATACATTTAAAAAAACCCAAGTTTTTGGGGCCTAGTTTTTCTGACTCTCCACCAGCCATATCTGTCCAAATAGCTATCAGAGGCTGGGAATAGAGTCAGCATGTTTCAGACTATTGTATTACCTGGACATTGTTTTGAAATCATATTAAACAGTATATCTTTAGTTTGAAGATACTATCTAAAAAATGACCATAACTTGAATATTTTCAGGTAGAAATGGTCAACATGTACGCAATTTATCAACTGGTCCAGAAACACCTCAACCTGAAACTCCTCAACAGGGTCCAATTAAAACTAATTCTAAAAGTAAAAGTACTGGTGTGTTACTGGGGTTGGCTGGAGCACTAAGTGCTGTAATGGTTGTAAGTATGTTTAATAACCCTGTGACCCTCGGGACCCTTTTGACCCTGTTACCCTTGTGGGACTGTGACCCTTGGGACTTTTGATCATATACCCTGTGCCCCATAAGCTGTTTATAGTTTACATCATCTTACAAATATCATATATTACAAGTATATACAAATTATCTTATACATCTTCACAATGTCAAGCTCTTACAAACTTCATTTTATACATCTTCACAATGTCAAGCTCTTACAAACTTCATTTTATACATCTTCACAATGTCAAGCTCTTACAAACTTCATTTTATACATCTTCACAATGTCAAGCTATTACAAACTTCATCTTATACATCTTCACAATGTCAAGCTATTACTAACTTCATCTTATACATTTTCACAATGTCAAGCTATTACAAACTGCTTCTTATACATCTACACAATGTCAAGCTATTACAAACTTCATCTTAAACATTTTCACAATGTCAAGCTATGACAAACTTCATCTTATACATCTTTACAATGTCAAGCTATTACAAACTTCATCTTATACATCTTTACAATGTCAAGCTATTACAAACTAAATCTTATACATCTTTACAATGTCAAGCTATTACAAACTTCATCTTATACATCTTTACAATGTCAAACTATTACAAACTTCATCTGTTACATCTTTACAATGTCAAGCTATTACAAACTTCATCTTATACATCTTTACAATGTCAAGCTATTACAAACTTCATCTTATACATCTTTACAATGTCAAGCTATTACAAACTTCATCTTATACATCTTTACAATGTCAAGCTAATACAAACTGTGCATAATACATTGACTGTAATAGCTGATCGCTCTTCCAAATACAGCCAATTAGTGACCTCGACAATTTGGCTGTGTATGTAATGGAGAGCTGTGATTGGCTGAGGATATTTAACAATAATTAATTCAATCAATAAATTAATTATCAATTTATTGATTTATATTGACGATGTTTTTTTCAGTTTTTTTTTGTTAAAAAGAAGAAGTCTGTTGAAAATTTACCGAAAGGTAAAGATGTAATATATATTTCTTGAAGGGATGCGACTGATGTATGCATGCCAGAACGCGTCTGCCCTAGTTACCAGAATCAGGACACAAGGATAATAACTGGTTTATCTTTATTATATAAAAAATTTATACTTCTTAAAATATGGGTTCCAACCAGGGTAGGGCGCCCGTGTAGGATATGAAATATTATGTTAGTTGAGTGTCTTAGTGTGTCTCCGTCACGGTTCACGAAATAAGGTACTAGTGGTATAATCAACTGGCGTCTTATCACAAAACTCAGTTGCTCATGTTCTACATTTCGAAAACTTTGTATCTGGACCCTGTTTCACTAAATTTTAACAAAGAAAGAAATCAAGAATTTAAGAAATACAGTAACCTGATTGGTTAATAAATACTCAATTTTAGTGATTGACCAATCTGACCATTGGAACACTAAATTCATCCTAAGTTAAGTTTTCGTGAAACAGGCTCCAGGTCTGTTATTTCTATGACATTAGACTGATATGATAGTTTTGGATGTGATGTGATATATAGAGGAATGTATAATTGTTTGTCCTATCAAACACTACGCTAATGCAAGTTTTCGTTTTAATTTCTCTTATATAACACATCCATTTTTTTGTATTTTTTTTTAAGCTCCAGAAAAAAGTTCATCAAGTGAAAAAGATTCATTAAGTGAAAAAGATTCACCATCAGTATCCGAGCCACCTCAAAGTCCTACAGACCAAGAATATATAACACCTTTAGACACACCCACAGAGTCTGTTGAAGTTGACCCTAACCATGTCCCCTATTTGATTATCGGTGCCGGAACAGCTGCATACAGTGCTTATAAAGCTATTAGAATCAATAATCCTACAGCTAAGGTATGTTCAGGTATTATCTTACTGCTCTCAAAATTAAGAGGCACATTTCCTTCCTGTTTTACCAAGCATACTTTTGTCTCAGAAATGAGATATTTTTTTAGCTATGCTAATGAGTAATAGTTTTCATAGCTCATTATTGCCCTTGTTATTTAAAACGTGTTCTTTTTTTGACTCGTACACACTCCACATGGCACAATTCTTGACTGATTGTGATGAAACTGAGTGTGAAATATATATATATATAAAATATATTTAATATGAATTGTTTCCCTTGTTCTTTAAAATTTGTTTGATTTTTGGTTTGTAAAACTCTACAAGGCACAATTCAAGGATTGTGATGAATCTTGGCATGAATATTTGAAATCATCAATCATTTATGCTGCCAGTGGCATATATTACCTTGCCTGGCAAGCTATCTTTCTTTCAAATGTGCCCATATGTTTCTCTAGGTTGTCATGGTAACAGAAGAAGCACATTTACCGTACGCGAGGCCACCATTGTCTAAAGATTTATGGGTGACCAAGGCAAAATCGTTTATGGGTATGAAGTTTTCAAAACGAAAAGAAGAAGTTCCTAGGTTTGAAATTACTGTAATTATATACCTATATTCACAAAACTTTAGTTTTTTCAGCCATGTTTATTCTTGACAGTGATGCAGGTCTGAGGAACTGACATGGCAAAGTGTCTAGTTGTTTGAATTGGACACTAAACTGAGGCCCCTAGTTCTACATGGTGTAAATGTTAAAAGATCACTCAAATCACAAAAAAATGTAGGCTTATGCACACTGCATGGTGTTGCCTGTCTTCAAGCTAATATGGAACAGAAGGGTGTAAAACTCCATTTGTTTCATTTCACTTCTGTTTCTCTGTTGAATGTTATTTATGTAATTTTGAAGAATCTTGAGAACAAAGTGAAACTCATATTTTCTGCCTTGATATTCGTTTCATGTACAATTTCTTTCATACTATTTTTTTCAGTTTACCAGTATATTTTGAATACAGTGCGTTATATAGAGATTTAAAAGAGGTGCTCAATAACGATCGGGGTGGTGTAGCTGTTCTTACGGGTAAACGGGTAGGTTTTCTGACATCTATTTATAGGCTTACATAGATCTCTGCTTAACATTAAGGCTCACTTATTGAGCTAGTCATGTCCAGCAAATCAAGTACATATCAGGAAGAAAAGGTGAAAAATCAGGAGATTAGATGAAAAATCAGGAGATTAGGTGAAAAATCAGGAAAATTAGGTGAAAAATCGGGAGATTAGGTGAAAAATCAGGAAAATTAGGTGAAAAATCGGGAGATTAGGTGAAAATGGGAAGACTAGGTAAAAAATCGGGAGAAAAATCAGAAGATTAGGTTAAAATTCAGGAGTTTAGGTGAAAAATCAGGAAAATTAGGTGAAAAATCGGGAGATTTGTTGAAGAGTCAGGAGATTGGGTGAAAAATCGGGAGATTTGGTGAAAAATCAGGAAAATTAGGTGTAAATTGAGAAGATTAGGTGAAAAAATCTCTATATATGTATTTGTTTATTGTAGGTTATAAAACTTGATGCTGACAAGAAAAAAGTTATATTAAAATCTGGTGAGGAGTTGACATATGATAAATGTCTTATAGCTACAGGTAAGATTTCTGTTTCTTTCATTCATTCATTTATTCATATATTCATTCATTCATTCATTCATCCCTTTTCTATAATTGGCTCATTCATTTGTTCATTCACCTTTTAATGTTTCCCTCATTCATTCATTCTTTCATTCATTCATTCATTCTTTCTTTCTGTCCAATCTATTCAAAATTTAAATATTCTTTTTCAGGAGGAAAACCTAAAAATATTGCACTATTAAAGAAAGCCTCATCGGAAGTAAAACAACGTGTTAGTTTATTCAGAACAGTAAGTTAGATTTTGTGTTAGTTTATTCAGAACAGTAAGTTAGAGTTTGTGTTAGTTTATTCAGAACAGTAAGTTAGAGTTTGTGTTAGTTTATTCAGAACAGTAAGTTAGAGTTTGTGTTAGTTTATTCAGAACAGTAAGTTAGAGTTTGTGTTAGTTTATTCAAAACAGTAAGTTAGAGTTTGTGTTAGTTTATTCAAAACAGTAAGTTAGAGTTTGTGTTAGTTTATTCAGAACAGTAAGTTAGAGTTTGTGTTAGTTTATTCAGAACAGTAACTTAGAGTTTGTGTTTGATGTGTAAGACTATCGTTGATTACAAAGATTTATGTATTAAAGTCGCGTACATTCTTGTCATCATGGTGGCCACACGCTACAACAGTCCTGTATGTCAAGAATGCATGTGTAGGCTACTAAATATTCATGACACACTAAATATTCATGACACACTTAATATTCACGACATAGTTAATATTCATATTTATTTCATATACTCATAACATTATGCGAGAGGCCCTGTTAAACATAGCACTTAAAGTGACAGATCTCTGTCTTGCTGGAAATCAAAAGAATGATATTGGAGTGGCGTCTGTCCTTGCTAAATCAAAGGCGATTGTGCTCACAGGTTCCATGTCATCCTTTTTATAATCATGTACAGAAAATTGATTGATAAACCTTGTTTCTTTTCAGGTAGATGACTTTAATCATTTGGAGGAAGTTACCCAGAATGCTAAGTCTGTGGCTATATTAGGTGGAGGCTTTTTAGGCACTGAATTGGCTTGTGCTCTCAGCAGAAGTGGTCAGTTTCTTTAATTGATTTCTAAAGTAGACCTTTGATGATAGAAAGGGGTGTAAGGATTACTGAAGTAGACCTTTGATGAAAGAAAGGGGTGTAAGGATTACTGAAGTAGACCTTTGATGATAGAAAGGGGTTTAATGATTACTGAAGTTGACCTTTGATGAAAGAAAGGGGTTTAAGGATTACTGAAGTAGACCTTTGATGATAGAAATGGGTGTAAGGACTACTGAAGTAGACCTTTGATGATAGAAAGGGGTGTAAGGATTACTAAAGTAGACCTTTGATGATAGAAAGGGGTGTAAGGATTACTGAAGTAGACCTTTGATGATAGAAAGGGGTGTAAGGATTACTGAAGTAGACCTGTGATGATAGAAAGGGGTGTAAGGATTACTGAAGTAGACCTGTGATGATAGAAAGGGGTGTAAGGATTACTGAAAAAGACCTGTGATGATAGAAAGGGGTGTAAGGATTATTGAAGTAGACCTTTGATGATAGAAAGGGGTGTAAGGATTACTGAAGTAGACCTTGATGATAGAAAGGGGTGTAAGGATTACTAAGTAGACCTTTGATGATAGAAAGGGGTGTAAGGATTACTGAAGTAGACCTTTGATGATAGAAAGGGGTGTAAGGATTACTGAAGTAGACCTTTGATGATAGAAAGGGGTGTAAGGATTACTAAGTAGACCTTTGATGATAGAAAGGGGTGTAAGGATTACTAAGTAGACCTTTGTGATAGAAAGGGGTGTAAGGATTACTGAGTAGACCTTTGATGATAGAAAGGGGTGTAAGGATTACTGAAGTTGACCTTTGATGAAAGAAAGGGGTTTAAGGATTACTGAAGTAGACCTTTGATGATAGAAAGGGGTGTAAGGATTACTAAAGTAGACCTGTGATGATAGAAAGGGGTGTAAGGATTACTAAGTAGACCTTTGATGATAGAAAGGGGTGTAAGGATTACTGAAGTAACCTTTGATGATAGAAAGGGGTGTAAGGATTACTGAAGTAGACCTTTGATGATAGAAAGGGGTGTAAGGATTACTAAGTAGACCTTTGTGATAGAAAGGGGTGTAAGGATTACTGAAGTGACCTTTGATGATAGAAAGGGGTGTAAGGATTACTAAGTAGACCTTTGATGATAGATAGGGGTGTAAGGATTACTGAAGTAGAACTTTATGATAGAAAGGGGTGTAAGGATTACTGAAGTAGACCTTGATGATAGAAAGGGGTGTAAGGATTACTAAAGTAGACCTTTGATGATAGAAAGGGGTGTAAGGATTACTGAAGTTGACCTGTGATGATAGAAAGGGGTGTAAGGATTACTGAAGTAGACCTGTGATGATAGAAAGGGGTGTAAGGATTACTAAAGTAGACCTTTGATGATAGAAAGGGGTGTAAGGATTACTGAAGTTGACCTGTGATGATAGAAAGGGGTGTAAGGATTACTAAAGTAGACCTTTGATGATAGAAAGGGGTGTAAGGATTACTGCAGTAGATCTTTGATGATAGAAAGGGGTGTAAGGATTACTGAAGTAGACCTTTGATGATAGAAAGGGGTGTAAGGATTACTGAAGTAGACCTTTGATGATAGAAAGGGGTGTTAGGATTACTGAAGTAGACCTTTGATGATAGAAAGGGGTGTAAGGATTACTGAAGTAGACCTTTGATGATAGAAAGGGGTGTAAGGATTACTGAAGTAGACCTTTGATGATAGAAAGGGGTGTAAGGATTACTGAAGTAGACCTGTGATGATAGAAAGGGGTGTAAGGATTACTGAAGTTGACCTGTGATGATAGAAAGGGGTGTAAGGATTACTGAAAAAGACCTGTGATGATAGAAAGGGGTTTAAGGATTATTGAAGTAGACCTTTGATGATAGAAAGGGGTGTAAGGATTACTGAAGTAGACCTGTGATGATAGAAAGGGGTGTAAGGATTACTAAAGTAGACCTTTGATGATAGAAAGGGGTGTAAGGATTACTGAAGTAAACCTTTGATGATAGAAAGGGGTGTAATGATTACTGAAGTAAACCTTTGATGATAGAAAGGGGTGTAAGGATTACTGAAGTAGACCTTTGATGATAGAAAGGGGTGTAAGGATTATTGAAGTAGACCTGTGATGATAGAAAGGGGTGTAAGGATTACTGAAGTAGACCTGTGATGATAGAAAGGGGTGTAAGGATTACTAAAGTAGACCTTTGATGATAGAAAGGGGTGTAAGGATTACTAAAGTAGACCTTTGATGATAGAAAGGGGTGTAAGGATTATTGAAGTAGACCTTTGATGATAGAAAGGGGTGTAAGGATTACTGAAGTAGACCTGTGATGATAGAAAGGGGTGTAAGGATTACTGAAGTAGACCTTTGATGATAGAAAGGGGTGTAAGGATTACTGAAGTAAACCTTTGATGATAGAAAGGGGTGTAATGATTACTGAAGTAAACCTTTGATGATAGAAAGGGGTGTAAGGATTACTGAAGTAGACCTTTGATGATAGAAAGGGGTGTAAGGATTATTGAAGTAGACCTGTGATGATAGAAAGGGGTGTAAGGATTACTGAAGTAGACCTGTGATGATAGAAAGGGGTGTAAGGATTACTAAAGTAGACCTTTGATGATAGAAAGGGGTGTAAGGATTACTGCAGTAGATCTTTGATGATAGAAAGGGGTGTAAGGATTACTGAAGTAGACCTGTGATGATAGAAAGGGGTGTAAGGATTACTGAAGTAGACCTTTGATGATAGAAAGGGGTGTAAGGATTACTGAAGTAGACCTTTGATGATAGAAAGGGGTGTAAGGATTATAGAAGTAGATCTGTGATGATAGAAAGGGGTGTAATGATTACTGAAGTAAATCTTTGATGATAGAAAGGGGTGTAAGGATTACTGAAGTAGACCTTTGATGATAGAAAGGGGTGTAAGGATTACTGAAGTAGATCTTTGATGATAGAAAGGGGTGTAAGGATTACTGAAGTAGACCTTTGATGATAGAAAGGGGTGTAAGGATTACTGAACTAGACCTTTGTAAAAAGTGTCACTTTGATACTTAAAATGACATGACTCATTCAAAACAGAACATGGGTAGGTCTCTCTCTCAATGCTCTTAAATTTTCTGTGAATTCTTCAAATCATTGTTTGTCTACCAATATTAATAAAACCAATATTTTGTTTTTTTTAGGTAAACCAAATGGACTGAAGGTGTATCAGATTGTACCAGAGGCAGGTTGGTTGAGTTTAATTAATTGTTTTTTACTCCTCATCACCCAGTCATAGCATTTCTTGAGAAATTGAGAAAAATGATTGAGCTGATCAATTGAAACTAGATATATTTGAAATTTGTATTTCACTTCCCACTATCCTCCATCATTTAGCAATAAATATATAATATAGAACTTTTATTTATCAAGTCGAAGTCCTGGTGCAGTCAATATGGCATGACTGATAAACCCTAGCAACGAATTCTCAAAACACTGTTTTTAAAACATCCTGTTGCTGAGATTGTTTCGAGAATGTTCGGTCAGGGTTGAACACTAAAATTAATTTTGAAATAAAAAATTATATTACTGCATTTTTAAAAATTTAGATTTTTATCTCAAGTTTTTGATAAGACCTTTGGTGTTTTTGAAAATACGTAACAGCTCATTTCAGCCTGTCTTGTTTTCAAATTTAGGTGTTTTAGCCAAAGTTTTACCACAATTTGTGTCCAAGTGGATGAGTCGCAAAGTAGAAAAAGAGGGGGTAGAGGTTATCCATGAAGATAAACTGCTTACTGCTGGGATTAAAGATGGCCAGTTGGAACTAGAATTACTGCATGGACGATTGGTATGTAGAATTAAGATAAAAACTTCCTAGGCTCTTACTAGACTTGGTAGAAACAACCTTGAACTTTACCTGAGGTAGAAACAACCTTGAACTTTACCTATAGAAACAACCTTGAAATTTACCTGAGGTAGAAACAACCTTGAAATTTACCTGAGGTAGAAACAACCTTGAACTTTACCTATAGAAACAACCTTGAAATTTACCTGAGCTAGAAACAACCTTGAACTTTACCTATAGAAACAACCTTGAAATTTACCTGAGGTAGAAACAACCTTGAACTTTACCTGATAGAAACGACCTTGAACTTTACCTGAGATAGAAACAACCTTGAACTTTACCTGAGATAGAATCAACCTTGAAATTTACCTGAGGTAGAAACAACCTTGAACTTTACCTGAGATAGAAACAACCTTGAATTTTACCTGAGGTAGAATCAACCTTGAACTTTACCTAATAGAAACAACCTTGAACTTACCACATAAAAACTACCTTGACCTTTGACTTGACAGATATAACATTGACTTTTGAACTTTGACTTTACTTGATAGAAACAACCTTAAACTTTGACTCAACGTGATAGAAACAACCTAGAACTTTGACTTAACTTGATAGAAACAACCTTGAACTTTGACTTTACATCATAGAAATAACCTTGAACTTTGACTTTATTCCAGTTAAATGTGGACCATTTGGTGGTAGCTGTAGGTATCGAGCCATGTGTGGAGTTGGCCAAAACCTCAGGTTTAGAAGTCGATGACCAACATGGAGGATTTAGAGTTAATTCAGAATTACAGTCAAGATCAGATGTCTGGGTGGTGAGTATTTATAACAAGGGAGGGTGAATCATTACCTGCCCTTATTCATTTGGGCTTTGTATCAGTTATGGCATCTTCATAATTGTAGGAAATCTTTACAATGTCAAGCTTACTTTGCCGTTTACCAGTCAAGGTATAAGATACAGCTAGTAATAGCTTAACATTGTGAAGATGAGATGCAAGAGAGGTGGCTATTACAGTCAAGGTATGAGACAAGTTACTTATAGCTTGACATTGTGAAGAAAAGATACAGGAAAGGTGGCTTTTGCCGTCAAGGTTTAAAAAAACTCGGTAATGGTTTGACATTGTTAACATTTGTACGAAGAAAGAGATAGCAATAAACTAAAAGTATATTGATCAATATTGCAGAAAACCAATATTATAACTCAAAGTAAGTCATTATGGATTACAACTATTGTTTATTTATACTGCTACGTTTTAATATTATATAATAGATTCTCAGATGCTAATTTTATTATGTAGTTTGATCTGTTTGATAATGATAAGAGAATACTTATTGAAACGTAGCAGTATTAATAAACAATAGTTGTAATCTATAAAGACTTCTACTGTGTTATATATATAATGATAAGAGAATATTTATTGAAACGTAGCAGTATAAATAAACAATAGTTGTAATCTATAAAGACTTCTACTGTGTTATATATATAATGATAAGAGAATATTTATTGAAACGTAGCAGTATAAATAAGCAATAGTTGTAATCCATAAAGACTTCTTCTGTGTTATATGTACCAACTATTAAATGCCATTCATGGAAAACCAGTATTATATTTACAGGCTGGGGACGCCTCATGTTTTTATGATATTAAGTTGGGGAGAAGGAGGGTAGAGCACCATGACCATGCTGAAGTTAGTGGGAGAGTGGCAGGCCGCAATATGAGTGGTGAATCAATACCTTATAGACATCAGTCTGTATTCTGGTAAGTAATCAGGACTGTGTTATCATCACTGAATATCGAAGGAGCTGTAGTGACTCAGACTACAGTGAGACTAGTGCTGGTTATTGCCGATCATGCCACGATACAATATGCATCGCGATACAAGGGTCATGATACGATATGTATCGCAATATGGGGTAATAGATAAAAAGTAACTATTTTTCTCCAATTTTTTATAATTTTTACATTTATGTTTTGAAATAAGAAAATGTTTTTACTAGAAATTTAACTTGTTGTCTGAGGTATTTCATAAATAAACTGTTAATTGCATCAATTCAGTGATATATCGTGCCAGCACTAAGTGAGACACTTGTCCGCTAACCTGAAGATCCAGGGTTTCATCCTGGAAAAGGTTGAGATGAACTTTTGGATTTTTCAACCTTGTCTCCCCCTATAATTTAAAGGATTGTTTGATATTCCTAGGTCTGATATAGGAAATGAAGTATTGATCCAAGCTGTGGGTATCATAGATTCTTCACTTCCAACATTTGGAGTGTTCACAAGATCACAGAATAAACACAGTTCCAGTACTACAACTAGCTCAGATAATTCAGAAACTGAAAAAGTGAGTATGGCACAGTTCCATATATATGTAATTATTATAATATTTATAATGTTTTAAAAATAATATGACATTGAAAATGCGTCAAGGCATTTGTATGGGACAATAAACTGAGGTCCTGTGTGCTGCATGCTGTGTACGTTTAAGATTCCTTGAATATCGGAAATCGCTAAAAAAAGAGCAGGTTAATGCTGTGTCCTGTCAAAATTTCCCTCATTGCACCCTGCATGGTGTTGCCCGTATTCATTAGCCCATTAGGTGCAGAAGAGTAGGATATAAAACTTCATTTTTTGGAAAAATTACAAGGTTTATATTTTCCAGAATTCCCAGCCAATACAAACATTAGAAAAGGGAGACAACTCTGAATCTGAGGAAGATTTTGATAAAGGAGTGATATTTTATCTGAAAGAAAACGTAGTAGTAGGAGTATTGTTAATAAATATTTTTACCGGACTATTTATCGGCAGATTGGTGAGTGGGGTTTTAAAGTAGAAGATTTTTAAATCAATAAATGGTCATTGTGTTGGATAATATAAATAGCAGAGATGTACTGGCATGATTTATATAAATATATACTATAATTGTCCAGTCGTCTAACATTTCAGCTAAACACCGTCTCCAGAAACACTTCAGTAGTCTACGATCATATTTTTTCTGTCTGACTAATTATTCAGTTCCAGATCAGAATGATGTAGAAATTATTAATTTTATTCAAAAATATTTTACAACTAGTGTTAAAATTATACTTCATGTTCCAGGTAATAAACGATGTACTTTATCTTCCAGGTAATAAACGATGTACTTTATCTTCCAGGTAATAAACGATGTACTTTATCTTCCAGGTAATAAACGATGTACTTTATCTTCCAGGTAATAAACGATGTACTTTATCTTCCAGGTAATAAACGATGTACTTTATCTTCCAGGTAATAAACGATGTACTTTATCTTCCAGGTAATAAACAATGTACTTTATCTTCCAGGTAATAAACGATGTACTTTATCTTCCAGGTAATAAACGATGTACTTTATCTTCCAGGTAATAAACAATGTACTTTATCTTCCAGGTAATAAACGATGTACTTTATCTACCAGGTAATAAACGATGTACTTTATCTTCCAGGTAATAAACGATGTACTTTATCTTCCAGGTAATAAACAATGTACTTTATCTTCCAGGTAATAAACGATGTACTTTATCTTCCAGGTAATAAACGATGTACTTTATCTTCCAGGTAATAAACAATGTACTTTATCTTCCAGGTAATAAACGATGTACTTTATCTTCCAGGTAATAAACAATGTACTTTATCTTCCAGGTAATAAACATGTATTTTATCTTCCAGGTAATAAACAATAATATCTTTATCTTCCAGGTAATAAACGATGTACTTTATCTTCCAGGTAATAAACAATGTACTTTATCTTCCAGGTAATAAACAATGTACTTTATCTTCCAGGTAATAAACGATGTACTTTATCTTCCAGGTAATAAACGATGTACTTTATCTTCCAGGTAATAAACAATGTACTTTATCTTCCAGGTAATAAACAATGTACTTTATCTTCCAGGTAATAAACGATGTATTTTATCTTCCAGGTAATAAACAATGTACTTTATCTTCCAGGTAATAAACAATGTACTTTATCTTCCAGGTAATAAACGATGTACTTTATCTTCCAGGTAATAAACAATGTACTTTATCTTCCAGGTAATAAACGATGTACTTTATCTTCCAGGTAATAAACGATGTACTTTATCTTCCAGGTAATAAACAATGTACTTTATCTTCCAGGTAATAAACGATGTACTTTATCTTCCAGGTAATAAACAATGTACTTTATCTTCCAGGTAATAAACGAATGTACTTTATCTTCCAGGTAATAAACGATGTACTTTATCTTCCAGGTAATAAACGATGTACTTTATCTTCCAGGTAATAAACAATGTACTTTATCTTCCAGGTAATAAACGATGTACTTTATCTTCCAGGTAATAAACAATGTACTTTATCTTCCAGGTAATAAACGATGTACTTTATCTTCCAGGTAATAAACGATGTACTTTATCTTCCAGGTAATAAACGATGTACTTTATCTTCCAGGTAATAAACAATGTACTTTATCTTCCAGTGTAAGTAAACGAAATGTATTCTTTCCAATCTTATCCAGGAGTACTGATAAACGATGTATCATATTATCTATCAGGTAATGACACGATGTATTTATTTCCAGGTAATAAACGATGTGACTTTTATCTTTCAGAATGTAATGTGAAAACTGATGTACTTTTGACTTCCAGGTAATAAACGATGTACGATTTACTCTATCCAGGTAATAGAACAGATGTAGGCTTATTTCCAGGTATTTATAAACTGATGATGGACTTTATTTACAGCATGGCTAATCAAACTGATGTACTTGTATCTTCACATGTGAATAAACTCGAGTGTAGCTTTATCTTACCAGCGTGATAGACTAGATGTATTGATGTATTTACCAGCATGTCAGACTAGAATCTAGACTTTGATAGGACTGTATTTACCAGTCATGTCTGACTAGAACACTCGACTGTTGATAGGACTGTATTTATCAGTCATGTCTGACTAAAGCTCTAGACTGTTGATAGGGCTGTATTTATCAGTCATGTCTGCATAGAGCTCTAGACTGTTGATAGGACTGTATTTACCAGTCATGTCTGACTAGAGATCTAGACTGTTGATATGACTGTATTTACCAGTCATGTCTGACTAGAAATCTAGACTGTTGATAGGATTGTATTGACCAGTCATGTCTGACTAGAGCTCTAGACTGTTGATAGGGCTGTATTTACCAGTCATGTCTGACTAGAAATCTAGACTGTTGATAGGACTGTATTTACCAGTCATGTCTGACTAGAAATCTAGACTGTTGATAGGCTGTATTTACAGTCATGTCTGACTAGACTCTAGACTGTGATAGGCTGTATTTACCAGTCATGTCTGACTAGAATCTAGACTGTTGATAGGATGTATGACCAGTCATGTCTGACTAGATTCTAGACTGTTGATAGGACTGTATTTACCAGTCATGTCTGACTAGATCTAGACTGTTGATAGGACTGTATTTACCAGTCATGTCTGACTAGAAGTCTAGACTGTTGATAGGACTGTATTTACCAGTCATGTCTGACTAGAAATCTAGACTGTTGATAGGACTGTATTTACCAGTCATGTCTGACTAGAAATCTAGACTGTTGATAGGACTGTATTTACCAGTCATGTCTGACTAGAAGTCTAGACTGTTGATAGGACTGTATTTATCCAGTCATGTCTGACTAGAAGTCTAGACTGTTGATAGGACTGTATTTACCAGTCATGTCTGACTTGAAGTCTAGACTGTTGATAGGACTGTAATGACCAGTCATGTCTGACTAGAGCTCTAGACTGTTAATAGGGGTTCACAACAAAATCAAGGACATAATCCTTATTATAGCAATAAATTCTGATTGAAAAATTTGTATCAACATGGCTGTCAAGATGATTTAAAATTAGAAACATCGACCAGGACTAAACTGTTATAATAATAAACTATATTGTATATACCTTGTTCTTTACAGAAGTTAGCTTACCAAACCAGGTAATGTACCACCACAGTAACTTCTGTATAATTTGCTTACTGGATGGAAGAGCATCAAAGATTGGTGTTCACACACTGTTACTTCATATGGACAAACGCAGTCTAATAAAACAAATGGCATTTCAAAGTGGAATAATTTCTTTGAAGTACCCATTAGAAAGACTGATTATTCAATAAGTTAGGTTGATTTGGCCCTAAACAATGGGAGAATGCATCTTGAAGATTATTGAATAAATTTACCAAATAAACAAAATTAGGTATTTGGACTCCTGGAAGCAATTTCATGAAAACTAGAACTTAATGTTTTTTTTATCAGTCTCCAATTCATAATCTAGCGAGATTTATTCAAAAGTCGCTTTCTAGTGACACTACGAGGAATTTATAGTAACTTTTTCAAGTGACATTTAGTAACTGGGTAATAATTAACTTGACACAATTATATGGAAAACAATTACTTTAATAAATAACTTACAACTTTTCAACGAAGGTACTTCCGTCTTTATCATTCAATGATGCTTGATAAAAGCAAAAGTACCTTCGTCGGAACGTCGCAAGTTATTTAATAAAGTAATTGTTATCCATATAATTGTGTCAAGTTAATAAGGAATTTTATAGTACCTGTCAATCAGAATCACATCATTCTACGTTTGATTTCTGTATCCCACAATTCATAGTTGATCTGGACACAGATTAAGATTGGTTGAAATCCATGTCAACAGAAAACAACCTTGGAATAATTCTCGTTTTAAAATGGAGTATGTTTAGTAGATTTTACAGAAAGGGATGTTGAGTTGATAACCCAAGCACAGTGGGGTCATATATTTTATTGGGAGAATGTCGACTCAAAACAAAAAGTAAATTTTAAATTTTTTACTAGATCATACAACAAATTTTGTGGCTAAATATATAAACTCTTTAATCTTCATCCTCATCTTCATCTTCGTACTCATTAAGTTTAAAATCGTCCGTTAGTATTAGGTCCTTTCTGTGAAACCAAAACGGGTTCAGCGTGTAAACATCCATCTTCCATGTCTGAAATATAATTACAACCTTTATTCACGGCCAGGTTTTCTGATCCATAATGCCTTTTTAGAATCTATTATTGTGTTTTATGTAACACAAATCATGCACATATTTCTTACAAGACTTTTAATCAGACCACAGACACTTGAAAAAGGTAATCAGTTATATTTGACCAACAGCTCATATAAAATTTCTACTGATCCACGGACATCTAAGATAAAAAGCGTTATCTACTGCACTATGTTTCCTAGGAGATAACGCTACAAATATACCATTATTATTTATTTCTTTATTAACTAACAGTGATATTGGGTGATAAATAATATCTCAAACTCGTCTTTCTTGATATCAAAAATATCACCACTCGTCGATACAATTGAAAATAACTTCTGCAGAGTCTTAGAGTTTTGCACTTCTGAGTTGTGATTTTTTAGTATTAAGAAAGACTTGTAAGAGATTCTCTATTTATTGACTTTTGGTGATATTTTTATATTAAGAAAGACTTGTAAGAGATTCTCTATATATTGACTTGTTGTGATATTTTTGATATCAAGAAAGACTCATAAGAGATTCTCTATAATTATATTGACTCTATGTGATATTTTTGATATCAAGAAAGACTCATAAGAGATTCTCTATAATTATATTGACTTGTTGTGATATATATCGTAAGAAATCCTTTATATATATAAAATAAAATATTATACAAATGTCTTACTACAATAGATGTGACTATTACAAGTGCGATGTTTAAATATAGTTTCAAATTCAGTGTCTTCTGTGCCTCATTGTAGGTCTCCGCCCAGGGTTTGGTTGGAACAGGCCTGTAGTTCATGTGTCTCTTTGACTCGATTAACATCTCTAATTCTGTTTTGTCACCAACGCTTCCATGACGTACAGAGACGGCTGACACTGCTCCTGTTATATAAATTAATCACATTCAATTCAGTGTTGTCAATAATTTTTAGAATAGAGCATTGTAATAAAATAATAGGCAGCTAACCCGAGTGACATTGTCCTGAAACTAGTGTACTTTATGTTAAAATAGCTGGTAGGGAAAGTAGAATAGCTGGCTATTTTATATAGATATAGAGTAAAGAATATAGATATAGAGTAAAGAATATAGATATAGAGTAAAGTATATAGATATAGAGTAAAGAATATAGATATAGAGTAAAGAATATAGATATAGAGTAAAGAATATAGATATAGAGTAAAGAATATAGATATAGAGTAAAGTATATAGATATAGAGTAAAGAATATAGATATAGAGTAAAGAATATAGATATAGAGTGATATAGATATAGATAAAGAATATAGATATAGAGTAAAGAATATAGATATAGAGTAAAGAATATAGATATAGAGTTGAGGGTATAGATATAGAGTAAAGAATATAGATATAGAGTTGAGGGTATAGATATAGAGAGTATAGATATAGAGTAGAGGATATAGATATAGAGTTGAGGGTATAGATATAGAGTAAAGAATATAGATATAGAGTTGAGGGTATAGATATAGAGTAAAGAATATAGATATAGAGTAAAGAATATAGATATAGAGATATGAGAAAAATATAGATATAGAGTAAAGAATATAGATATAGAATAAAGAATATAGATATAGAGTAAAGAATATAGATATAGAATATAGATATAGAGTAAAGAATATAGATATAGAATAAAGAATATAGATATAGAGTAAAGAATATAGATATAGAATAAAGAATATAGATATAGAGTAAAGAATATAGATATAGAGTAAAGAATATAGATATAGAGTAAAGAATATAGATATAGAGTAAAGAATATAGATATAGAGTAAAGAATATAGATATAGAGTAAAGAATATAGATATAGAATAAAGAATATAGATATAGATAAAGATATAGAGTTAGGTATAGATATAGAGTAAAGAATATAGATATAGAGTAAAGAATATAGATGATAGATATAGATATAGAGTAAAGAAAAAATAGAGTAATATAGATATAGAGTAAAGAATATAGATATAGAGTAAAAAAGATATAGAGTTGAGGGTATAGATATAGAGTAAAGAATATAGATATAGAGTAAAGAATATAGATATAGAGTAAAGAATATAGATATAGAGTTGAGGGTATAGATATAGGGTAAAGAATATAGATATAGAGTAAAGGGTATAGATATAGAGTTGAGGGTATAGATATAGAGTAAGATATAGAGTAAATGGTATAGATATAGAGTAAAGAATAAGACTAGTATAAATTATAGGAGTTGCGTTAAAGAGTGAACATAGTCATGAAACGAATGTACTTGACATTAAAACAGTCAGTTATTATCGCTGGCTGCAGGATACGACATTCTCTGTGAATAAATAATAATGAACACTTCTCAAACAACAGGACCATGGTTTCCTTTACTCACGTGACCAATTGAAACAATGTTACGTACCACAGGTAGATATTCACATTTATATGGAATCTAAATGTTTTGACTACGTTGATTTATATTTATAATGGAAATAAATCAAACAGATATGGGATGACGGTTAAAGCTGCAAAGTGCCCACTGATAATAATTGCCATTCTACTTTTCCTGCCTACTATTCTAGTGTCAAATACATTCGATTCATGAGTAAGTCACTGATGTTTTCTGCCTATTACTCCAATACAACCATCTATTCTAAAACTTAGTGACAACACTGTTGGATTTTTTGACAAATGGACCATAGAAAGGTAAGGAGGTGATATTTATGGACAGAAAAGGAAAGTGGAAGTCAGGCAGCAAAGATGCAAGTGTGGGACATGGAACTGGTACCGTACACTTCTCTCGGGGCATCATCCTCTCAGGCAACTTGAAGTTTTCAGAGCCTGAGACTATCAATATCGAACTGGGTAAACTCTAGGCCTAGCCAAAAATAAATAGAATCACGGATATCATTTCCACTTTATTCATTAACATTTCACTTGTCTCCATTGCTGGAATAACAAAAAATGGAAAAACGGCAGGTTTTACTTACTGGGTACAAGAGATGTTGCCCGTGGAATCACTCTAGACAGCATCATATTGTCGGCAGTTTGGTAATAGACTTACGAAAGGTTTGAAGTGACCTTATTTAACTGTAAACTTCAGAAGGTGAGCGGAAGTCACATAGTACAAAGAAGTCAGTCTCGAGGAAAGCAATTTGTTTGAAACTTTAAGAGAAAATTAATTTATATGAATTAGAATCAAAATCAGCTTTGACAGTAAATCTACGATAATGAAAAATATTTTTTTGGATTTTAACAAATAAATATACGGATTACGATTTACATTTTCTGCTGTAATTGTCTCCAATTTGATACTTCCGGTTAACAAAAATGAAAGTAGACTGAAAATGGAAATGGATTCTTCATCAAAAAACACATCTTTTATCCAATTTAGATATTGTAAATTGTGTAAAATAAGCCACAAACATAAAAATAAGAAACATATATATTCTTTGAGACATCAACAAATTTTGACAAATATTCTTTCAAAATTTAGGAAAAAGGTAATAAAATAGCACCTGATTAGTTAAACTCATCGATGCCGATGGACTCCAAATATCACATTTAAATCTGAGTTTCCCTAATTCTCTCATTTTCACTGATCATTAACATGGTGCAGCCACAAATCCGTCTTGGTTGCAAACTAGAGTCTAGGACTAGAGTATGTAGTCTTTTCATGAGGATGCCGACAAGCTGGCTGAATTGGGTTGTTTGGGAGACTTGATTGATCAGTGAGTTAGACACACGCTTGCTAAACTTCTGAACTTTCAGCCCAGTTTCCTCTTGTCAGTAATGCAGACTGGAGGGACATAAAAAAGCTCTCCTGGCAATATTTCCCTCATTGTTCACTGCATGGTGTTGCCTGTCTTCATTAGGTGCAGAAGAACTCCATTCCATTAATTGGCTACAAGCTTCAATCATCTGTTTTCCTATTGTCGATATATTATGTGGATCTTGCAATTGAAAAGAAAATGAATCTAATAAGCTTGATTTAAAATCAGTTTGCACGATTTTAAACTTCTTTGGTTCAGGCAATTCCTCTAAAATTAAACATGACCATTGCAATATTCCTGAGGGAAGGTACCAGCCCCATGGTACTAGCAGCTTTACTTCTTTTGCAGATTGACGATTGTAAAGTTATTTTGAAGGAACCAGTGATCATGAAACTTGGTTGGGAATCTGATGTTACTGCCTGGTGTTATTTCTGTGAAGATTCCATTCCCAAACATTCTAGCCTGGAAGACTGTACTGTAGTGTGTGGGTCTTTTATAAGACATTTAGCATTGTAAGTCCCTGATTTCATTGGGGGGTAGAGATACAGGAGGGATACAGGGTTGAAGAAGGAGCCCAAAGAAATATAAGATACATAAGATGTTTAATAGAAAAATATTTATATATGGCTGTTTTTTTTAAGAAAAGAGAGGAGGTAGAGGTAGGGAGAAAAGGAAGTGCGAGAGGGAAAGGAATGGGACAGGGATTATGCAAGTTGAGTAAAGATCCCCCCCACCCTCCAAAAAAGGGGGATATTTTAGAAATATTAAAATAGAATCTATAATATGATGTTACTCAGAGTTTCACACTATCTTCAGACAACTGACATACTTTCAGCCAGTGTTCTTATAAATTATTATTTGATTTGTGTGTTTTTATGAATAATACTATGATTTAATTGATAATATTTTTAAAAATCACCCAAAAGTAATATAATATAATCACTAAAAGTAATTGACCCTAAGCCTGGGAGGGGCAGGAAATGTTGTATTGTGAATGTGTTCTTACCTAGATTATAAATACTCGTAGAGTAGTACACAGTTTTAAATTTTACATCACATGGAACTAAATTTTTACTAAAACTACAAATATCGCTCATATGCAAAAAAGGCTGGAAAATCAAAGTTTAAATTTCCTTAAAGGGATAATAGGCGTTAGAATACACTCGTCCTACGGCTTATATTTGTGTTTCATATTGACTATTAGTTAAATAAGTATGCATCCCACACTTTACCAAATTTTAGAAAGCCACAATAAAAAAATATTCGGAATTTATAAAAAAAGTGAGCCAGCGACGATTCCATTCAGTTTGAGAATAAAAGCGTCTGGTAAATCAACGCTAAAACATCATTGTGGAATTCAACAGTAGGGGTCAAGGACGCGTGAAAACTCACATGTTAGAGTTACTTCCCTCTATATTTACACGATTTGAAAATCGCTTGATGGATGGCTCAAGCGTTTTATGATTAACTACTTTATTTTGGGGATTTATCGGATTTTAGAGGGATTTTGATGTATAGGTAAGTCCACTGATGGATATATACTGTTATTGTCCAAATTTGAGTGAACTTAAAATTTTATGTTCGTTCTAACGCCTATTATCCCTTTAATAATGTTTTATTTCTTTCAGGAGGCAACATATAGAGAAAATGAATGAATTTTTCTGGGAGAATATTTTAAATAAGGCAACTAAACTCCATTACTATATAGATGAAGCAGATTTTATATTGTAAGTTGACAGTAGATTAGAATCCAGGGTTGTTGAAGGGTTTGCGATACAATGTTAAATACGAAGCCAAACAAAGCAAGACCAGAGTTTGAAACTTTCAATTTGAAAAGAGATATGAGCCATATAGTATTTATTATTATTATTATTTTTTTATATTTCAAGATTCCAGAATAAAGCAGAAAAAGCTGCTCAGAAATTCTGTGAAAAACAAAAACAAGAAATTTCCAAGGTAAGTTTTAGTTATATTAAAAAGGAATGGCTTCGTTATTAAAATAGGGTTTCATATTTCACACTGGAGTTTTAAAATTAGGAAATAGAGCTTATTTTGCAAAAATACAGCAAAAATCGTTAGGTGTTTATTGACTGACTTTATGCACCAAAGAAACATGAACTGTAAACAAACTACCCAGGTGCTAGCGTGTGTTTATTTTGTTCCAAACCCCCAAAAATCTGTTAAGTTAGGAGACATCAGTTGTTTTTAAAAGACTTGTGCCAAGTCGTCATATTTCTTTATAACTAGAAAGATTATTACTTATTTTTACTAGGTACTTCATAATCTCTCATGGAGCATGAATTTTGACAAAACCGTTAGATTTCTAGGTCTAATTCTACTTTGCAGCCAAGAATTAATTAGGCTTGCATCATTAAAGGGCTACTTGGCATAAATCCTTGAAAGAACTAATGTCAAAATTTCTTGTATTTTTCAGAATGCTGAGAAAATAAAAACAGCAGCCAGAAATCATCAGCTGATCTCCCAATATCATTTACAACAGAAAAAACAACGTCAAAACTTAACAACAAACCTGAACTCTATAACAAGCCATGATTTTGCTAAAGCCAGTTGTACAACAAGCCATAATTTAACAAACCAGAGTTGTACAACAAGCCATAATTTAACAAACCAGAGTTGTACAACAAGCCAGAGTTCAACAAGATTGGAGGTGTGTGGTGGTGCCTAATTTGTATCCATTATATAAATTTTCTTTCTTTCTATTTTTCTACTATTTTCGAATTTGCTTGGGTTTCACCTGGTTGTTTTCGTATTTTTAGAAATATCAGTTTCTTCTTTGAAATCTTGAGACTTGTTGTCAGTCTGATTGGTAAACATTTTAACTGTAATAACATAAACCAATCAATTTCTATTATTTTACGTTTGTGGCAAAATTCTGACAGATTTGATTGGTCGATATTATCAATACATTAACAGCAACTGACCAATCAAAGTTCTTAGTTTTTAAACTTAAAATGTTTTTGACAAAAAATTTTAAAATCTCATTGGTCAGTGTCAACCAATGTTCTTAGTACAATTTCTAATTAACCAATAGATAAAATAATTCTGACAACAATTCCGTGATATTTCATAAAATACAGCCATTTTGTTCAATTGTTAATTTTTCCTCAATCTTTATTAGCCAAATAGACTAATAGATTCATCAAAGAAAGAAGTGCCAGAGACCTCAACCCCCAGGAAAACTAGTTTTGGTCTCACTGTGATTCCAAAAGCCAAGGTAAAGACAAATTTATTGTTTTTATACAATTAATATCAAAAATATATACTCTTGTCCCGACGTCTTACGTTTTAAGCTAGGCTTTAAATCACCTTCTTAGTAGATGCATGTTAACTATAGTTTAATCTAGGTTAAGCCACCTCCTAAGAAGGTGCATGCTAAATTTAGTTTAAGCTAGGCTTTAAGCCACCTTCCAAGTAGGTGCATGTTAAATTGAGTTAAACCTGGGCTTTAAGCCACATCCTAAGAAGGTGCATGCTAAATTTAGTTTAAGCTAGGCTTTAAGCCACCTTCCAAGTAGGTGCATGTTAACTTTAGTCTTACAAACTTTATCAAAGGACCACTTTCAAATATAAGCAGAACAACACTGTCTTGAACTAGCAAATGATTAAATCCAAGATTCAGAGGAGCTATAGTACTACAGGCTAGATTCTTGTGTATATTTGTAGGGAGGTAAAGAGAAGGGCAATATACATACTGGAGCTGTTCCACCTTGGTTACAGCCAGACGAGGCCTGCAGTCAGACGTCAACTATAGGACCATCTTTACAAGATTATCAAGCACATTGTAAGTTGTTTGACTTTACTTCTGATCTTCTGAACATTTTGTTGTTGACCTTGTCAGTACTCCTGCCTATCAGTCTTTAGGTCAACATTTGGTTTTTAAAAAATCTCTGAGGCACAATGCACTGGAAGTGAACGTTAACTTGTCATCTACCAACGGGTGGGTTTCAAAAGCCTACAGCCAACCGCTGCCAACCGGCCTACCGGAAGGAAAAAAATGCGCCAAAATAGATATTGTTAAATTTAAGGATCGTAGATTTTCATACAATAAAACGAAACTATTCAATTTGACGAAACTTTTGTTGACGTCAAAATTATGGAATCAAAATTATTTTAAAATTGAAACGAAAAAAATAAATATTTTCTTTTCGTGTTCAGCGATGTTTTTCTTCACATTAACTGATACAATCCATGCCAAAAAAGCAATAATCTAATTTGTATTCAAATGGGACACACAATTAACCGTAAAAGTACCCTTAAATCTTTTTTAAATGATCTTGACAGGAAGCTCGTTTGTTTCAGAGTTACTTCCCTTAATTTAGTTATTTAACGTCGTCGGCATCATGGATGATCAACAAGGCCAAGGGACCTTCCACATTTTAGAATTTTTTCAAAGTTAATCCTTGATGTAGACTATAATAATTCTGCGAATGCTCCTCCTGTTAATCCAACCAAATCATCAGTATTTTTAGTTGATAAAACGCTTCGCAAAGACTGGAGGCACACTTCCAGCACTTGGAAAAATCAGGTTTCCAGATACAGAACATTTAGGTCTAAAGAAAAAGATGGAACTGATGCCGATGGGATAAAATCGCATCGTGATGATGACTGGTTGATTGAAAAAGTTGCGGCTAAAGATTTGACCAAGATTTGTGAAGATATTGGTGATTGTCAGGTCATGAGGCAAACTTATTACAAACATGGTAATCCTAAGTATTCCGATGTTAGAAAGATTGAAAATTTATTTTGAGTTTACGTATCATCATCATGATGCGATCTTATCCCATCAGTCTGGAAACCTGATTTTTCCAAGTGCTGGAAGTGTGCTTCCAGTCTTGGTGAAGCGTTTTATCAACCAAATATACTACTGATTTGGTTGGATTAACAGGAGGAGCATTCGCAGAATTATTATAGTCTTCGTCAAGGATTAACTTTGAAAAAATTCTAAAAGGTGGAAGAAAGATCCCTGGTCTTGTTGATCATCCATGATGCCGACGACGTTAAATAAATAAATTAAGGGAAGTAACTCTGAAACAAACGACCTTCCTGTCGTGATCATTTAAAACAGATTTAAGGATACTTTTACGGTTAATTGTGTGTCCCATTTGAATACAAATTAGATTATTGCTTTTTTGGCGTGGATTGTATCAGTTAATGTGAAGAAAAAACATTGCTGAACACGAAAAGAAAATATTTATTTTTTTCGTTTCATTTTTAAAATAATTTTGATTCCATAATTTTGACGTCGACAAAAGTTTCGTCAAATTGAATAGTTTCGTTTTATTGTATGAAAATCTACGATCCTTAAATTTAACAATATCTATTTTGGCGCATTTTTTTCCTTCCGGTAGGCCGGTTGGCAGCGGTTGGCGGTAGGCTTTTGAAACCCACCCTCTACCAACAACTACCTAGTTTGTGATATCAGCATCCAATAGAAGCGAACGTTAACTTGTCATCTACCAACAACTACCTAGTCTGTGATATCAGCATCCACTGGAAGCGAACATTAACTTGTCATCTACCAACAACTACCTAGTTTGTGATATCAGCATCCACTGGAAGCGAACATTAACTTGTCATCTACCAACAACTACCTAGTCTGTGATATCAGTTAACTTGTCATCTACCAACAACTACCTAGTTTGTGATATCAACATCAACTGGAAGCGAACATTAACTTGTCATATACCAACAACTACCTAGTTTGTGATATCAGCATCCACTTGAAGCGAACGATAACTTGTCATCTACCAACAACTACCTAGTTTGTGATATCAGCATCCACTGGAAGCGAATGTTAACTTGTCATCTACCAACAACTACCTAGTTTGTGATATCAGCATCCACTTGAAGCGAACGATAACTTGTCATCTACCAACAACTACCTAGTTTGTGATATCAGCATCCACTGGAAGCGAACATTAACTTGTCATCTACCAACAACTACCTAGTTTGTGATATCAGCATCCACTGGAAGCGAATATTAACTTGTCATCTACCAACAACTACCAAGTTTGTGATATCAGCATCCACTGGAAGCGAATATTAACTTGTCATCTACCAACAACTACCTAGTTTGTGATATCAGCATCCACCGGAAGCGAATATTAACTTGTCATCTACCAACAACTACCAAGTTTGTGATATCAGTTAATTGTCATCTACCAACAACTACCTAGTTTGTGATATCAGTTAATTGTCATCTACCAACAACTACCTAGTTTGTGATATCAGCATCCACCGGAAGCGAATATTAACTTGTCATCTACCAACAACTACCTAGTTTGTGATATCAGCATCCACTTGAAGCGAACGATTACTTGTCAACTACCAACAACTACCTAGTTTGTGATATCAGCATCCACCGGAAGCGAATATTAACTTGTCATCTACCAACAACTACCAAGTTTGTGATATCAGTTAATTGTCATCTACCAACAACTACCTAGTTTGTGATATCAGTTAATTGTCATCTACCAACAACTACCTAGTTTGTGATATCAGCATCCACCGGAAGCGAATATTAACTTGTCATCTACCAACAACTACCTAGTTTGTGATATCAGCATCCACCGGAAGCGAATATTAACTTGTCATCTACCAACAACTACCTAGTTTGTGATATCAGCATCCACTTGAAGCGAACGATTACTTGTCAACTACCAACAACTACCTAGTTTGTGATATCAGCATCCACCGGAAGCGAATATTAACTTGTCATCTACCAACAACTACCAAGTTTGTGATATCAGTTAATTGTCATCTACCAACAACTACCTAGTTTGTGATATCAGTTAATTGTCATCTACCAACAACTACCTAGTCTGTGATATCAGTTAACTTGTCATCTACCAACAACTACCTAGTTTGTGATATCAGTTAACTTGTCATCTACCAACAACTACCTAGTCTGTGATATCAGTTAACTTGTCATCTACCAACAACTACCTAGTTTGTGATATCAGTTAATTGTCATATACCAACAACTACCTAGTTTGTGATATCAGCATCAACTGGAAGCGAACATTAACTTGTCATCTACCAACAACTACCTAGTTTGTGATATCAGCATCCACTGGAAGCGAACGTTAACTTGTCATCTACCAACAACTACCTAGTTTGTGATATCAGCATCCACTGGAAGCGAACGTTAACTTGTCATCTACCAACAACTACCTAGTTTGTGATATCAGTTAATTGTCATCTACCAACAACTACCTAGTTTGTGATATCAGCATCAACTTGAAACGAATATTGAATTGTTTGAAAGTTGAACAAGTCTGAGATTGGATTGTCATAACATTTCAGTCAAATTTCTATTTCAGTGAAAGCAGAGAAGAAGAAAAAATTGCCAGCCAATCGTGTTGGAGCAGATTTCAGTCGTAACCAAGAAGATCCAACATGGCTGCCATCCTTCTCTGGTGTTTGGAGCAATCAACGAAGATCAAATACAAGGTAAGGCTGCAACATCTTTTGGTATCTCTAAGCAATTCATTCTAAGAATATTCTCCGTTCAGGTTGAGTCAGATTGCTCAATGGCTGATATTCCAGGAGACGTCTTACTGCTGAGATAGTTCCAGTACATTTCAAATCTTAGTAATTAAAAATAATTAAATGAATGAATTTGTTGCCTCCTTTCCTGTAAAAATGTTAGTGAAGACAGAAAACTTCATGCAGCGTGGAAATGGAGTCATTTTGCCCAAACACTCGAAGAATCCTGATTGTACACAGCTGAATAATTGAATGTTAACACCCATTTTCAAACTGGATGAGAATTTTTTGCCGTGTGAGCAATTAGAATTTTGGAAGTACAGCATCAACATTAAATATTGAGACATCATTAATTTGTATTAATTTAGAACAGAGAAACTATTTATTATGTTGAAAATAATATTTTTTAAACCATTGATATTTCAGATACCAATTTGAAAGGAGAATGAGGGGAGGTAACTCATCGGTAGGAAATCCTAGTGTACAGACACAGAGTGAAGTAATAAATATCAAACCCTATCAGCGGAAAAAGAAACCTTCAGCCACAATCACTAGCGCTACATCAAATGACTGTATTCCATCCACAAATCTTCCAATGCATGGTGCCATTAATCATGAAAGACTTGAAAATCAAGACTCAAATACTTGTGAAAGACTGGGAAATCAAAATTGGAATGATTCTGGCAATTCTGATAATAGAAACAATTCAGTACCAATGCCAGTGATTCCATACAAAAGACAAAAAACTTCAGAAACAGTTGCTGATAATAAAAGCTCAAATATAAGTTTATGTGGATCAGGTCAAATTCCATATTCTGTGTTGCCAGTGACGACAAACTTACCAATGTCATTTTCACCTGATCCTAAAATATTTCAACATGAGTTGGAGAAAAAATCTTTGAACAATCCATATAACATCAAATTTTGACATTTCAAGTGTATCAATTAACATCTGGCTACAAATTCTTGAACCTTTATGTCCTTGTGTTGATAAAGCATAAAGATACTCGGGACTGCCATCTACCCCGTGATAAAGCATAAAGATACTCGGGACTGCCATCTACCCCGTGATAAAGCATAAAGATACTCGGGACTGCCATCTACCCCGTGATAAAGCATAAAGATACTCGGGACTGCCATCTACCCCGTGATAAACTGGACTGCCACCTACCCCGTGATAAAGCATAAAGATACTCGGGACTGCCATCTACCCCGTGATAAAGCATAAAGATACTCGGGACTGCCATCTACCCCGTGATAAACTGGACTGCCATCTACCCCGTGATAAACTGGACTGCCACCTACCCCGTGATAAAGCATAAAGATACTCGGGACTGCCATCTACCCCATGATAAAGCATAAAGATACTCGGGACTGCCATCTACCCCATGATAAAGCATAAAGATACTCGGGACTGCCATCTACCCTGTGAAGTCTTAATTCAATATTATCTAATTGATGCTAAATCTCATATTCTTGTTTTGCTGATATTTCTAGTAGATAAACAAACAAAGATATAAAATTGTAATCTGAATTATAATCAGATGGTGATGATAAAACTGATTTCACAAGCATTTCGTCTTTACTCATTAATATAAAACTCTCATTCAGAAGTTACAAAAAAAAGCTTTGGTCTGCAGAGTTGATTTTATGAAGATAAAACACTAAAATAAGAAAATACAGTTTTTATTACATTTTGAGATGTAAATCATGTTTTTTATATAAACATAATAAAATGGTGGAATAAGGTATAAAATAAACATAAATAAGCTGAATTTTTTGCCTTCGAACAATCCACAATATTTTGTTTTAATGGAAAAAATGACAGAATATAAGATTTGTCTTATAATAATCATCTTATGTACAGAACCCGGCAAATAACATAAATTAAATTTATATTATAATATCTGTACATATTTAGGGGTGATGCTAGCATTATCTTATTTTGACATAACAAAAGATAAATGAGAAAAAGAAAATTCTTTGATTAATAGTTCCGTTTTCTCTTGAACAACCCTTAAATCATATAGCACTTTTATTTTAGGCCTATACCAGTACATTCAATATTAAATTAATAAAAGGAGTTTTACTTCCTACTCTTCTGGCAAGGACAACAACCCCAGATTCACTAAACACTTTTAACATATCAAAATATACATAGATGATAGGCAAAGTGATGCAGTAAGCATTCAGTTGAAAATCCCAGTTGTAGAATGTCACCAGGGGTTTCAGGGCATCTAAATAAATATTTAAAACAAGAACTAAATGACAGACCACTACTTGTAGCACTAAATAGAATGAAAATATAACAAAAACATACACATAGTTAGATAATTGGATAATGTTATTTATACCCATGGATATTCAAAGGATATTTTCAGGGGTCTAGAAAATACGAGCTCGATATACATGACTGTTTAGAGTTTGGTTTGGAAATGTCATTGATGAGTGTAAATACGGTTAACCAACTTTATAATATTTGATATAATATGATGAATGATAATTATAATTCAAGAAAATCTGATGTAGTATTAATTAAATATCAAACATGTTTTACAGGAAATGAAGAGATCATGATACTATACTAGACTTCCAAGTTTTGATTCCCTGAAAGTAATGTGCCTTTATTACCATGGTTATAAGACCTGTGGTATGATACTGCTTAATAATAAACTACATTTTTTTACTTTTTATCAGATTTTGAGTGAATCAGAGCCCTGTGGTCTTATTTGTGAAAACTAAATTTAAAATCAATATTAAACCTACAAAAATCATCTTAAGTGAAGTTTTTAAGAATATGGTCCTAGGTTACTCCATTTCCTGGTTTGTTACTTGATTAACCAATAGTAAGGTCTCAGCACTACAATTATATTGAAACAATTCTTTTGGTTTCCGTGAAACATTTGTGAAATTATCACAGTCATTGATACGTTTAAATAACGTATAGTATTCAATAGTATTCAATATAATATAGTGATTGATAATCATAATTCAAGAAAATTTTAAGGTATTATTACTTAAAAATCAAATATTTTTTGCAGGAAATGAAGAGGTCATGCAACTTTACTAAACTTCCACAGAGTTTTGGAATTTTGGTTTCCTATAATCATGAGAATTTTGTGAAACTATTACAGACTGAGATGGAGAACTTATTACTCATCACTTATTGAAGTATTTTTTAACTGATTCTGCATCTTGAGCATCCCAGGAGGAGCATAGCCTCTCCCTACGGGGGGTCGAACTGACCCACCCATTAAATTGCTGCCACGCCCAGCCATTCCTAAAGATGTTGGCATTCTTCCAGCCATCTGAACTCCACGCATTGAAAATCCTGGATTCTGCGTTCCAGCAGACTGAGGTCCTAATGGACGCATCATTGCTCGAACTGAGTTCATTGGCATTCTTGGAGTCAGTTGGCCACCGTTGACAACTGGTGCTATCAGGTCTTTCTGAAATGGAATGTTGGATTGACCAAATATTTTGTCATTCACACCATTGGCAGCTCCTACTCCATTTTGCCAAGATGATGATGTTTTAGGATTGCCATTTTCAGCTTTTGAACTTCCTAAAGATGGCCACCCTGCTCCTGTTACTGAACCTCTAGATTGTTTTCCAACAGTTTGCCAAGGGTTTCCATCACCATAACCCATCGGATCATTGGGTCTTCTTAAACTAGTCTTCATTTCTTCTCCATCATCAATATCATCATCATCATCATCATCATCTACGACCCGTGATGGTGGTGTGGGGCGTGCTGCCTCATTTCGCTGGCCACGCCCATGAGCCATGACTCCTCTTGATTCGTTGCGAGGAGGTTCGTACCTTCGATCTTGATAAATTGGGGTGGGCGGGAGAGTGACACATGGGATAGTTTCGTCTGCTGTCGACGGCAAATGTTTATCAGTTAAGCGAATCTGATATAAAACAGCTAAAGAGTCTGAAATTGAAAAAGCGAGTCTTTGAACAATAGCCAAAGAACAGAATTTACACTCTAATTCTTCGTGGAATTCACATCGTGTTTTAGAAGTATAATCCCAAAGATGGCTTGTTAACACATCCAAACAACCACTGAGAGAAATTTTAGGTCCATTTCCATGTACGTACAGATCCATCAACAAATCTTCAATGCATTGAACTTTCCTCACTCTACTGACGCGACCTAAACGGCTTCTGTCATGTAGCCATTCCAAACAATACTCGACTTTGTCACGATTCAAAAACAGACAATATACAGGAGGATACTCTGGCAACTCTCCATTCGGGTTAATAAAGTTTTCAATCTGAATACAAATGCCTGTGTAGTTACTGTCAGCCTTTTCAAAGTTTTCTATAGGAATCTGATGTGTTTCTTCGCTGCTGTTCATACAACCGTAACGATAGCCCGTAGGTATTTGACCTGGTTCGATAAATCGATGAAATTTCTTGGTAATTCCGCGAGCTAATGAATATTCAATTAACGCCATCTCACAAGGTAAATAATCTCCATTTTGAGTTTTGCAGAGAATTTGAAAATCTATAAAATAGAATTTTTCTTCTGTAATGTCCTTTCCTGTCCATTTGGCTGTGACTTCCCTTCTCTCTCGTTGTCGTCTTTTGTCGTTCACTTCATTGACGTTCACTCGTTTGCTGATAATATTACCAATATTGTCCATCTTGTGTTTGTCGCCTTCCACACCTCTCATTCTGGCCTTATACTCTTTAGACATGTTCTCAAATCTTTCTTTCTCGTGTTCTGGAAGGGCTTTCCATTTAGGATGTGCGACAGGGACCACATCTGCCATGCCATTCGGGAACACTCTTCCCTCCTTTCGCAGAGAAGGTTCAAGCTCTTTCATAAAAAAATAAAAGGCGTTCCTGACAGGCTTTTTCGGCATCTTTGATTTCTGTGAAGAATTTAAACCAAACTGACTATAAGACCTGCGTTTTTCTTTTAACAGATGTAAAGCTTCAAACTCAACTGACTAAATTTCCCAATTGAGTTTCGTATAGATTGAATTGTCCAGACTGAATTACAATATGAAGTATTATTTGTCAAATCCGTCTTGTTAACCAAGAGTCTTGTTCCGGAAGTGGAGGGAAATTCCCAGTTTTTAGAGGCAAGAGATATTTACCACTAGTGGCAAATAGTCAATTTCCGTTCAAATGGCATTGGTTATTTGCCACGCGTGGTAAAAAATAAAATTACATAAAATTAGTATTTTTGATTACAAACTTTTTCGGGCTACAATTTGATAATAATTACTGTTAAACCCATATAAATATTCCATTAAATGATCGTAAAAATATCATATCGAATTGACCGGGCCTTATGAAATTTAGCATGCCATAATAATTTTTTGTCTCTGAATTAAATAACTCAAAGGCCCTTGTTAAGAGGCCCTGTGGATGAACATCATCAAATAGTGTTGCTAGATCCGACTACAAAGAAGTAAACAAGTGCAAAAAATATACTAGAATGCAAATCTAAACGATTAACGAAAGCGGATTATAACTTCCAACAAAACTTCAATGTTTGAAATTTATAAGAATGGTACGGGTAAGAGAATCTTACGGACAGACAATTTACGTAAGTTTATCATCTGAAAGACTGGAAAGTTGAAGTAGTCTGGTAAAGGCGATGATACATAAAGAGAAACAGAGATTATGATTTTGTTCCGTTCCGTTTCACAAAAATAAGATGAGAGGTTAAAATCTGATTTTCAGTGGAACTAAACAAGAATACACCCTGTACCGTTCTGTTGCGTCCTCCGGGCATTTTTTTTAAAGGGTTAAGCATGATTTGGAAACAGTATCTAAATAAAAAAACGGGGAAATGTAAGGCTAGTACTCAGTCACGATTTCAGTAAATCCCAAAGAAGTTAATCGACTTCCTGGAAGCCAAATTGAACGATATGAATATGCGTAATCGACCAAAGAAGACAAACCGACCAATTTCGAACGGGATGTTTTTTTTATTTAATGCTTGTAAGATTTAATCCTTATCATTTATAACTCTGAGTGTATCTGTATTTCCTGAGGTGATTGTTGAACATGGGAAAATTATATAATAAAACCATTGAATTGAAATTAATCTTTGTATGATTTTGATTGGTTGAAACCAAGGAAATAACGATTTTGATTGGTTTATAAATGTTCAAGATTATCGCACTAAGTATAGCGATATTTACTGATCTAATGGTCAATATATTTCAGGATGTGGATGCTTTATTTCAATACACGTAATGGCGTGACTCCATATTTTATATGGGTCCACCTCACTTCTCATCCCCTATTCGACATACAGGAATCCGCAACAAACAACAAAAAAACAATGCAACAAAGAACAACAATCGCACACAAGAAAAAGCCGACCCCACTACCCAAGACCATCGACGAAAAAAACCACAGACAACGAGCCAATCATCAGCGGACAAACGAAGCACCATGATATAATCTTAAACAAAGCATAAGGAACACAATAGACAAAACCAATAGACCTGACAAACCTCAGCCACTTTGCTCCTCATAACTAACAAGGAACAACACTGTAGCGCTCCGCCATCCTTCAGCACCCAGCATACCACCCCAGTCCATCACTGCTAGCGATTATTCGTCACCAATACCAGCAAGCTGCAGACCTCTAAAACTATTAGGACTCATATTATTTGTCACAATGGAGATTTTTTACAACATTATATGTAACGAGTTGGATGCTTATCATAATAAGCAGTTTAGATTCTTTTACCACAGTACGAGTCACAATGTACTTAATTTATCACAAATAGGCCACGATGTGGAAGCTTTCTAAAAGGTTTGGGTTTTTTTTTTCTTCGATATGGATAAGCTTCTTGTTTGGATTAATGGCACTAGATTGGTAACGAGTACAGCACGGTGCGATTGCTTGATTACAAGTTGGATGCTGTACCATGTGTTTGTCTCAAGGAGTTCGGGATGTGACTGTATTAAAACAATAGAAGTTACGATATGGGCCCGTGTTCTATCTGACAGGAGATGATGCTTTACCACAAGGGTTCGTGACATTAATATCTAGCCACTAGGATGGAAAGCATTTAAATTAAAAACAGCAATAGATATTCAATAATAATTTTAATAAATAATAATATATAAATATTGCGTTTTGTTTAAGCTTCATCTTGTTCCCCTTCTTCTTCATCAAATTCTCCCTCCTCTTCAGCTGTAGCATCCTGGTACTGTTGATATTCAGATACCAGATCATTCATGTTGGATTCAGCTTCAGTAAATTCCATCTCATCCATACCTTCACCAGTATACCAATGGAGGAAAGCCTTTCTTCTGAACATAGCTGTAAACTGTTCAGAGATTCTCTTAAACAGTTCCTGGATGGCTGTCGTATTACCAATAAATGTTCCAGACATCTTCAGACCTCTTGGCGGAATGTCACAGACGGCAGTTTTAACATTGTTGGGAATCCATTCAACAAAGTAGCTGCTGTTCTTATTCTGAACGTTCAACATCTGTTCATCAACCTCTTTCATGGACATACGACCTCTGAACATAGCAGCTACTGTCAGATAACGACCATGACGAGGATCACAGGCAGCCATCATATTCTTGGCATCGAACATCTGTTGGGTGAGTTCGGGTACAGTGAGAGCTCGGTACTGCTGGGAACCTCGAGAGGTAAGAGGAGCGAATCCTGGCATAAAGAAATGAAGACGTGGGAAGGGTACCATGTTCACGGCCAGCTTTCTGAGATCGGCGTTGAGTTGACCAGGAAATCGGAGACATGTGGTTACTCCAGACATGGTGGCTGATACCAAATGGTTGAGGTCACCGTATGTGGGTGTGGTCAGTTTGAGGGTTCGGAAACAGATATCATATAGAGCCTCATTAT